>CP135585.1:5862485-6356185 GCA_032401905.1 Swietenia macrophylla | reverse complement strand
ATCCTCTACTCACTGTTTTCCCAACTACTTAGTTAATCATCTCAACTGCAAACTTGCCATTTGATTAGTTAGGATACAATGAATTGCAGACAGAGTAGAGGAGTTCAGTCTGATTTACTATGATATTGATGGTTTCTAATTGTGAAATTCCAAAACTTTGCTACCCAGATCTTTGAACAATTGATTTCAGTTGCTCAATTGTTAGCCATCTAATTGCAAACGCAAATGCACTCTAATTTACGTTTTATTTTTATCAATGCCCTTGAAAGTTATCATTTTCTTTCTGTAACAAAATATGCCATCTAATTTCCACCATTAATTTTATAAAAGCAAAAGGCTCAACTCCCACTGCAACTCCGAGTTTGGACAATAGAAGAAGCTACCTTAGAAAAATCTATGTCCACCCGACAAAATCGTTTGGGCAAAAGAAAGCAGGCATTTGCATATAATATTTGGTCCCCACGGTGTGATTAGACAGAAGAATAGTGAGTACACATAATAAAAATCTAAGATAAGCGCAGTTTCCCCTTAATCGTGATTGCACGTTCAAAGACTTCTTCTTTAACAAAAGAAAATGTTAAGGATACCAAGACAAAGTTTATTTGTTTGAAAGAACAAACCCGAAGCGCCTTTGAAGTAATTGGGAGCACACAACAAAGGAAAGCAAGGAAATCTATGAATGGCAAAAGAAAAGGCCTAGTTTGTGCCACGTGAGCCAGTTGGCTTTACTTGTTCTGTAACTCAATTTAATTTTCTGTGTGCATTCCCTTCTCTTTTTGCCATGCCTCTTTTTCTTTTTGCCCACCAATAAGATGCTATAAGACGACTGTAGAACTCCACTTTATCTCTTTCTTTTATTTTACTCTTTGGTTTCTCTTTTTCCTAACCAAAATCAAAGGTAGGGAGGTAGAATCTGAATTTGAGATGGACCAAATTATATTGCAGGGTTGTTTAAATAAAAATGTGCTAATATGAACAGTTTGATGATCAATTTCACCCTGTGGGTAGAATGAAAGGTATTTAAATGTATTTTACATGCTGCACGTTGCATAATGTAATTGTTCAGACAAGTGCAACAGGGAAGGCTTTCAAATTGATTATCGTCTACAGTGAAAAAATCTAGAAAACCCTCTCCTTTTGGTGGTCTGGACGTAATAAAAAAAGTCTTCAAAACAAGTCCTTTTTCATTAATAAAACAGCTCAAGCCGCACAGTGTAACAAAATGAATCAGATGCGCGGCTCAACATAGAATTTGTTATCAGGCCAAGCAAAGTAGGCTCAACAATCAATGGCTTGATAAATATCAAATTCTGGTGACAAGTTCATAATTTCATAAAGCATCCCAACCAATGCGTTGCTCTGCTTGTGGTTCATCGCTCCATTGACCATGAACTCAATTCCAAGTCGCAATTTGTGGCCACATTCCAGATCGTCTTTACCAGAAGATATTGTCGTAAGGGAACTCCTTCTTAGCCATGATCCTGACGGCCGTCGTCTTAATACTGAGCAGTTGCTTTGTGCGGTGGAGAATATCATGTGTTATGCCACTGCGTCAGAAGTGCTAGTAATTTTATGCTCAGCTTCATTCTTACCCTGGATTTATATGTTTTATTTTTTTTTCAGATTTTATTTATTTATTCTTTCGCTAAAATTCAGAGATGTGCATAGTCTGCCAAACTGCAGGAAGTGAAAGTATTGTCTCAATACAGTTCATAAGCCTAACACATTGACACATGCAAAAAGTAGTACTAAAAAATGAATACCTGAGAAAGGTTTTGAATTTTGACGGGTTTCTTCTGCATTGTTTCTGTATTTACTTTGCATATCTTTCAACTTTGCTGTAAGCTTCTTCAAATATATTACTTAAATTTTTTAGATAACAGCATTAGATTCATTTTGTGAACCATTTTCAGGTTTCTGATATAAATGGTGATGCCTTTGGAATGAATACTGAAAGCAATTTTAAAGTTGTTGGATCACAGGAACCACTGGGACACACCATCTATAAAATTTCACGCGAGGTTATTCCTCTCTCCCTCTATTTTCCTCTAATGCGTAATTAGGAGTAAAAGTTAACTTGTTTTTTGTCATGGCAGATACTCTGCAAATGTTCTGGAGGGAGGGATTTACATACAAGGACCATGGTCGCGTTTGATTTACTGGGGAATTACAGATGGGATGCAAAAGTGGTCTTAGTACTTGCAGCATTTGCAACAAACTATGGTGAATTCTGGCTCACAATGCAGCTATATCCTCAAAACCCCCTGGCAGTATCAGTTGCAATTCTCAAGCACTTGCCTAGCAACATAAGCATGCTGAAGCGTCGATTTAAGGCTCTAAGCTTGTGTGTTAAGACAATGGTTGAGGTGATAAAGACCATCATTAAGTTTGAAGGCCTACCATTTGTACATGCTATGATGGATAATGAAACGATTGCCAGTACAAAGTCTCGTGTCTTCATAGCAGCTTACTGGGTCACAAGAAGCATCTTGATTTGTTCTTCTCAAATCAAAGACTTGATAGTCAAGAAAGCTGAGCAAGTGCATGTTCTTTCCCTTCAATCAGACCTACGAATGTCATGATCTTTTTTACTTTTAAAATTTCTTTCACGATATTGAGCATTCAAAAATCATTTAATGTCCAATGATCTGATGGATTTAATTCTTGTTTTAAATCAATATCCACATAAAATTTGGTAATTTTAATTTTTTAAATCAGAATTGAGATGTGTATATTGCTCTTCAGGTATTCTAATGATTCAACAACAGTTGCATCATGGGAGCTCTCAAGTCTGGTGCATAGGTTGAGCAGCATTTGCAATCACCTCAGACAACAAGTAGACGCATGTCATCAAGAAACAGGTTACTGTTCAGATTTTCCACCTGTAATTTGGAAAGTTTTTACTTTCATGAATTATTAGTTGTGCACAATCAAAGTTTACTTATTTATTTATTTATTTGTTTTTGCCAGAGATAAAGTTGCATCAGAAGCTTATAGAACTTTTCAAGAAGTCCCCTCCAGACAACCAAGAGTTGCTTCGGATATTATTTGCTTTGAAGAATGACTTACCACTCAAGAAATGTACCACACAAGCAAAGGTAATTATTCTGTTTCCTTTGTGCTTTCTTTAGCCACAATTTCATTTATCCAAAAACAAGGAAAATAGGAAAGAAGATCATACTCTCTCTTATTCCATTCAACATTAAAGCTCAGTCTCAAGCATAGCACTCTAAAGATAGTCATGAACAAAGCATATGGAATTGCCATATAAACTAGAATGCGGGAAAAGTTCTGCTGTGCTCATTTTCCTTTTACGTAATTGAAATGCTACACATATGCTATTAATATACTTTTTACTGCCTTGTAGAAAACAACATGAATAGTCACCTTGTAATTATAAAATCTTTCTTTATTTACCATTTTCTTTGGCTTCACATTTCCAGCTAAGTGTGTCCGAATTGAAAGACAAGGTAGTTATTCTTTTGGTTTCAAAGCCAGAGCTTCTACCATTGGAGGAACTACTGTTGCTGGTTCACCAAACATATGATCATCTACATAACAAGAACGTAGAGGAGACTTACGAAATTGTATGGGTTCCCATTTCATCTTCAGACACATGGACTGATGCTGAAGAGAGAAGCTTTGAGTTCTTATCAAGCTCTTTGCCTTGGATTTCAGTTCGACAACCAAAGTTACTTAACTCAGCAGTGGTGAACTTCATGAAAACAGAATGGAACTTCAAGGACGAGCCAATTATGATAGTGTTGGATTCGCAAGGATTAGTTACTAATTCAAATTCACTTGATATGATGCTGATATGGGGTTCCAGGGGATATCCATTTTCAGTTTTAAAAGAAATTGAGCTTTGGGAAGAACAGAACTGGACATTGCAACTAATGATTGATGAAATTGATCCCCTACTAACTAAATGGGTAAGACACTAATTCTGTGCTTAAAAAACATTGACACTGGTTGCATACTGAATGCAGTATTTTTCATCTCTCAACAGAAGATAAATTATTGTACTTCTACTCACTGCATTGCATTGATGACATGCAGGTTGAAGAAGGCAGAAACATTTGCCTCTACGGAAGCGAAAACCTGGATTGGATAAGAGACTTCAATGCTAAAATGATGGAAATTACAAGTAAAGGCTTGCAAGTTGATACTGTGTATGTTGGTAAGAAGAACCTTAGTGAGCAAGTGAGAAATATTTTAGCCATCATCAATGAAGAAATACATAGTAGTTTACTCTCCTTCACAAAAATAAAATTCTTCTGGTTTCGGTTGGAGAGTATGAGAAAGTCAAAACTCCGACTAGGAAAAGAGGCTAATACTGATCATATTCTCAAAGAGGTGTCAGCATTGCTAAATACTGATGACAATGACAATGGTTGGGCTGTTTTTGGAAAAGGGTCATCACCAGATATCATGAGGCTTCAAGGAAAGAAGCTCATGGAATGCTTGAACTTGTTTCCCGAGTGGGGAGAAAGTGTGGCAAAGTTGGGTTTCATTGGGGCACTTAGATGTGCATTTGAACCACCTGATCTTACAGAACCTTGCAATCACTCTAATGTTATTCCTTATGCTGGGGGATCGATAGAAGGAATTGTAGTATGTGAAAAATGCAAGCGCCTCATGAAAAAGTTTGTAGTCTATGAATGAAATGTGATATGATCTCTGCAACTCCAACTGGGTTGCCTGTATTTGGAGACATTGTGTACTGGTGAGATAATGGAACGTTTTTTGCCTCAAAAATGTCTGTATCTGCAGTTTATGACTGTTGTGATCAACATTTAAGTTTTCTCTTGTCAAGAACTATATTCAGAAGTCTTGTATTGATTGAAAATCTTTTTTTCCTGAACCCCTAACATAAAAATAAACACATAATTTTATTTGCCAACATGTTTCTTTGAATTAAATTTCCAAGCTTGATTTCAGTATCCTTCCATAGAGTTCTGTAGTTGAGCTGTATGCTAGATCAGCACTGCTTATACAGGAAGTTTATATCTGCTTAAAATATATTTCCTTTGTCTTCTTGGAATTTCTAACAAGTGCTTAGTTCTTATTTTCTTTTAAACTCTATATATTAGCTTATATATCGGTGTGATTTTGCTTTACCTACAATTCTTCTCTTATCCTCTAGGCATTGAAATAAATATTTCTCTTGTACAACTTGTTTGCAGTGTCTTTTGGGTATGGACTATTGTCATAAAAGATTAAAACGACTATTTACTGTTATATGTATGATGGATTAATATTGTTTGTATTAATACGAGAAAATATATTTTTTCTCAATCATTGCCGAATCTCGAGTCTCGATATTATAATTTTTGAATATTGTTAAACAATTTGATCGTAACATACTAAGATTTGTAGTTATAATACTAGCAAATGCTTTACGCAACAACCCTCATTAACTTGCAGCTACTTGTTTCACGACGACACAAAATCCCTGCAGCAATCATGTGCCTTGGAATGCAAGGCATCACCTCAACCAAATTGATTCACCTCAACAAAGTTCAAAATAGTCGTCACTGCAGACTGTAACACTCGGTGGATGAAACCTAAGGCTCAAGAAATTGCACCAATAAACTTCCAAATAGGGTGGAAATCCGAAATCTTATCAAATCAAAATGCAAATTCATAGATTTTGCCCAGGAAAAATGGTTTGAATACAATGTCTTGCACACCAAAATTATAGGCAATGCCCACTTGTTTGTAGCATTGGTGACTACATTGAAGTAATCTCACTTGTGTTTTCGCCAAGTCTTTGCAACTTAGTATTTATAACATACTAAGATTCGTAGTTACAAAACAGGCAACGCCATTTTTACTCCAGATTATGAACACCCGATCGAGCAATCCTCCTTAACTTGCAGCTACTTGTTTCCCAACAACACAGAATCCCTGCAGCAATCATTTGCCTTGGAATGCAAGGCATCACCTCAACAAATTGATTCACTCTGCAGAATTCTGAAACCTTGGAGATTCTCACATGTTCAAACCATATGTTTTGGGTTTTTAGCCAATTCCTAATCAACCCAACAACCAAATGAGTGTACTAATATTTATTTCAATGGTTCAGTAGTCATAGAAATATATAAACTCTGAAAGCTCTTTTGCTTGGAGCAATTAAAGATGATGAAGGCCTCTGATTTTTCGGCCTTATTGCTTTTGTGGACAATACACTGTCGATCATGCCGTTACCTGTCTCACATTCTTCTCTTTATGCCAAAGGAGAGAATTTCAGGCTTTCCCCTTTTTTGTCCTGTTTTATGCTTTACTATGGTAACTAGCGGGTCCCTCTCCTTGTAATAACGTTTTCCAAGCTTCTAAGCTGATAAAAATCCTGGTAGACCCCAAAAATCGTCCTGAAGATTTTCCAGTGCCTTCTGAAAAATATTCTTCCAGGCCTCAAAATAAGATTATTAAAACCCGGAACAAGCAACAAAGCAGCTACGTGATCAAAAAGGAACTTGAGAAAATTGTCAAGAGATTATTCATCGCTTCTTTAATAGTTGCACTTGTTTTTTTGCTTTAACGATGCAAGGTTGCTTTTGTCACAAAATTGCCTTGTCTGAGTACTTGTTTCTAGTTTTCAAAATCAAATTTGCTGGAACAGGAAGGAATTCATTATCACGCACAAAATGATATGCGTTCCGAATTGTTCCCGTATATTTATCTGACGCAACTTATTTTGAATCTTCCCCGGGTGATCTGCCAACATTCTTTATCCTACACAATTGTCTTATGCAAAACAGGAGAAATTATTCGGTAATTCATATAACTTTCACAGGCAGCAGATTTGCGTTTGAGCATATCCTGTTAAAGTTTTCTACCCATCAACTGTCCTTGGAATGCCTGGAACAGCATTCCAAGTGCAATTAATCCTACGGGAAATGTAGAGAATGAAAAGGAAACGTTGAGGAAAAGAATCCTACAATAGTGCAGTCATAAGACAATCAGATAATGATTAATAAGACCTATGTAAGTTAAGAAATTGCCTGCAGTAACAAAAGTAACGTGTTTTGTGCATGAAGTAAACATTCCATGTAAAGGACGATATTGTCTGTACCAACAACTGACTCGTACTGCACATGGATAACGATTCTCAGGACTGATCTGGGAAGGCAGAAGATATACTTACTGAACCCTATTTCAATCCCCTGTTCGATATTCTAATCCTCCACTTGTACTTAATGTTTTAAACCGAATTGGAAGCAAGGTAGCAAATCCAACGGCCTTTATTCCATTTACTTAACTATATAAGGCCTAGAGTTAAAACAAAATGCAGACCAACTCAAAGCCTTTGTTCTCTGCTCTCGTCTATCTTTGAAAATATTTTCCTCTACCTAGCTTTAATTGCAATGTCGATTGTACCTATTAAGCCGCAAAAATTCAGGGGTGAGCGCCATATGTTCTCAACCTCAGATGACAGTGCAATGATGAAGCAAATTCAGGCCACTCATGCTCCTGATGGCCGCGAATTTGCTATCAAACCTCTTTTGTACATCATTGAGGACATCTTTCAACGTGCTGCACCTAGTGTCCCGGGCTTTATTCAGGTATTTATTATAAACCTTGTCTCTGGCATGTATTATATGCACCATCGCAATGAAATAATATCGATGGTTTGAGTGATAAATTTTGGCCATGTATGCAGGGCACACAACAGGATCTATTGGATGACAAGAATTTCCAGTCTGGCTTTTTTGACATGCTCGATCTTTTATCACACACCATCAACAAAGTTTCCTGCGAGGTTTGCCCTATATGTGACTTATCTTATTTATACAAGTGCGCTTGATATGCTAACGAAAAACCTGGTGAAGCAGCCAACTTCACCTAGCTAACACATTCCATAAACATATGTATACATATCATGACAGATATCCTGCAAGTGTGCCGGCGGTGGAGATGCCCATGCAACAACTTTGGGAATATTCAACATTCTTACAAGCTACACCTGGGATGCAAAGGTTGTGCTAGCCTTGTCTGCATTTGCTTTGAATTACGGTGAATTCTGGGTGGTGGCGCAACTGTACCCAAGTAACCCACTTGCCAAATCGGTGGCACTCCTCAAGCAGTTGCCGGAGATATTAGAGCGTGTCGACACATTGAAACCAAAGTTTGAGGCTCTTAGCAACCTCATCAAGGCCATGCTAGACCTGACCAAATGCGTTGTTGGGTTCAAAGAACTTCCATCCGAGTACATTAGCCACGATACGCCAGAAATGCTGACTGCTACTGCTCATATTCCTACCGCCGTTTACTGGATCATTCGGAGTATTGTGGCCTGCTCAGCTCAAATTTTGGGCCTTATTGGCATGGGACATGAGTACGTCCTTAAAAAAAATTCTCATTCCACATTTCTACATACGCTGCCATTCCTCTTCTCTGTGTTTGATTAGTTCAAATAAATTAATGAGGGCTGGAATTTCTCGGTTTCCCTCAGGTATATAACATCAACAACGGAGACATGGGAGCTATCAAGCTTGGCCCACAAGATCAACAGCATGTACAATCATCTTATGAAGCAGCTCCGACTTTGTCATCAACTCATAGGTGAGTCCTCTACCACTGTACGTACAAGATTTCAAGTGTCATGAAACGAATACTGTGGATCATAAACAAAAACGGAGTGCACGCATCGATCCGATCCCATGCATGTATTCTGACTTGTATGCCTGAATAGATAACAAGTGATCTTGGTGTGTAATGCAGATGAGAAAAGGCAAATCGAAGCATATCAATTGCTCGTGCGACTCATGGAGACACCGCACATTGATAACATGAAGGTGCTCAGGGCATTGATTTATGCTAAGGAAGACCAGCTGCCACTCTATGAGAGTTATACGAGGAGAAGGGTTTGCTAATTAATTTCCCTCACCTTTTCTTTTCCAAATGACATCTGTTAATCAATACTGATCTTGACCATTTTTATTTTTCAATGAATGACATAAACACAGGTTAGCATTGATGTCTTGAGGAGGAAGAATGTGCTGCTACTGATTTCGGACCTGGACGTCTCCCGCGAAGAGCTATTCGTTCTAGATCAAATGTACCAAGAATCACGTCAGCACCCGACAAGGACAGAGAGTCAGTACGAAGTAGTGTGGCTCCCAGTTGTGGATAGATCGACACCATGGACAGAACAAAAGCAAGACAAATTTGCGTCCCTCCAGGCATCGATGCCATGGTACTCAGTATACCACCCTTCAATGATCGACCCAGCAGTAATGAAGTACATCAAGGAAAAGTGGGGCTTTAACAAGAAGCCTATTCTTGTGGCGTTGGACCTCCAGGGAAAAGTTGTCAATGAAAACGCCTTCCACATGATGTGGATTTGGGGCAGTGCTGCTTTCCCTTTCACCAGCACCAGGGAGGAAGCTCTTTGGAAGGAAGAATCTTGGAGAATTGAGTTGCTGGCAGATACCGTAGATGCAGCCATCCCCCTTTGGGTATAGTCCAGGCACAATAGTATTTATAATTTGGATGATTGAGTTGCGGATGCATTTTCATTTTCTTATAATCATGATTTTTCAGATTGCAGAAGAAAAGTACATATGCTTGTATGGCGGAGAAGACTTGGATTGGATCAGAACATTCACAGCGGCTGCAAGGAGAGTGGCGAAAGCTGCACGCATTCCATTGGAGATGCTTTACGTGGGTAAGAGCAATCCCAAAGAAAAAGTTCGCAGAAACATTTCCACGATCACCGAGGGGGGTCTTAGCCACACGTTGTCAGAACTCCCTCTGATGTGGTTCTTCTGGGCGCGTCTAGAAAGCATGTGGCACTCTAAAATGAAATTTGGAAAGAATGTCGAAAACGATCCCATCATGCAAGAGATTGTGACTATGCTTAGCTTCGATGGGAGTGATCAAGGATGGGCAGTGATTTGCAGAGGATCAGCCATGGCCAAGGGCCGAGACCAGACCGTTATGCAGTGCTTGAATGAATATGATGCATGGAAGATACATGCGGACGAGAAGGGTTTCGTTGGTGCACTGAATGATCATCTCCAAGCACTCCGCACTCCGCATCACTGCAACCGTCTTATCTTACCAGGGACCACCGGAGGCATCCCGGAGAGGGTAGTGTGTGCTGAATGTGGCCGTCCCATGGAGAAGTTCATCATGTATCGCTGCTGCATTGATTAATTAATTCAGCAGCCCACATTTTTACCATTCTACTTAAAATACCATGCAATTGAGGAAGAATAATTTAAGTACCATGCTATTACTATTAGCATTGGTTACTACTACAGCGTGTGCTTTCCTCCATTGCATGCGTTCGCTGCAATTTAATACTCCTTGGTTATTACCGCCAAGTGCATAACAGTAATAAGAAGCATGATTTCTTTCTTTTACTTCGTCCTTGTTCGACTCTTTAGTTTGTTTTGATGGCAATATCTCCATTCATCAAAGTCAAAAGTCCTTTCCGCTGATATAGGATTGATACAGAAATCAAGTTTCATCCACTAAATTAGCAATATGGGTTCGTTTCAAGGACTTCCGTTCTTACCTGTTTTAAGTGCTCTGTTTAAAATACCACCATTGCAAAATCATGCTGGGTTCATCCTACAGTGAAAGGAATTTCTGTAATTAAATATACCAGCAGACAGGTAGCAGCAGTGCAACTAAGTATACACAGCGCTGTTTAAAACTGGCAAATATATTGTTCATCTATGCTTCGGAAACATGAACATCCCTCACTGTTATTCATTAGAGAGAGTTCACCAGTAAGAAGCAACACCCAACCGATTCGATTAATCAACACACAATTAAATGGCAATCCACCCCTGAAACAGACTACGAGCCATCAAGCGTAGCCAGTAATTATATTTAGAAAAATACGGAAGGGTAAGATCTCAAGATTATTTACGCTTCCGTTGACGCGTCCCTCTGGATTTGAAAATCCACCGAGAAACGCAACGCCTATCAGAAGCGACTTATCAAAAAAATAAATCAGGAATTGAAATTGAATGAAAGAAGTTGGGGTTGTAGCTTTAAAATGGTGAGAAGAAGACGTCGATCGATATACATAGACAAAGAGGAGGCTGCAGTTGGGGTTTTCCTTGCGGCGGCTTTTGATGAGGGCTAGGGTTTTATAATAGCGGAGGGAACTCAGTGAAACAAACGAATTGTTGAAAATAACGAAAATGCCATAGAGTATTCGTTGTTGGGTTGGGCTTGGTTTAGAGTTATCGGAGAATTTACATTCGCGAAATGGGCCTAACCCAAAATATTACATCAAACACATTTTTAAATTAATTTATCTAATTAAAATTAATAATTTTAAATTAATTTAAATTTTAAAACTAAAATTAATTCAAACCAACCTTATCTGCCTTCAACAACGAAAGCATCTTACGTGATGAGTAATCAAAATACTATTGCATTATCATTGCTACACTGACATATATTAGCAATTATCCACCTACATGGAGGCTTTAGGAATCGCAAGCCATGAAGGACATGCACCTGCTGAGTTTCTACAAAATTATAATTTATAAAAAAAAATAACGTTAACTGTTAAATGAAACAAGATCTCAAGCATCTTCATCAATGAAAATTTGATTATATATGGTCAAGCTTACCCTTATTTGTTTACGTATATGCATGATACAACCGTCCATTTTCTTCATCGATGTGTTAATGACAATGGCACAATGTTGAAGACAGCTCACGATTTCGTTTACAATATGTCTTGTTGAAAACTGTTGCCCTTTCCTAAAAGGACCCTTCTATGTCTTTGTTGTTTTGCAAGACTTGCTTAAACCCCACCCGAAACTTTAATAATAATGAAAAGTTTCGCAAAGCAAGAACCCAGCGTGTTTCGGAAAGCAACGTTTTGACTGGTTTTACACTGTCGTCGAGTCCACCATAGAATAAAATATGGAATCAACTCACAGAATACAGCTTAGCGAGATGATTTTAGCCTTAGGGCTGTGGAATTCTTCTCTTTTGATCGAGAGAGAGAGAGAGAGGGGGAGAGAAGCAAGTAGCTTGTCAAGTTGGCTATGCAAGTTGCTGTCTTTAATTGGTGCAGCAAATGCTCGTTGCTTGTGAGGAGTATAAATAGATTAGAATACTGTGGCCACTGTTGGGACAACCAATCGGGTTCACTGTTCTATTAAAACTTGATATTTTATTCCAGGATTTTGAAGGACCAGTGGAGTTGTTGGTTGGTATTTTATTCCATCAAAAGCAAATATCTTAAAGTTATCCGAATGCTAGGCAAATAAATGCATGAATTCTTTAATAGTTTATCTCCATTCTTTCCGAGCCCAGTACCCACTGTAAGAAAATATATATTATGAATCTGAAGAAATAGTGCTCGCCCCACCATTGTAAATCAAAATAACAAAAACGTGGTCTGTTTCATGCATATTATCACTTTATATCAAAGCATGCAACCGATGATGAGTTGATTCAGCTGCTTTTCAAATTGCAGCACGGTTACACGCATTCTCTGCTAGCTCATTGGTTTTCTTGGCTTGGGCAGTCCAGGTTGTTAACCTTTGTTGTTGCCTTGCATTCCATTAGAGGTTCAATGGCTAATGAATTGCTAGCTCTTGAGATCGTTGACCTAGCTAAACCATTTATTTATCTTTTAATATTAATCGGGGCCTATAGGGTTTGTCTCTGCATACATAAAGAACAAAAAGCAGGAGACATATTCAAGTGCTCTCCATTATTCAAATCCTTGTTATCCCGGGTGCTGTATTTCTTCTTTATTTCATCTGTGAACATAGATCTTCCGTATACTCCGGAAGAATCAGCTACGCTCCTATTCTAAATCCATATATTATGCCTAAATTCATTTGGTCGTTAGTGACACGCAATAAAAATTAAAAACCGAAGAGTAGGTAGTCGTATGACATATCTAATAGTAATTGTTTAACATTGTAACGACCTGTTTAAGATAATTAAGCAACGTCGACTATTGATTAAACGTTATAAATTACTGCAAACAGTGAAAGCACTGCAACTTGATGTCAACTTGTGCATTATGATTTACTATATCAAAGGAGCTGTAAGATCAACATCAGTTTTCGTGGATATATATGGATATCTACTATTAACAAACAGCTACACACGTACAATGTTATGCATATTTTTATGTATTATTATGCATGCATGACCATCGTAGATTGACTTCGATTATCAATCCATCACTGTCCAACTTGCCCACCACTGCCGGCTCCGCGGCCACAACTCTCTCCCTCTAATGTGACCTATCTGTGGCTGTGAGATCAGCAACCAGTTTGAAGAATAGCTAGCTAGCATTTGCCTTCATATGGGATATATATCATCGGGACCTTCATTTGTTTTGCCCTAATTATTATTATTATTTTGTCTGTCAGAAAGAACAAGAAAGCAAGAGATAGAGTAGTCTGCCATCTATGCATATGGCCCTAACTATTCGTGATGTTGTTAACTCTGTCAAATTGCTTAATTTCAAAGTACAGAAGCTCATATTCAAGATTCAAAAGCTAGTGCCCATGGTCCATTTTGTTTGGTATACGTACTGTCCATCCATGTAGTTTCTCATGAAAAAACATGTAGAATAGACACTGACAATCCGTTCGATCGTTCCCTGTGAGGTCTTATTGAGCCCCCACTTTCCTCACAAATGCTTGTTGATTTTGGCGTGCAAGGGACATTAAGTCGTGTACTGAAATGTACTGATTGAGACATATCATACCAAAGATGATATGCACCGACTCATTTTGGGAATTTAGTGCCTTTATTCCAAGATAACATCATTAGAAATTGACTCTGAAACCTTTATTGCCTTTACGAATTCTGATCATTTGTTCATATTTCAAACTTATCTACAAGGAAATTCTAAATGACCCAACAACCCTTCATCTGAATTCTCAATGCGATTATAGATAGCGTACTTTACAGACGCCAGAGAAATGTACTACATTCTTCAGCAATTGGCATATGCATGTGCAATGTAATATGCAGATTCCCTCATAAATATAAACCGAATGTGTCCTCATGGAGTTGAGTCATGTATGACATACGCACTCCAATAATGCAAGCACATATATGTGACCGATAGCTGCAATTTTAATTTGATTAATACAGAAAGTAGACAAAAAGAAAAGTTTATTTTATTTTTTACCAGATCCGAGTAAAGGGTTATAGTTTCAACTCATCAAATCTCTAAATCCAATCACAATTCAATAGTTTTTTCAAGAAAAAGGAACTTCATATGACTATTATGCTGTCAAAGTAATAATAAAATTACTCCTCAAGCATATTATGAAAAATATATATTTTTTAATCTTTTGATTATATTCGGTATCTTAAAATTTTTGGTATTACGATTATACACCCAAAAAATAAAAAAATAAAAATAAAAACTGACTCTCGAATAACAGGTACCTTTGATGTGTATTCGTCTTGCAGGCATTTGGAGAATTAGAAAATTCGAAGACTCACATCAGTAAATTTGTTCCCAACGAAAAAAACCTTAGGACTAACTTAGGCATGAAGGAACTTTCTGCCGAACAACTGATTACATTTTATCCATATTTATCTTGCAAACATTCAGAGGATTAGAAAATCCAAAGATTCCACGTCAACATATTTATTTTCATAAGTTCTACTGAAACTATATTGTTCTTATCGAAGTTATGTTTTTAAGATTCGAGAATTATCAGTAGACCAAAAGAAAAGCATCACTTTATTTTTTAACCGGATTCGAGTAAAGGGTTACAGTTTCGACTACTCAAATCTCTAAATCCTGAGGCTGCACATTACAAAACAATGTACTCTTGGGCACGAACAGTACACTTAATTGGCGGTTATGCTAGTTAATTAAGGACAAAATTAGGGTTCATCCAGCTAAGCAAGAGATTGATGAATCAACAATCTGCATGTCCGAATATTCCCCAACTTAACTTGGTTCTTTTAACAGTTTAGTGGTAATAAATTAGTATTTGAATAATGCAACTTGCCGAAGAAAGGCACATTAAAAAAAATTAACCCTTTTTTGTTGACCATCTTAACCCTAATTAATCTCTTAATCTTAGGAGATTGGTGGTACCTTGAATTGTGAGAATCTAGACTTCCTTTTCAAATTTTTTATAAATCTTCAGATGGGTTTGCCCCTAGAAGTCCCTGGTTTCGGAAGCACCACCTCAGGTTCAAATGATTCTTTTCTTGAACTAAAACATTAGCAAGTAGGTGAAGCTTCTTGCTTTTATCAACTAATTGATGGCGGTTTCTCCTCCTTATCCTCTTCTGTCTGTATGTGTTAAAGCCAAGTTGATAAACTGACATCGATTTTCCCATTACTTATTTGGCCATTCGGTAGATATTAGAAATGTATGCGGATTTTGCTAGGCTAAATTTAACTGGCTTCCTTAGATTCTTAAGTTCATGGACGGCATTGCATATCACCATTGAATCATCACTTCGTGCTTGACTAACCAAAAACAAAATCAAAATACAACAATGAATAAACAAATTAATATTGATGGCGGGTATTACTCCAAATCGTATCCAAAAATTTCAGACCGGAGAGGTAGCCAGTGGAGTGTTACAGATTCCATTTCTGCAAATTTAACGGGCTGTTTGGATACGAAACCGAGACCTGCCATGCCTTAATCTCACCGTCCAGGCTTCCACTGAAAACTGAAACAGTATCGTTTTGTCCATCTTCCATAACTGCCGCCAACGACTTCACTGGCTTCTCGTGACCTTCTAAAACTGCCAGGCAACCGTATCTCTGGTCATTTCCTCGTTGCCAAATTCTCACGGTTTGATCGGCTGATCCACTCAGCAAGAAACCAGAAACATTGATCAAACATAATATTGCTTTCTTGTGGCCTCTTAAAGCTCCCGTCACCATCATGTGATTAGCACTGTCTTCTCTTTCCCACACCAAGATCGAACGGTCACATGCTCCGGAAAACAACACCGATCCGTCGTCGCTTAAGGCCAGAGCGTTAACAGCCGATTTGTGCTTCTCTAGAGTTGCTATCAAACCGTGCCGCTTTTCGTTAAAAGCCTTAGCCCAAACCCGAATCCGCCTGTCTGCTGATCCCGTGTAAACTGTTCCATCAGCTGAAACCGCCACGGCGTTAATGGCGTCCTCGTGCGCTTTTATGGACTCTAAACACCGAAAATCAGAAGCGCGCCAAATTTTCAAGCTTGTATCCCAGGAAACTGTATAGATCAAACCGTTGTTAACGGCGAGACTGGTAACAGCGTCAGTGTGTTCAATCCATAGTTTCTTCTTGTGACGGCGAACGCTGACGTAGCTATTGGGGAACATGAAGCGGAGCAAGCGGTCGTTAACGGTAGGGAGAGTGGTTTTTAGTTTGTGTTGTTTACTCGACGTTAACTGCCAGACTCGGATCTTGCAGTCTTGGTGAGCCGTGAAGATCTTTCCGTCGCAGAAAGTGATAGACTTGACGGAACCGGAGGAGGAATCGGTATTATTGAAAGTATTTATAGCATTCCACGTGTTGCGATCGTAGACGTTGATTTCATGAGAGGAGGCGGCGTAGAGTAGGTTATGATGGACAGCGATGCTGCCGATGGGGTGCTTGGTTGTGGGACTTAGGGAGGTGATACAATGATGAGAAACTGAGAACTTCAGCGCTTCATCTGGGGAAAGCGTTTGGAGGGAAGGGACGGACGGAAAAGTTTGAAGAGAGAGGTTGCTCTGAAGACTACTATGGCTGGTGTCGCTAGATGACGAACCACTTCCGGCAGTATCAGAGGTGCTGCTCGCCTCCGAAGCTATGTGCCGTTGACTCTTAGGAAACTGCACCGTGGATTCCACCGCGTTGGTTGTGGTGCAGGTAGCTAGCCATGATCGGACCCTCATATTGGCTTTGTTTTGTCTAGGTTTAGCTGGTGTTTCGAACCGACGACTATGGCGTCTTCAAGAGGTAAAGAACGAGTGCCGGAGGAGGAATTATATAGGAAGTTGGAGGAATAGCTTCATGCCACGTGGACAGGGATTACGATCGGTCGGAGGTAATGAATGGACAAGAAAGGGCATGCCCTTGTGTGTGCTGTACTCATTGACGGTGGAGGAAAAGTGGAAGACAACGTATCACGTGGCGGCTTGCAAGAAAAGTAACATGTTTTCCTTGAGGGTATTTAAGTAAATGAATAAAAGAGATAAAGTGGGACCCATATCCACTAGGCGCACAGTCTTTTTAAATTGTTGGTTGCTTTTGCTTTACAGAAGAGAGCAGGGTTCGAGAAACGCGTAAACAAAGGAAGAGATATTTATTTACTCGTTGTTGAAGATGGGCCAATCCATTCTTTTATCATCTTCCTGGGTTGTGGTTGTTCTTGGCGTAATCATCCCAATACCATGATGGCAAAGACTAGCTGTCTTTAATTGAATCACTAGCTCATGTTTGTCCGAAAACTTTTTTGAAACTTTTCGGAAGGTACAAACAGACAGTTGAACGTTTCTTCTGGAAATAAGGTTCTGTTTCTGTAAATAATGGTGTGAAACTGGTGATTCCTTTGAATGAGAACCAGTTTACTAGACTGACAAAATAAGTAGGCATTGGGTCCATGTTAGAGAAAACAACCACAGACGTAGACTCCCATGGCCTGTTCTGCTGTACTGTATGCGATAAGGTTTGACTCTTGAATCTAATCTTCTTCCTTTTTGTAACCAAAGTCTTAACGAGGCCAAAGTCGACTTTAGGTTAAAAAGCAATAGACAGCAATGGCCGAAGAATCAAACAAAAAAGGCACTTGGAATTCCCAAGTTAAATTATATGAAATGAAATATCAAAGTTACATCAAAACAACTCATCTGTTTGGTTCTCCTTCGTTCTTTTTGCATTGATGGTAGGCTAGGACATCTCTCTATCAGCAAAGATAAGTATCAAATATTTTATTTGCACTTTATTTTGGCCAAACTTGTGGGTAAATTTATGTCACTATCCTTGTATAAAAACAAGTATTTCTTTCCAAAATATATAAAATATTGTAAGTTGACTCGTTCTTTTACAGGCCACATAAGCTAATAATATGTTAATTCCGATTCTTTTGAGCTCACACCAATGCCTTATGGCTATTTGATCGTCTTGACGGCATAGGCATTGACGACGTGAATGAAATCATCAGTAACAAGGACGCTATTTGTTTACTAAAGCATTGATTCACTTTTTACGGGTTACGCCATTGACCTGTTCTACAGTGAGAACTATTTCACCGTTCATCTTCTCTAGTTGACTTGTTCCCTCTCTCCTTGTAGCTTGGAAAAGTAACTCAGCATTTTACATTTGTTTATTATAGTCAATCACTGTTAATTCATAGATTAAAGCTGGAGATTATGATGGGTTTTTTTTCACCCTATCGTGTAATTCGTGCAATCATGTGATGTTTAATTTATGCCAAAACTGGATTCCTGTATATTTGGCTGTCACCATAAGTTCATAGATATCAAGAGACTACTTTTTTGCAGAAAGACAGACTGAATCATTATCATAATTCATATATCCAGGATCTCTTTAGACTATAAACAAACATTAATTATTTATATAATTAAACCTTGATATCTTGAACAAGATTTGGAAACAATGTCGAGTAATCGCACTACTGCATATTATAAACAGCTAAACTGCCACAGGATAGGGCACGTGTCTACTGCTCGATAAGCATTTCAAAGTGTTTTCAATCTTGCAAAAAAGTAGGTTGGTTTCTTGCTTGTGTTATGTTTCAAATTCACATGGTTGCTGCATAAAATTAAAATCCAGTAGAGATGACAATCAGAAATTGATAACTAGCAAAGGCTAAACATTCTTTGTATTTGGTGGGAAGATAGTTGCCTGATTAAATGGACTATGGAGTGCGCATGCTTTCATTTGCTTCACATGTTAGTTGGGATCTTGGAGCTGCTTTAAGTCAGCAAGAATTGGATCGAATTTGTTTCAGTTACATCTGCTACGAATGCCAGTGTACGGGTTTGAGTTTGGTTTACAAATTATATTCTGATGGTTTAGCTTTCAGGGGTCTGTTTTGAGCTAAAAGAATTCATCAATGAAAAATGCAAAAGAATGGGATCGCCAACAATTTTTTCCAGTTGGGAGTTTCGGACTTGCATTTAATAGAGAAAAGAAAAGAACCAGTCGTTTAATACCCCTGTTAATTGCCACAAGATCAAATAGATAATCTAATGGTGGAAGAACTTATTAATGAAAGTCTCATAACCCAGCATGCTATGGCTAACAAATATCCGTCATGACCATGATTGAGGACTCAAAGGCAAACTCTGTAACAAGCGAGCATTATGTTTATTCGTTATGCGATTCTGGTCAGTGAATACTCACTCTTAACTCAAGAAGATCTACTAGTGCCACTACTCCTTTAGACACTTGTTCACAATGAATCATATAGCCTCTGCTATCATCAATGTAAATTCTTCTTTAATTATTATTATTTTTTTGGTCATTTTTATGCAACTGCTAAAACTTTTAGACCATTATCTGTTCAAAGCTCGAAGTTTGACTGGCCAGGCTCTCCAAAGATATTGCAGCAAGGTTCTCAACAATCATCTTTCCATCCGACTGCTTTACAGCTGGAAGTATCGCAAAGCCTATACTTTTTGGTTAAGAGCTCAAGTTATAATTCTGAAAAGTTTGGTCTATTGGATTCCAGCTTATTGTCTTTACTAGTTTATATTGTTGTTGATGTTTTGAATCTATTAGTTGAATTCTGTTGCCATTGCAAACAACTTCTTGTACTTGATGTGGCGTTTTGAGTGATTTATTTCAATCATCAAACTCAAAATAAAATTCAAACGAGTCCATTGTTTGGCCTATCTAATATTGATGTTAGGCAGCCCGGCCATATGCGTATAAACCTCGTTCCATCAAGGCTCACACCATTAACATGCAAGGAAAAGATGGATTCCAATACTGTGATTTACTAAGATTGTGTATGGAAAAATTTCATGTACTTCTTGCTGAATAAAAGCACTCTGACCATAGCTAAACCTCAACTTACTCCATGCTAAGGTTTATTTCCAGGAAGATCTATGATTTTTCATGTTTAATCCTGCTTAATTCTAAAATAAAAAAGGTTCCAAATTAAACAAAACTTCAATCTCACAATTGCAGTGTTTCACTTGTAAGGAGAGTGATGGCCTTGTAGCTTGATGAGAGAGTAATAAGCTCCTGCACTCCCAGTTTGCTAGTGGACTTGAATGTGTTCCTTCCTTCCTCCACAACCTTCCTACTTTTGATCACAGCTACGGATTCTGCCTTCTGAATTGTGGACAAACGGTGAACTACAATAACACCCGTTCTTCCAACCATCATCTGCACAAGGTTTTCCGACGCACTATCAAGGGCACTCGTTAGCTCATCCAGGAGTAAGATCAAAGGATTCTTCAGTATTGCTCGAGCAAATGCAATCCTCTGCTTCTGCCCTCCAGATTGGTGGACTCCTCTTATTCCACTGTACGCGTCGTAGCCACTTTTCATGGAACTTCAAGGCAGACAAATAAAAATGTTTTACCCAATAAAATGTAGTTTAATTTGGTTGTAATTTTTGTTATTATCTTAGAGAAATGAGTACTTTGCAAATTCATGAGCATTGGCTAGAATAGCAGCCGTCCTTATTCCGTCTTCTTTTGCATCCTCTTGACCATAAGCAACATTCTGGCTGATAGTTCCAGCAAAAAGTATCGGCTCCTGACTCACTAAGGCAACACGTGACCTCAACCTTTTCAAGTTGTAGCTCCTTATTTCACATTCATTTACCATGACTGATCCACTTTGAGAATCTTTGAATTAGCCCTATAATAGTGGATTTTCCTGACCCACTTTTTCCCACAAGTGCCACTGTTTTTCCTGCTTCAATTTTGAGACTAAGGCCTCTCAAAATCATTTGGTCGGGTCTCGATGGGTAGATGAAGAATGCATTCCTTAGTTCTATGTGTCCACATATAACATCAACATCTTCCATCGCCTTAGGATCTTCTGGATCTATCTCACTTTTCAAACCAGAATTGTGAAAATTGTTTTGATGGTATTGCCCCCTTTTGCAATATCAGAAGTCATGCTTCCGGCATCAGCAGTTTGTTTACCAGTGCTCATCATCAAGAAGAATGCTTGAAAAAGCTGCTTCGGCGTTACTAATTCTTTATTCATTTTCCTCCCTCCACACCGGACGGTCAAAGCTACAGAAGCTGTCGTGAGCAACTGAGAGCTGAGCAGGCCAAAACCTGAATACCACGATTGTCTGATGCTCTCCTTTTTTGGGCTTTTCTTTGCTTCTCTGAAATGACCCAGTATCCTGTTCTGAGAGGAAAATGCGATGCTGTGGTTAACGGTTGCTTAAGTTGCTAGTTGGCTTCCCTCACTTCGAGCATTCTGAGCCTTTTTTGACATAATTTTCGTCAGAACACTCCTCAAATAAAAGCACCCAATAATTAAAGGATGGATAGCTATCATAACGATGGCTACCCTCCATGTAACCAGAAATGCTAGTGTAAAAGTCAGTGATGCATTGAAGAAAACTTGAACCAGTAAGGAAAAATGATCTGCAATGAAGGACCGAACCATGTTTGCTTCATTAGCTAATCGCGCACATATGGCTGCACGTTTATTCTCATCATGATCAAACCACCCAATCTCAAAGGTGAGTACTTTTTCAAGCATTTTTTCTGGCACCCTTTTAACTAAATGCTGTCCCATGATTGCAAAGTTGTTATGTTGGAGAACATTAGAAATCAATGTTAAAACTGCGAGGCTTAAAAAGATGAAGCATTAGACTGTAATTTCCGATTTCAACCTGGAATTGTCTTTGAGAAGGAACAATGAGACACTGATCCTAAGCAGTAAGCATAAACTGGCTAAATTGCTCCAGAACCAGCAGCACCAAAGCACTCAAGCAGAGTTCTCTTCCACTGACATGCACTCATTTGCAGCAAACGCATTTGGGGGGGGAGGGAGAATGAGAGTAACCCTTTACGTTTTTATCATTTTGCTTGTCATTACCTTGCATTTGGGAGGAGTGTGTTATGCTGATGGAAAAAACTGGGCTACAAGGGTAGTCCCGACTGTTTTGATGACTTGATCTCACAATAACTGGTGTCCGTGGAGTCTGGTCACTCACCGAGCTATCTTCTGTCTGATTATAGAAAGTGTCGTAGACTTCGCTTCTCATTGCCAATTGGTGCAATTGCACCATTTTGTTGCAGATTCCACTTTCTCCATTGTTCATTTGCATCAGCTCATCATGAGAACCGGATGCAACGACTCTACCTCATTGAAGAACAGCTATCAGATCAGCCTTATGAATTGTTGAGAGATTGTGGGCAATAATAATTGTTGTCCTCCCTTGCGAAGCCTGGTCCAAAGCATCCTGTACTGTTCTTTCAGACTCTGCATCCAGAGCACTTGTGGCTTCATCAAGTAGAAGAATCCTTGCGTCTTTAATTAAAGCCCTTGCTATGGCAATCCTTTGCTTTTGACCTCCAGCCAACTGAACACCAAATTGCCCTGCCTGAGTAGTAGTCTATGAAGGAACACCAAGTTAATTGCAGCTGTGGAAATCAATTTTGTTCGAATAGAAGTATAGAAACCCTAGTTTACCTTAGTTTCATATCCACCGGTGAACTTAACAATGAAGTAATGCACATTTGCAGCCTTGGCTGCCCTTACAACGAAATCCATAGAAGCCCCTTCCGTGCCAAAAAGAATGTTCTTCTTAATGGATGTTGCAAAATGAATTGGCTCTTGATTAACCAGCCCCATCTGGGATCTCCACCATTTGAGCTGAAGACTTTCTATTTTGGGTCCATCAAGGAGAATGTTTCCGTCGACAGGTTCATAAAATCTTTCGCGTAAAGAAAAGACAGTTGATTTACCAGAACCACTGCTCCCTACTAGACCCACAGTCATTCCAGATTCAACCTTAAGATTGAATCATTTGAGAATCGGGGATTCCGGTCTCATTGGGTAAGTGAAGTCAACATCTTTGAATTCAATTTCTTCACGCGTATATTCTAGGATTTTCCCATTTTCACCATCAGTATCTGTAACTGGAATCCGATCAATCATCTCAAAAATCCAGGTTGCAGCTGTTCTCGCCCGTGAGATGAACGAGAGATTGGGCAGTGCATGCATAAATAAATTAAATATGTCAGTTTTAGCATAATATTCAGAAAGCTTGTAAATAAAACGTATTGCAGAGATGATCGTCCAAGTTCTTTCCCAGCCAAGATGTGTGAGTATGTGTTAAAAAGCGCCAAAAGTGTATTGAATTTGAACATAGTTCTTGCATACTTGCACAATTTCCAACAATTCCATTAAGAATTCAGACAAATATTTATTTCTCAACTCTAAATAACCACAAAATTTTCTAACATGATTGATGAAATTCTGATATATATCAATCATAATAGATTGGAGGATGGATGATTTTATGACTAATATTGTAACAATAAGCCATGCAACTTACAGTCCTCCCAGAATTATACAGACTCCGGCTGTGAAAGCAGCGCCACCTTTTTCTCTTCTCTGGGTAACAAGGACGCTCCCAACCCAAGCCTCAAAACCCCAAGCAGCATAAATCATTCCCATGCTCCCAAGCAGCAATCCTTTTGTCAAACCCTCCTTGATACCAAGCTCCATACTTTTCTTCGGAGCACCGCTAAACCCGTCCAGTGTTTGATGCTCCCCAACATTTGAATAAACAGCTCGAATTGAAGATATAGCCTGTTCTGCAATGCCTCCAGCAATTTCATAAGCATCCTTACCTTTGGCTCCTAACTTCTTGAATATTTTCGCAGTTACAATTCCTGGAACCATATACAAGAGCGAAAACGGCAAAGCAGCAAGTGACATTCGCCAAGAGAGTAGGAAAGCAACTGCGAGGTTAAAGACGAATGCTGTGACGTGAGCGACGCAGTTGGGTATCTTGTCGGCAATGGCGTCCTGCATTGAATGGGCGTCTGCAGTGATGGTAAAGACGACATGGAAGGTAGAAGAATAACCAGTTTGGTTGTCGAAGAAACCAACTTCTTGCCTGGGTACGGATTTCAGGTACTCCATCCTCATACGAGATGTCTGTCTCTCTGGGTTCTCGTCAACCATATTCCTTCTGCAAAATGAATGCCTGTCTAGATTGATAACTTCCATTGTTGAAAAGGTACTTCGATCTTTATACACTTACATTGTAAGCAATTTCTACTGATACTTTCTGATTTAAACAAAAAATTAGGTGTACTCTCAGCTTCGCAGTATAGCACTAGTGTAAATGGAGGAGTTCTAGCTTTCTTGGTGGATTCACATCAGTTGTTCATTAGTAATATACAGAGAGTGTCGTATTTGTGTTTGTATTAAACAAGAGTTTAAATTGAATTTAATTTATTTAATAATTACTTTAAAAATTTTAATTCAATATTATTAATAAATAATTAAACATATTGTAATATATTATTTTTTTAATATATACATTTTTATAATACTTATAATATTATATACACAAGTATTAATTAATTTATTTTAAATATAATTAAATATTTTTAAAATATAATAAATATAATTTAATCATTAAAAATTAAATTAAATTAATATATTATAATTATTTAATAATTAATTGTATCAAAAATTTACTTAATATAATTATTAATCATGTAGTATTTATTTATTTATTTAATAATTATGTTATTTTATATTAATTTAAATACATAAATTTATGTCGAATTTGTATTAATTTAATAAATCGTATTAAAAATTAACACATCTAAAGATATATTATTCATCTTATCTCATTATTCTTTTAGTCACATGTAAAATTAAAAAAAAAATTAAATAATTTTATTTTGAACTTAAAAATTTTAGTAAATTCAGCCCTAACAAGTAAATTTATGAACAAGGAAGACTTTAAGATAAACTGAAGCCTACTGACCAATGAAAGCTGATATTCCAACGAAGATTGCGATATAGAGAATCTTCCACGCAAACCGTGGATAGGAGGAAGGAAAGGCAGCTAATTGTTAAACTAGATTTCATGGTATCCAATTGCAATGCAACAGCGCTTTTTACATATCATGCATACATGCATTCATCATTCTTAGAAGTAAGAGTTGGCACCAGTTTTGGATACCTTGTTCACAGTTTCGTTGATGGAGAAAGAGTGATTAGAGGATACTAATTCGTTGATCATACCGCTGATCTCATACATCGTCAATGGAGACATTAACCCATGTCCGATGCTTACCAAACTTCCGAAGAGCAGCAGTAATTTGTCTGCGCCGTCAGCATAACGCAAGAGCCCGCCTTTGCTCCCCATATCAATAGTTTCCCTTTCAGTTGTACGTGAGTTTTCTTTTCTTTAAGCAACAGAGTGCGCCAGTAATTAAATATAGATGGGTTTATCTTGTTGAAGGATTTAGGCTCCGTTCTTGTTTTTCACAAAACTTCTTATGCCAAATGGAGAGAGTAAATACGTATTCATTCAGGGAACTCTGCACATTCATCTCATTCAGGTTGTCTTGTTAGATTAAGCCGCCATTTCTTTTTTACACTTTGGTTCTATCAGTCAGAATGTTGGTTCACAGAGTAATCTTTACCTGTATCTTCTAAAATTACTGATAAAATCGATGATTTGTAAGTAGTACGCCATAAAATGCTAATGTTGCAAAAACAATTTGCACATCACGGGGTGATGATGTACAAATTCTGGAAGATTTGGCAGCAGAACAAGTCCAGATTTCAGACTTTTGGAAATTTTTAGGAGCACAGAGATCCGGTCAGCCAATTACTAATCGCGCCATGTCAGCTTAAATTGAAAGAAGTGGCTCATAATGCTCAAGGTAGAATCTTTTCCTATCCTATTATCTTTTGTGACCTTTTCTATTTGTTTTTTTGGTCTTTTTATCCTCTATTTATTTGTCTGTTTTGTGGTGCTGTATTTAGAGATTGAATGGATAAGGGCTGTTCCACTTTCATGGCTTTTCTGACAAAATTGTAAATAAATTATGTTAACTATCCTTACTGTTCAATAAAAATTTGCAGGATCCATTTGAAGGGGCTTCAAATGAAAACTCTAATTCTTTCTTGTTACCCAGAATCAATTGTGTTGTATACTTTTGGATTCATGCCCATGGGCTTGTGAAACTATCTCAGATGAGACATTACGAATTGAAACTTTAAAGCATGATTACTTTTTTTCTCCCCCTTATACACAAAAGTGATGTTTCTGCATCAATGAGATGTTTTTTAGGTTCAAAGATTAAATAATTAAGCCATGCCAACAATAAGTCAATCATGTAGGCAGAATGTTAGTAGTTTCGATGGCACATTGTTGTGCTTCCTGACTGAACACCTGTTGTTGAGTTGCTTTTTCATTAGATGAGTAGTCCCTAAATGCAACTCGCATGGGTTTAAAGAGCAACTAAAACACATTGAATAAAATCCCATCAAGGCTGGAGAAGATATAGTCTCCTTCATGCTTTGTTAATGATAAGTAATTCAGTAGTTTAGGTTTGAATGAAACATTGTTCCAAATGTAAAGATCATACGGGCTATTGTCCTCTCTTTTCTTTGCAAGTCATGTATTGAATTTTCTTGCATTGTTCAGAATTTTTTTGAAAAGTCAAAGCAGCTATTCTCAGGCTCTTGAATTTAAAGTTACTGGAACAACTTCTTGTGCTTCAGGTGGTGTTGATGATAAGATTTTAACTATCAAACCTAGTACCAGACTCAATTTAGTTCATTCTTCAGCAGCTTGAACATTGATGTTGAAAAGTTTGGAAATGTAATGACATGTATGCCATGCTTAAAAGGAGTTGCTCTGTAGATCTTGTAGCTTGTTTGCACTCCTACAGGACCGTTTTCTTTATAAGCTTTATTTTTTTAGGGCTTGTAGGAAGCATTAACAAGTGAAAAGAGGGTTTTATTTGTGGTGGTTTACAATGATGATATGTAGATCCATTGTTAAGGAAAAAATATTGTCTTTCCTGGTCATGGAAGAGCTTTGACCATTGGTAAACCTGAAAATTATTTAATGCGAAGGATTTTTTTCAAGGTAGATCTATGATTTTTCATGTAAAATCTTGTTATATTCGGAATGAAAATATTTGCATATTCAACAAAATTCCAGCTCAGAATGGCAATGCTTCACCTGTAAGGAGAGTGACTGCCTTGTAGCTTAATTAGAGAGTAGTAGGCTCCTGCACTCCCAATTTCTAATAGACTGGAATGTGATCCTTCTTCCACGACTTTCCCATTTTTTATCACAGCTATGCAGTCTGCCTTCTGAATTGTGGACAATCGGTGAGCTACAACAACACACGTTCTTCTAACCATCATCTTCTCCAGTGCTTCCTGGACGAGATTTTCTGACACACTATCAAGTGCACTGGTTGCCTCATCCAAGAGTAAAATCGTTGGATTCTTTAGTATTGCTCGTGCAAGAGCAATCCCCTGTTTCTGGCCTCCTGATAGCTGGACTCCTCTTTCTCCACAGTAAGTATCATAACCATCTTTCATGGAACTGCGTCATTCATCAAATGAACTTGTTTGAACAAAAGTAAATGTAGATCTACTGGTACAAATTTGTAATGATTTCTGAGAGATGAGTACCTTATAAATTCATGAGCATTGGCTAAAGTAGCAGCCTTCCTTATTTCAGCTTCTGTTGCATCTTCTTCACCGTAAGAAATGTTCTCACGAATTGTTCCGGCAAAAAGCGTTGGCTCCTGACTAACTAACGCAATATGTGACCTCAACCTTCTCAAGTTGTAACTCTTGATGTCATGTTCATCTACCGTGATTGATCCACTCTGAGGGTCGTAAAATCTTTCGATTAGCCCTATAATAGTGGATTTTCCTGATCCACTTTGGCCCACAAGTGCCATAGTCTTTTCTGTTTCAATTTTGAGACTTAGACCATTGAAAATCATTTGGTCAGGTCTTGATGGGTAGCTGAAGAATACATTCTTTAGTTCTATGCGTCCGCATGTAACCTTTATATCTTCCATTACTTTAGGATCTTCTGGCTCTATCTCGCTTTTCCTACCCAAAATTGTGAAAATTGTTTTGATGGCATTGCCCCCTTTTGCAATATCAGAAGTCATGCTTCCTGCATCAGCAATGCTTTTACCAGTGCTCATCAATAAGAAGAATGCTTGAAAAAGCTGCTTTGGTGTTGCTAATCCTTGATTCAATATCTTCCCTGCGTACCAGTAAGTCAAAGCT
The DNA here is from genome assembly GCA_032401905.1 of Swietenia macrophylla. Taxonomy (NCBI): domain Eukaryota; kingdom Viridiplantae; phylum Streptophyta; class Magnoliopsida; order Sapindales; family Meliaceae; genus Swietenia; species Swietenia macrophylla. Next base: position 6,327,968 of record CP135585.1, on the reverse strand, counting down.
ACAGAAGCTGTTGTGAGAAACTGAGAGCTGAACAGGCCTAAACCTGAAAACCATGATTGTTTGATGCTCTCTTTTTTTGGACCTTTCATTGTTTCTCCAAAGAGAACCAATATCCTGTTCTGAGAGGAAAATGCAGTAATAGTCCTGTGGTTAATGGTAGCTTCACTTGCAAGTTGGCTTCCCTCAGTTTGTGCTTTCTGAGCTTTGTCTGACATACTTTTCATCAGAACACTCCTTGAATAGAAGCAACCAATTAGTAAAGGCTGGATGGCAATCATAACAATGGCCACCCTCCATGTAACCACCAATCCGAGCGTAAAAGCCAGTGAAGCGGTGAAGAAAACCTGAACCAGTAATGACATACGGTCTGCAATAAAGGATCTAACTAGGTTGGCTTCATTAGCTAGTCGTGCACAGATTGCTGCACTTGTATTCTCGTCCTGGTCAAACCACGCAATCTCAAAAGTGAAAATTTTTCGAAGCATTTTTTCTCGCACCTTTTTAACTAAGTGCTCTCCCATGATTGCAAAGTTGTAGTGTTGAAAGAGATTAGTAACGAAATTTAAGACTGTTAGACCCAAGAAGATGAAGCAGTAGAACCTGATTTCTGATTTAAGCTTGGAATCATCTTTATTAAAAAATGCTGAGACAACTGATCCCAAGCAGTAAGCATAAGATGGATAAATAGCCCCTGAACCAGCTGAAGCTATGCACCCAAGTAGAGTTCTCTTCCACTCAGTTGCACTCATTTGCAGCAAACGCAGTACGGGAGAAGGAGAATGAGTATAATTCTTCAAATTTTTATCATTTTGGTTGTCATAACAATCCATTTGGAAGGAGTGTGCCATGCTGATTGAAAACACTGGGCTCAAAGAGTAGGCCGGGCTGTTTTGATAACTGGATCTCATGCTAACTGGGGTATGTGGCGGGGTCGGGGCACTCATCAAGCTATGACGGCTTTCACCTTCGGCTGGATTATAGATGCCCGTAGAGAATTCATTCCTCGTTGCTGATTGCTGCAATTGCACCATTCTGCTGTAGGCACCGCCTTCTCCATTGTTCATTTGCATCAGCTCAACATGAGAACCGGATTCAATTACTCTCCCTGATTGAAGTACGACAATTAAATCAGCCTTACGAATTGTGGAGAGGCGATGAGCTACAACAACTGTTGTTCTTCCTTGCGAAGCCTGGTGTAAGGCTTCCTGGACTATTCTTTCAGATTCTGCATCCAAAGCACTTGTGGCTTCATCAAGTAGAAGAATTCTCGGGTCTCTGATCAAAGCCCTTGCTATGGCAATCCTTTGCTTTTGACCTCCAGATAACTGAACTCCAAATTGCCCCACCTGAGGAGTATATGAAGCATAACCAAGTTAATTGCAGCAATGTAAATCAATTTTTGTGTGATTAGAAGAATAGAAAACTCTGAGTTACCTTAGTTTCATAGCCATCGGTTAACTTAATAATGAAGTCATGCGCATTTGCAGCTTTAGCTGCCTTTATAACAAGTTCCATAGAAGCTCCTTCCTTGCCAAACAGAATGTTCTCCTTAATCGATGTTGCAAAGAGAATTGGCTCTTGATTAACCAGCCCCATCTGGGATCTCAACCATTTGAGCTGAAGCCTCTTGATCTTGTGCCCATCAAGAAGAATGTTTCCATCAACAGGGTCATAAAATCTTTCGAGTAAAGAAATGACTGTGGACTTGCCGGAACCACTCCCTCCAACAAAACCAACAGTCTTTCGGGCTTGCACTTTAAGACTGAATCCTTGAAGAATTGATACATCAGGTCTTGTTGGGTAACTGAAGTTAACCGCTTTAAATTCAATTTCTCCTCTCACATATGCCAGGATTTTCCCCTTTTCATCTTCAGAATTTATAGCCGGAATTCGACCTATCATCTCAAAAATCCGGGTGGCAGCAGTTGTTGCCTGGGAGATGAATGAGAGATTTGGCAGCGCACTCAAAATTGCCCTGAATATACAAGAATGAAATTGTTAAATCTGTTTAATGTAATAAGTTTAAAGGCTGTTAAGTAAGTCTGTGCTCCAAGTTTTCTCTGGAGAGAGTGAGAGGACCCTAATCTGTCGAATTTGAATATAGTTCTTCAGGATTCTAGTTCCTCCCTACCTAAGAAAATAGTCTCTCAAATTGAATGATATCTTGCAATCATTACAGACAAGAAAAGATTATTTCCACGTGTCATATTCCTAGTTGCATGGTATGCAACAGATCAGAAAGTGGGATGATAATAAACTTACAATCCTGCAAGCACAGTACAGATTCCAGCTATGAAAACAGCGCCACCTTTTTCTCCTCTCTCGGTAACAAGGACGCCACCAACCCAAGCCACAAAAGCCCAAGCTGCATAAATCATTCCCATGCTCCCAAGCAACAATCCTTTTGTCAAACCTTGCTTTATGCCAAGCTCCATACTTGTCTTAAGAGCATGACTAAACCTTTGCAGTGTTTGGTGCTCCCCAACGTAGGAATAAACAGTCCGAATTGATGATATAGCTTGTTCTGCAATCCAACCAGCAACATCGTAAGCATCCTTACCCTTTGCTCCTAGGTCCTTCAGCACCTTGCCAAATATAAGTCCCGGAACGATGAACAAGAGGCAAAACGGAAAAGCAGCCAGGGCCAGTCGCCAAGAGAGTACGAATGCAACTGCGAGGCTACCGATGAATGATGTGAGGTGAGCCAGGCAATTGGGTATCTACAGGCAAATAAATTCAAATACTGTGAACGAATGAGAAGGCAGAGAAGAAGGGGAAAAAAATGTATATATTCAGACGAATTAAGAATTAACCTTCTCCGCAACAGTGTCTTGGATTGAATGGGCATCTGCAGTGACGGTGGAGACAACTTGGAAGGTAGTAGAAGAAGCAGTTTGATTATCAAAGAAACCAACTTCTTGCCTGAGGACTGCTTTTAGGTATTCAATCCTCAAACGCGATGTCTGTCTCTCTGCAGTTCTTGTCCAGCATATTCCTTCTGCAAAATGAATGAAGAGGGGCATAGAATGAAAGACGACATCGACATGGTGATCAATTCAATCAGAGAGTTATATTGGAAGCATGTCTCCTGCTAGTGACACTATAAATCAACAACAATGAGAAATTAACAGTTCAGCACAACTTTGTACCTCATTTGTCTTTCAAACTTTAACACACATAATACAACAGAACCGGTTTTCACTCGGTCTGAGAACCCTTCCTCAAACAAGCAAAGGGCTGTGATTGAAGAAGGGCGAATTTGATATAAGCTGAACCCAATTAATTAAAAATAGTTGCAAAATTGAATATACCAATAAAAGCAGACATTCCCACGAAGATTGCCACAAGGAGCAGCCTGAGCGAGTACTGTATATAGAACAAAAAGACAACTTCTTGTTGTTAAGCAATAGAATAGATGCATTATTCTTAAATGTAAGAGCACACCACTCCCCTAGCTATGATCATTTTCGAGTACCTTGTCAGCTATTTCATTGGAGATCGAGACATCAGAAGTTCCAAGCTCGTCGATCACACCACTAAGCACATACATCGTGAGTGGAGTCATCGACCCATCTCCAATGCTGCCCAAAGTTCCAAAAAACAACAGCAACTTGTCGGTGCCGTCGGCATACCGGAAGAGACCGCCTTTGGTTCCCATGCCACTGGCTTCATACGATGCCTATTTGCCTATTTCCAAGTAAAGAGTTTTCACATCCAAATACAGAACAATTATGGGCTACTATGATAAGCCTATTTAAACATGTGATAGCCACCTTCATTGTCTTTTACAAACTTCTCATGCCAAATGTGTAAGAGCTAAAAACATCCAAGTTCAGACCCATATGCAAACACTGAGGTTGTCTTGCTCGATTCAGCCGGCATTTGTGTTGAATCACTTAGCTCCAGTTCCGCACTGTATGATTGTCGTTTCCCATAATTTTTGTGTTTTTCCCTTCATCCTTTTGGGATGAGATGCAAACAAAGAATTCTTGTCTCTCTTAAATGTCACCAGTGTAATCTAGTTGGAAACTGCTGTACATGACCTCGACGGAGAATCTATGATCTGCAGGTACCATTGCATAAAAGGCCAATGTAACATTAACAGCTTTCAACGTCGCGTCCTTATGTGATGACAACCTAGAAATTCTACAAGATTTAATTTATAAAACTAGATGCAATCCGAGTCTATATCAAGAAGAGGTCCAGCAACTACAGAATGGCTCAAGTCTGCATCAATGCAAATCAAGTGGGCCTGCAGCGTCATCATAGAATTTCTTCCCACCCCTTTTCTTCCCGTCCTTTCTATTTGTAATTCAAATAAAAAATTATAAATATATATATATATATATATATATATATATATACATGTATATGTATTATTTTAAAAAATATTATTTTTAATTTTAAAATTCTCACAAACGGCCCGGCCCACTTAGATAATCGGCCTGGCCGCTCGTGAGAATTCCACTTCGGCTTGGTTCCATTCTATAACTCCTCTTCCGCCTTTAGTTTCTTCCCGAAGCACCGGTGTCTTCGATAAATTGATAAATCAATAATCAGCAAAATCAACCGCACCGAAGAAGAAGAAGCACGAAGATGGTGAGAGTGGCATCATATGTCGCAATGTCATTGGCGGCCTTACTCTTCTGGCAATATATGGACAAAGTCTGTGTGGATCGCTCTCCATCAACACAGAAAGGTCCCACCTTTTTACTTTCTCTTCTACAGAATAACCCCGAATGTAGTTTTAAAAATCGCCGAATTCAGATTCGTTGATATTATCAACTAATTAGATCTTCCCTTTAATTTACTTTATTTTTGGATTTCATGTCATCTTCTTTCCCAATTTGGCAAAACCCTAATGTTTTGATTCTTTTATTTAGGTGTCGATGATTGTTAATTTGGTAGTTATAATAAATTAAAAACTGAATTTTTTTGATGTAACAGAAAGAGAGGTTAAAAAGGGCAGCGGATTGGGTCGGCCTAATACCAAGCCCGAAGACATTCTAGGTCCGAGAACCCATAACGGTGGGACTGAGACAATGCGAAGCTTCACAACGGGCTCTAGCCTAAACTCCACCGAGAACTAAGAACGAGTCACAGTTGCCACATATACACATGCTGTTAGACAACCGTACGACATATGGGACAACTAACCATCCATTATCTAAACTAGCCACTGACAATCACCCATGATTTCTGATAGCTGCCCACGAATTCCAAATCGTCAACACAGGATCTATAAAGGGAAGCATCCACTCCAAAGAGAGGGGCACTGTCAAACTAAATATTAAAGCTTTTTTTTTTTTCCTATTATTCTCTAAAAATATTTTGTGACTTAAAGTGTCGAGAGTTGTCGTCGGATGTTCGACACCCTTCATTCAGTGTTATTTTGCAGAAAATACCGAGGTGATTATCAACCAGGAGGTAAAGCATTTGAGATTGAGGATTATACTTTGAAGAGAAAAGAATTGGTTGGTTTCTGGCATTCACGGAGATCAAGAGAGTGAGAGAAGAGTTGCTTAAACAGAACAATTATGAGGATGTTCTGTAATTTGTATTTGTTGCTTATTTTTGTTTTTCACTTGATGAATTGTCATGTTACGACTCGTTTGAGTTCTCATAAGCGTGATGCCTACTGTAAGCTCATGCCCCCATTGTTATAAACGCATTGTTGTTTTATTCCTTCAGTTCACGGAATTTGTGGTTTGTTGTGCTTAGATTAAAGGTGTATGAGTTTGTACGCATGCTTTGATGATTGATGAGTGGCATTCTGTAGAATAATTTTGTTCGGGTGAATGGGTTAAAATTGAACTATGAATATGGGTTGTTGAAACGGTATGATCAGCAGTGGGTATCAAGTTTCATTATTCAAAAGACTGAACAAAGAACAATGGAGTTTTTCCCGTACTAGTTTTATACACTTTGTGTTTGTGTGCTACTGCATACCATTTTCGTCAAAAATAACCTGTTAATCATTTGTTTGAGACTTAATGACTTGTTTTTGCTAGCTAATTGTAGTATATCATGTAAAGATACAATTTTAAGGCATGTTTTAACTCTCGTCATTATTTTATTGTCGTTTTTAAATGTTTTTTTATTGCTGCTAAAGTTTTATAAGTTTTCTAAATCCTTTTAACTCGCGGTAGTCTAAGAACTTCAGCAAAATAAAACAACTTCAATTTATGTTGTTCTTCTTATTGAGGCCTTATGACTATTTAATGCAGTAGTTCAATATTTTAAGTAAAAAGCAGTTCAGTTATGAGCATTATTCTCAGGACTGCAAAACACCTATTTCCTAACCGCTAGCAACATAATCAATTCGGCTTATTCTATAGACATTTAAAGAAATGCAACATGGTTATCATGCAGGTAACGTGGTTATCATGTAGGAGGCAACATGACTACACAAAATGACAGGATCTGTTCTAACCCCTCCTTAGAATTTTGGGTGAATCATGTTAACAACTGCACTTTTCTGTTTTCCTATTCTGTTTTTATAATTCTTGTATAAGAATGGCAGCGAATAAGCACATAAACAACCTAAGACCTCCATCATTATCACACATTGAGTCTCTGTACCTTACCACAATATATGTACATCATTTATACGTCACTACAACATCTATACATCATTTGCTTATACACACGTAATTCTATTTTCACATATACATATAAACATGATATATACTTATAAGATAACTTATGCATTATACTTCAGTGGTCCTAACCTCAAATGTTAAATTATACACTACATGAATCTTTTGCAATCTATAGAAAAATAAAAAAATAATGAGTTTATAATTCATTAAATATATTTAATTCATAAAAAATATATTTTTTCATAAATAATTATGCAATTAATTAAATTCATTCATAAATTACATATCAATTACATGCTAGATACTTTTCACGGTAAACTTAATCAATTCACATTAATTAAATACTCATAAGAATTTATCCTCGTATTATTGTTAGGGCAATCATAATTATATCATATATATATATATATATATATGACGACCTTGTGTTCTTGTCTAAACAATCATAATTATATCATACAGTCTTATATTCTTATCAAAACAGTCATAATTGTATCATAAACATACCCAACGGCTTTGTATTCTTATTTGAACAATTATAATCATACTCCCAACCTCACATTCTAGTTCAGGGCAGTAATATTCATATCATAGACATAACTGACAATTTCATATTCTTATCAGACGATTATAATTATATCATATGACCTTATATCATACTTATATCATTTCACAATAATTTATACATCAAATATATAATATAAAAATCAAAATACTATTATTTATTAAATTTATCTTACAAGTGAACAAATATAATAACATGAATTTTAATACGATATAATTATTATATTAAAATATATAACAGTTTAACAAAAATTTTACTCATAGTACGATAATTAATTTTAGATAATTTTGGACTCTCCTGAATTTTTTACCATCACACTCGCTTCTAAAATATACAGGGTTCAAAAATTAACTATTAAAATTGATTCAAAATATAATATGTGTTACAAATATAAAAACATAAATATTATAATTTCATAAGTATACTGTTTACTCAATTTATGAACGTATTTTTAATCTCTCAAACACTTTTTTGTACTATTTCTTTTTTTCTCCTTTAATTTTTCTTTTTTTATTTTTTTTCTCTTTTTTCTCTCTTTCTATTCTTTCTTTTTCTTTTCTTTGTTTTCTTCTTTTCTTCTACTTTTCCTCGGTTTGCTTTTGTTTTCTCCCTTTCTCTCCCTCGCCCCATTCAATTTAAAAGTCAAAATTAAAACAATTAGGGAATATATATGTATAATATTTCGGCCACCAATTGAAATTGCAAAACATGTAAGTGCATCACTTGTCAGCTTCATCCTTTCAATTAATTCGAGAGTTTAGTTATGGTACATGTACATATTAATATATTAAATATTTTTTATGTCTTATAATTTAGAACAATACTTATATAAATTTAAAATAAAAATAAAAATTTAAAATACTAAAATTTTAATTTTATTTCAAATTTTTGATCTTTATTTTTAATTTTTATAAGAATATTTTTAGTTATAAGTAATTTTTTTTTTTAAATATATCAATACATACGTGTACCATGGCGAAACGCGAAACCCTTAATTTGAAGAAACAATGTGTTACAAAAAAATGTACAAACACGTGTTACAGGATATGCTCAAACACCATCGCTAAGAAGAGAGAGATACAAAGGACTGCTAACTTTTTTCCTTGATTTCTGCTAAAAGCACTAAAACACTATGATCACTTCTGCCCTCCATACCATTATATAAGGACATCATTGCCTTGCTATCAATATCAAATAGCTTCATTCTCCATATACAGCAAGGTTCCAAATTCATGTGTTGCACGAAATGCACAAACACGTGTTACACGAAATGTATCAACACCATCTCTAAGAACAAATAGAACAACGGGACTGCTAACCTTTTTCCTCGGTTTGTGCTTAAAGCACTAAAACACTATGATCACTTGTCCCCTCCATACCATTGTATGAGGACATCATTGCCTAGCTATCAAATATCAAATAGCTATATTCTCCATAAATAACAAGGTTCCAAATTCAGTTTCTTCATTCATAATCCCCGACTCTGCATCATGTATACAAGGAAATTCTTCTTGGTGGGTATATCACTGGATCTGGTTTTCTGCTTGGCTGAGAGTTTTGATTACCGGGAGAGTGACTTAGTTTCCGATGAGAGTCTCTGGGACTTGTATGAGAGATGGAGAAGCCACCACACAGTTTCTCGCGACCTCAAGGAAAAACAAATACGTTTCAATGTGTTTAAGCAGGATCGGAAGCATATTCACGCAAAAGGATAAGCCTTACAAGTTGAAACTCAACAGGCTTGCCGATATGACCAGCCAAGAGATTATGAGCTCCCGTAGCTGCAAGGCTAGCCACCACAGGATGCTGCGGGGTGAGCGGAGACAAACTGGGTTCATGCACGCGAAGACTAGTGATCTCCCTCCATCTGTTGATTGGAGGAAGCAAGGAGCAGTCGCCGGTGTTAAAGACCAAGGGCAGTGCGGTAAGAATTCAACTCTTTATTCTTTGGTGAAAACATCGGTCCTAATATAATTTATAGCTGATTCATCGTATCAAGTACAATTTAAAGCATGCAATTAGAAGATCTTTCGGCAGTTTTCATCTGCCGTGTTTTCAGAATGATTTCAACTACGTATTGAAAAATATATGAGATCGTTCGTTGCTTGAATAATTTCCATCTCTGAAATGCTTCATATTGCCATGAAGCAATAGAAACATACAAGTATCAAGTATTCCAACACTAGTCTTGTCTATATAACTGTTGCAAATTATACATGCTCAATCATTTCGGGCAATTTTATGGCATTATGTTATATCTGTCCAACCATTTCCAATACTTATATATATGCTCAAACATGACATTTATGGTACAGTGTTATATTTGCCCCACCCCTTTGTGTCAAATTTGTGGGTAAAGCTTCCGAGGCATTTTGAATTACAGATTTCTTACTGTTACTGCTCAAGATGTCAAATCTTTCAATATATTATTCAGTGCCATCACCTAGGCTTACTGAAATTGATTTTTTACAGGAAGTTGCTTGGCCTTTTCAACTGTAGTTACAGTGGAGGGCATTAACAAGATCAAAACAGGTGAGCTACGGTCTTTGTCGGAGCAAGAGCTGGTTGATTGCGACAAAGGTAACAGTGGTTGTGATGCAGGATTAATAGAATACGCATTAGACTTCATTGCAAAAGGTAAGGCATTAACCACTGAACAGCGTTACCCTTCCAAAGCCAAAAATGGAACCTGTGAATTATCCATGGTATGTAACTACTAACAACGATAATGTATCACCACATGATCCCTCTACCGTACATGAGGATATTTAAATTATATTTGGTTTTGCAGAAGAATGCTCCTGAAGTTATTATAGATGGCCTTGAAATGGTACCAGAAAATGATGAGAATGCCTTGATGAAAGCCGTACCAAACCAGCCCGTAGCTGTAAACATAGACGCTGGAGGCAAGGATTTTAATTTCTACTCTGAGGTAACAAGTTTCTGCCTCATTTCAGCGATGCATACATCTAAAGTGTGACCATTTTAGTCATCTACAAATTGACTTTCGTAAATTGCAGGGAGTATTCACAGGAGACTGCGGCACAGACTTAAATCACGGAGTGGCTGTTGTGGGATATGGAGTAACTCAGGATGGAACGAAGTACTAGATAGTGAAGAACTCATGGGGAACTGAATGGGGAGAAAAGGGTTACATAAGAATGCAACGCGGGGTTGATGCAGAAGAAGGCCTGTGTGGAATTGCCATGGTAGCCTCGTATCCCGTCAAGTTGCACTCAGACAACTCTAGACATCCTCCCAGGGATGAACTCTAGCTCACTAGATTGCGTTGTCGCTTGGGTTTTATGTTCAAGAAAACTCTGTTAATTGCATGCTTACCTGGAGTAGCCATTTGTAATGCAACAAGTCGTTTTATGTTTAATAATTTGTAGTACAATAAATCTGCTTGATGCCTGAAATAAAATGCGTGTGGGTTTGAAAATTTCCCAGCTAACGCCGAACAGAATGCATGAAAGGGCCTAAAACAGCATGAATCCAGGCCCAGAACCAAGTGAATCCTAGTTTCTTATGAACAAAGTTCGCGTAGACAACCGAGCCGAGAACCATTCAAATGATGTTATTCACTGGGAAAGCGATCGATTGACCTTACTGGCCTCTTTTCTCTGCAACTTTTTCTTCTTTATTTCACGATGTTCATTCACTAGGGATTGCTGCACCTCCATGATCTCCACTATCATTTTCTTCCGAATATGGGAATTATCCGATACAATGCTCTTTCTACCTTTATTTATGGGGGTTATTATGCAGAAAAATGTTGTATTAATGTTGCAGATGAACGACGCAGTGACAAAGTTACGCCCAAGGAAGAATCGTTGAAGCAAAAAATCTCACACCAACTTTGCAACTACGAGAAAACAAAAAAATGGTACAAACCCTAGCCACGAGTCTTGTGTTGGCCCAGTTTGCTTTCTTAAGTTGCAGGAACAATCAAGGCTTATTCCATAAAACAAAATTATGGGCGAACTGATACACACAGAATACAACAGAAGTGGTTTTCACTTGGTCTGAGAACCCTTCCTCAAACGAGCAAAGGGCGGTGATTGCAAGAGGGCGAGTTTGATATGAACTGAACCCAATTAATTAGAAATAGTTCCAAATTGAACACACCAATAAAAGCAGACATCCCCACGAAGATTGCCACAATGAGCAGCCTGAGCGAGTACTGTATATAGAACGAAAAGACAGCTTGTCATTTGTTAAGCAGTAGAATAGATGCATTACTCTTAAACGTAAGAGCATATCATTCCCCCTAGCCATGATCATTTTCGAGTGCCTAGTCAGCTATTTCATTGGGGATCGAGATATCAGAAGTTCCAAGCTCGTTTATCACACCACTAACGACGTACATCGTGAGTGAAGTCATCCACCCGTCTCCAATGCTGCCCAAAGTTCCAAAAAACAACAACAATTTGTCTGTTCCATCAGTATACCGGATGAGACCGCCTTTGGTAGCCATATTACTAGCTTCATGCAATGCCTGTCAGCCTATTTCCAAGTAACTCAATTTGTTCAAGTAACATAGTTTTCAAATCCAAACACAGTACAATTATGGGCTAATATGAAAAGCCCATTTAATCATGTGATAGCCACATTTATTGTCTTTCACAAACTCCTCATTTCAAGTGTACAAGAGTCGAAACATCCGAGTTCAGACCCATATGCGCACACAGGTTGTCTTGTTAGATTCAGCCGGCATTTGCGTTTAATCACTTTGCACCAGTTCATGATTGTCGGTTTCCATAAATTTTGGGTTTTTCCCTTCAGCCGTTGGGGATGAGATACAAACTAAGAATTCTTGTCTCTCTTAAATATTATAAGTGTAATCTAGTTGAAAACTGCTGTACATGACTCCGATGGAGAATCTATGATCTGCAAGTGCCATTGCATAAAAGGCCATTGTTTGATTAACAACTTCAACGTCGCATCCTGATGTGATGACAACCTAGAAATTCTACAGAATTTAATTTATAAAACTAGATGCAATCCAAAGTCTATATCCATAAGAGGTCCAGCAATCACTGAGTGGCTCATGTCTGCGTCGATGTAATTAAATTGGGCCTGCAGCCCCTTCATAGAATTTCTTCCCAACCCTTTTCCTCCCGTATGTATAAAAAGAAATACTATTTTTAATTTTATATTCTTCAGAACGGCTCGACCCACTTACATAATGGGCCGGGCCGTTCGTGAGAATTCCACTCTGGCTTGGTTCCATTGTATGACTCCTCTTCGGCCTTCATTTTCCTCCGGAGGTACCAGTGCCTTCGATAGATTGGTAAATCAATAATCGGCAAAATCAACAGCACAAAAGAAGAAGAAGAAGAAGCACAAAGATGGTTAGAGTGGCATCATACTTCGCAATGTCATTGGCCGCTTTCGTCTTCTGGCAGTCCATGGAGAAAGTCCACGTCTGGATCGCTCTCCATCAAGACGAAAAGGTCCCACCTTTTTTCTCTTTCTTTTACAGAATAATCCCAAATGGCGTTTTAATAATCGCCCAATTCAGTTTCGTTGATAATTTCAAAGGATAGATCTTACCTTTTAATTTACTTTCTTTTTCGATGTCATGTCATCTTCTTTCGCAATTTGGCAAAACCCTAATGTTTTGACTCTTTGATTTAGGTATAGATGATTGTTAATTCAGTAGAATTATAAATTAATAATTGAATTTTTTCGACGTGACAGAAAGAGAGGTTGGAAAGAGAAGCGGAGATCAAAAGAGTGAGAGAAGAGCTGCTTAAACAGAACAGTTATAAGGATGCTCTGTAATTTGTATTTGCTACTTATTTTTGTTTTTACTTGATGAATTGTCATGTTTCGACTCGCTTGAATTCTCATAAGCATGATGTCTACTGTAAGCTCATGCCCCCATTGCTATAAACTCATTGTTGTTTTATTCCTTAAGCTCATGGAATTTGTGGTTTGTTTTGTTTAGATTGAAGGTGTATGAGTTGGTATGCATTCTTTGATGATTGAGGAGTGGCATTCTGTGGAATAATTATTGAACTATGAATATGGGTTGTTGAAAGGATATGATCAGTAGGGGGTATCAAGTTTCATTATTCAAATGACTGAACAAAGAGCAAGGAGTTTTTATCGTACAAGTTTTATACATTTTGTGTTTGTGTGCTGATGCATACTGTTTTCGTCAAATATAAGATGTTAGTCATTTGTGTGGGACTTAATGAGTTGCTTCTCCTAGCTAATTGTAGTACATCACCTGCAAGCAACCATTTTCATGGCCGTCTTTTATGATCTGAAAATGAGAATCCATTGGTTAAAAATGTTTATTTTAGGATCTGACTTCTATACCAACATCAACTGGAATCTTTTATTTTCTTTTTTTCTGAACTTCTTGTGTGTAAACTGTTTTTTTTTTATTTTGGTTGTTCATTGTTAATTTAATGAGTGGATCAAACAGATATGTGTCGGAGATGCTTGTACAATTATCAAACTCAGAGCTCACCATATGACTCTCCTTATTGCATGTGTATTCAGCTACTGCTTTACAAGATTTATACGCTGCTAGAGCGTAAAAGGGACTTAGATTAGATGTTTGAAGGAATTCTAGCAAGTTTTAAATAATATAGCTCTGAGCTCGGTTTGTTGTTGTGGAAGGGCTTAACATCTTTGTTTATCGAGTTTCTTGGTCCGCTCCTGGTAACTGCCCTCTAAGATTCTTTGTGTTCATTCCAACATGTTTAGGCAAATTGTTTTCTTTTCCTTATTCTTTTTGCGCTAAACGTCAGCTGTCTATTACTCGACCTAGCAATCTGGGAGGTATCTCTTGTGATTGTTGTTAAGTCTTTCAAACCCCTATAGTATTCCTTGTGGTCCCATTTACAGAAACTCGAGAAAATATTACTCCTAATGAAAGTAAAGGAAGCAAACATCTAGCGGTAATGATCAAAATAGTGATTGCGGACGGAAAGTTGATTTGAAACCTTCTGGGAAAACCCCATTACACGGGGAAATTACCTCTCATCCAAAATTGCGCAACTGGACAATGCCCATGTGTAGAAAGTATAAACTAACAGTGTGAAGGTTATGCTATAAACAAAACCGAAAAGAAAATCAGGGGGAAATTTCTGAATTCATGACACCAAGAGCTCGAATTTGTCACGCTATGGTAGCCCAAGAGCATCAGAATCAGATAGTCATGACCAGTTAACCGTACACGCGTCCAAGTTCTCGCACCTGTTCAAAATTTTAAGCATAAAGCAATTCAGTTATGAGCACTATTCTCAGGACTTGCAAAACATCTTGCTTCCTAGCCGCTTACAACACAGTCAATTCGTCACCTTCTACAGACAAAGTTAAAAAAACGCAACGTGGTTATCATGTAGGCGGCAGAGTGACTGCCCAAAATGTACAAACACCATCAATAAGTGCAGATAAATCTGAAGGAATCACTAACTTTTTTCCTTGATTTGTGCTTAAAGCTCTAAAACTCCACGATCGCTACTCCCCTCCATACCATTATATGAGGACATGATTGCCTTGTAACCAAATATCAAATAGCTTCATTCTCCATATGCAACGAGGTTCCCAATTTAGTTTCTTCATTCATAATCCCCGACTCTGCATCATGTATACAAGGAAATTCTTCTTGGTGGGTATATCACTGGATCTGGTTTTCTGCTTAGCTGAGAGTTTTGATTACTGTGAGAGTGACTTAGTTTCCGAAGAGAGTCTCTGGGACTTGTATGAGAGATGGAGAAGCCACCACACAGTTTCTCGCGACCTCAAGGAAAAACAAATACTTTTCAATGTGTTTAAGCAGAATCGGAAGCATATTCACCCAAAAGGATAAGCCTTACAAGTTGAAACTCAACAGGCTTGCTGACATGACCAGCCATGAGATTATGGGCTCCCGTAGCTGCAAGGCTAGCCACCACAGGATGCTGCGGGGTGAGCGGAGACAAACTGGGTTCATGCACGCGAAGACTAGTGATCTCCCTCCATCTGTTGATTGGAGGAAGCAAGGAGCAGTCGCCGGTGTTAAAGACCAAGGGCAGTGCGGTAAGAATTCAACTCTTTATTCTTTGGTGAAAACATCGGTCCTAATATAATTTATAGCTGATTCATCGTATCAAGTACAATTTAAATCATGCAATAAGAAGATCTTTCGGCAGTTTTCATCTGCCGTGTTTTCAAAATGATTTCAACTACGTATTGAAAAATATATAAGATCGTTCGTTGCTTGAATCATTTCCATCTCTGAAATGCTTCATATTGCCATGAAGCAATAGAAACATACAAGTATCAAGTATTCCAACCGTAGTCTTGTCTATATAATTGTTGCAAACTATATATACTCAAATCATTTCGGGCAATTTTATGGTATTATGTTATATCCGCCCGGCCCTACTTATATAAGCTCAAACATGATAGTTATAGTATAGTGTTATATTTGCCCATCCCCTTTTGCCAAATTTGTTGGTAAAACTTCCAAGGCATTTTGAATTACAATGTTTTTACTGCTACTGCTCAAGGTGTCAAGTCTTTTCAGTATATTATTCAGTTCCATCACCTATGCTTATTGAAATTGTATTTTTCACAGGAAGTTGCTGGGCCTTTTCAACTGTAGTTTCAGTGGAGGGTATTAACAAGATCAAAACAGGTGAGCTATGGTCTTTGTCTGAGCAAGAGCTGGTTGATTGCGACAAAGATAACAACGGTTGTGATGGAGGATTAATGGAACACGCGTTAGACTTCATTGCAAAAAGTGAGGGATTAACCACCGAACAAAGTTACCTTCACAAAGCCAAAGATGGAACCTGTGAATTACCATGGTAGGTAACTATTAACAAAGATAATGTATCATCACATGATCCCTCTACCGTAGTACGTGTTTATGGTGCATGAGGATGTTTAAATTATATTTGGTTTTGCAGAAGAATACTCCTGAAGTTATTATAGCTGGCTATGAAATGGTACCAGAATGTGATGAGAATGCCTTGATGAAAGCCGCAGCAAACCAGCCTGTAGCTGTTGCCATAAGACGCTGGAAGCAATGATTTTCAATTCTACTCTGAGGTAACAAGTTTCTGCCTCATTTAAGCGATGCATACATCGAAAGTGTGACCATTTTAGTCATCTACAACTTGAGTTTTGTAAATTGAAAGGAGTGTTCACAGGAGACCGCGGCACAGAGCTAAATCATGGATTGCTGCTGTGGGATATGGAGTAACTCAGGATGAAACGAAGTACCGGGTAGCGAAGAACTCAAAGGGAACTGACTGGGGAGAAAAGGGTTGCATAAGAATGCAACGTGGGGTCGATGCAGAAGGAGGTCTGTGCGGAATAACCATGGAAGCCTCATATCCCGTCAAGTTGCACTCAGACAACTCTAGACATCCTCGCAAAGACGAACTCTAGTTCAGTAGATTGCGTTGTCACTTGGGTTTTTTGTTCAAGAAAACTCCGGTAATTACGTGCTTACCTGGAGCAGCTGTTTGCAATGTAACGGGTCGTTTAATGTTAAATAATTTGTAGCACAATAAATCTGCATGATGCTTGAAACAAAATGCTTGTGGGTTTGAAAATTTCCCAGCTAACGCTCAACAGAGTGCATGAAAGGGCCTAAAGCAGCATGTATCCAGGCCCAGAACCAAAAGACTTCTGTTTTCTGACACTTGGATTTAGGGGTGGGCGACTTCTTTAGAGATCCAAATTTTTCAATTATAGTTTGAATTAAATTGATTCAATTCCATGATAAAAATCAAATCAATGCAATCAAAAACAATTGTTTGAGCTTAAACTCATAAAAAAAATTAATCAACTTAATTAATTTGATGATTCAGTTTAATTCAGATCAAATTTAATTAAAAAATAAAATATTAATTATTAATTTAATTTTTTATATCAAAATTAATTTAAGAAATTTTTAAATCCATTCAAATCAATTCAAACCATCTGTGTAGATTAACCTACCTCTGATTGGTTTTAAATAAATAATTTTTTAAAAAAATTAAGTAGAAAAACTTTAGATTTTGTAGAAAATAAAGCAATTAAGGAAGGGAGCATGACTGTCCCAATATTCATGTATTGACGTGCAAAGCAAGCAGTGCAGCCCAAAAGAAGACAAGCTGCCGTACAAACTTGGTTTCCCAAAGGTCACTTCTATCCAAGTATATATAATATGTTAGTAATTAACCCCTTTATTTATTGGGGTTTCCAGCAAGCCGTCGACTAAATTAAATAAGAAAGGTCCAAGTGGCCAACCGTGTGGCCTTGATCATCGAAAAAGAAGGCTCAGCCACGCACGCACCCACAACCCATTTACAGTTTCCACGCTCCCACTCACCGAGTCCCACCCACCCACCATATCTCTGACCAACAGCAGGTGTTTCCCTGTTCCAGGTCAAACTAATCACCCCGGGTGAAGGACAAAAGAATAATCCTGTTGATGCAATCTTAATCTGATAGTTACGGGCTTTAAAATCCCATGGTTGATTAACCATTGATTATGATTATGCTAATCGATAACTGGCTTGTGTATTTGTATGGGATTGAGATGGCCATAACCTTGTGCTTACTTGCATTGCAATTTGCGATGTCTCCTTGTAATTAGCAAGAGTTTAAGCTGGTCAGGCCCCCGTGTTTCCAGAATCCCCAGATCTAAAGGAGCATCCAATGATAACTTCTTATACAGTTATACCTACCTAATTTCAATGTACTAAGCTGTCGTTCCACTTGCACTTAGCAATTACGGACCAAGTTATAACAGTTGTCTGGGCTGTGAATGAATCAGAATCGAAAATTTGTCTGAATACAAGTGGTCCTGTACTGTAAAAATGGTGCTTTCTGCTCGTAAGACGACCACAGAGTTGTCTCTTCATGGATTGGTCCACAGTAAAACTGTTACCACTATTGATTAATATTTACTTGATAACAACAATCCGAGGTTGAATGGAAGCTATTGAAACGCCCACACCCGTCACCACGCACATCCTGGATTCCGGCTAACGTGGGAGATATCAGGTGGTCCACGTGTCAAACCCCCGTAACATCAAGGAGAAAGAGATGCTGCAGGGAAAGGGACAGAAGGGAGCATTAAATGTGGGTCGCCAGTCATGGGAAAGCCAGTGCACGTAACAGTGATATGTCAAGTGAGAACTGTGGAGACCTGTGCATGACCTATGAAACGTATGAAGTTCAAATTTTAACACAAGTATGACAATGAAGAACTGTAGAGAGGATCAAAGCTCTCTCAATGACGAACATGGAGTGTGACAAACCAGAAAAAAAGGACTGATCTGTGGCCGTGGCGGATGAGCGAGAAATTTGAATAGTCTGGCTGATGAGTGTTTAGGCTTGAGGCTGTGCAGCTGCTGGCCTGGCCTGGCCTGGGCTGGCCAGAATGCATGGTACGGATCAAGGTCAAAGCTTCTTCAGCCACAAGTGATGCAATGTCAGCTTATTGTCCTACGTGTCGTTAAAGTTAATATTAGCTGTCAGCCATTCACGTGGTCTCGCTGCTCTCTCTTTCTCTCTGTGTTTATATAGCACAAAGTTCGCGTAGACAACCGAGCCGAGCACCATCGAAATGATGTTATTCTCTGGGAAAGAGAACGATTGACCTTACGAACTCTTTTCTCTGCAACTTTTTCTTCCTTATTTGTCGATGTTCATTCACTAGGAATTGCTGCATCTCCATCATCTCCACTATCATTTTCTTCCGAATATGGAAATTATCTGATACAATGCACTTTCTTCCCTTGTTTATGGGAGTTACTATGCAGAAATATGCTGCATTAATGTTACAGATGAACGACGCAGTCGCAAAGTTACACCCAAAGGTAGAATGTTGAGGCAAAAATCTCACACCAGCTTTGCAATTACAAGACTATATAATTAAAAAAACAAAAAGATGCAAACCGTAGCCACGAGTCTTGTGTTAGCCCACTTTGCTTTCTTAAGTTGCACGAACAATCATCAAGGATTTACTTCATAAAACAAAATTAAGGGTAAACTGATAGACTCGACGGAGGTCAGGTCACAATGATTCACGATGATGAATAAACTTAAGCGTTACTACACTGCATGAACCAACCCACTTCCTGCATTCTTGGTCTCAGGAGGTCCTTAATTCATGAATCCTATGCACTTTTTTATTATTATTATTAGTTTAAATAAATGTTAATACATATCATAATTATCCAAGCGCGTCTTGTATAGTTATAGGTAACAACAAATTGCCCTATTCTACTTACACAATACAAGTTGTTTTGAAAGTTCAGATATGATGTGGCAACACGAACAGCAAACTTCAGCCAGCTGAATTAAAGATAAGAGAGGTAATTAAAGTAGGCGCAGGGGAGAAAAGACACTTGAGCGAAAATGACAACAAAAGAACTGGCAATAGTTAGAACACCAGTCACGTACTACACAACATATAACAACAGACTAGCTGGTGGCCATATGCTCACCATACAACAACAACATCGCCGAGAGAGGAGATGGTCACCACTTTTATCCGCTGGTCACTCAGCACTCAATCCCTTCATATCATATAATAAAAATAACAACCACAGAGAAAAGAGATGCTTCAATGTTTCCAATGACCACACCAAATTGAGTTAATTATATAACAATCCACTTTTCTAATTTCGTTTTTTGCTCTTTTAGAAACTAGCAACCACACTACAAACTTTTTGAAAGGTAAGAGAGAAGGGGATTAAGCTACAATTTGTTTTCAGCTAAAATACATCAGAGATGGAAGTAAATGGAGGAGGTGATAGCAGTACTGATCAGCTAGAGCTATGGCTAACCTGAGAAGATGCAGGCTGATATAAAGACGAGGGCACAGACTCGATACCCAGCAAGTAGCCATTGGGTGTTAAATATTGCAGCAGCAGCCAGCAGTGATGGAGATGCGAAACTTTGGTTGCAGCGAAGAAGATTAAGTCCACACATATAAAATTACGATATGATAATATTATATATATATATATATATATATATGTACCCTCCCTTCTTATCAGTAGCTTCTCAGAGATTTAGACACAGAAACGACTCCTCAAGCTACAAGAACAGCACTGCTATTATCTCTGTCATCATCAACCAAATCGCCGGCGTTTGGGCTGCTGGTGCAGCTCTCGCTAATAAGCAAATCGGTTTGCTCAGCGTAGTCAGAGTCATCGTTGACATTGGCATTATCTAGCGTATCTGAACCGTCGAACTCGTTATCACCATCATCATTAGTGGCATTAGCATTTGGATTGGTGAGGGAACGACCAATAATGTCGATGGCCTGCAGCTTATTGTGACCAACAATGGGGAGCGGTTCCGTCAGTTGCCTCCCATCTCGAGGTGGCGAAAACACCACTGGCAAATAGTGGTCCATTTCGCTTGGGAACTTCGAGTTCTTGAAGTGCTCCTTCAAAGCTTCCAATCCCTTCATTAGTATTGATTTAAAAAAAAAAAAGAAAAATTTTTACACCAAAAAACAAATTAGAAAAAATACAACTAATTACTTTTCAAAAAAAAAAAAAATAAATAAATAATAAAACCTGCACTCTCGCGTAGGTCACTTCACAAATTTTTCTGGAGTTGAAGACCTCCCAATTTTGGAGATGAAAAGCTTTGTACAGCCTCCATGTCGCCTCCGGGGAAGTCATGTTCACGAACCCATATCCCACGTTGCACTTGTTGCTATTTTCACAAGAAAATAGAACTAATAATTCATCCCACATGAGTATATTGATATTTTAAATATTTTAATTTTCTTACAGATTCTTTACTTGAAGAAGGCAAGCAAAACCTAGAGGTTAAATAAAGGAGGACAAGAAAGAGAATTCATACTTGAAATCAATGGGGAGGTAGACGAAATCATAGGAAGACAAGGGCTGGTCATCTCCCTCGGCAATCTGCTCATTGCAGTGAATGCAGTGGTTGTCCAGCATGTTCAATAACAGTTTCTGACTGCAACATGTCAAAAATAATCATAAACTAAATACTATAAAAAAAAAAGAGCTGGTAAATAAATATACAAAAAGGTGGAATTTTTAAAGCAAACCTGTACTTGTTGGGTATGTTCTTGATCATGACAGTGGTTCGGGAATCTCTGAAATTAGACTCCACCATCGCATCTTCGCTTATAAGAAAACGAGCATCAAATTTCTTAACTTGTCTTCCCTTCCATGGCCTACTCCTAGTTTTGACTTGCTGCTGCTTAGTAGACGCTACTGACTGATTGCTTTGGCTTTTCTTGGTATTTCTCCTCGGATTAATATCTTTAATTGCATTTGCTGCTGCACCAGCCAACGACAGAGATGCCACTGAAGCTTCAATGGAACTACTCTTGTTATTGTTATCCACAGTATTGGGGTTTCCCTTGGCGAAATTTGACGGCGATTTCTTTTTGAAGTGTTGGGTTTGAGAGACGAAAGAACGAGGAACGTAGGAAGGAGAGCGAGTAGAGAAGTTATAAGGCAATTGCGGTGGGGGTTGATAATCAGAATTTCTTGTTTGATGAGTAGAGTTAATGATGGCACTGTTGTTGGTGCAGGTAGTTGGGCTAGTGGCTGCGTTCGCGTTGAAGAACTTCTTGCTGTGGCCACCTGGGCGACTGAATTCAATAACAACCGGCTTACCATAAATTTCCTTGCCATTCATTTCTTTAAGAGCCTTAGCTGCGTCTCTTACATCATAAAACTCTATGAATCTTTGATGTTTCTTCATCGGTGTCTCTCTTAATTCCTTCACCGGACCTGTTAAAAGAAAAAAGTTGCAATTCAATCCAGCACCAACACATGGTACAAGAATCAAAAAAAGGGTCTTTCTATTTGGTCAAAGATATTAACGGAAAAGGCAAATGAAGACAGAAAACGACCCATCAGATTGAACAAAACTGCACACACCACTCGTATAAACTAGCGAAAAACATGAGTGATAATGAGAAACTTTTAGATCTCATGAACCCTTTTCTTCGCTTCCAACTGAAAGGAACTCAAAAGATCAACAAAATCAAACTCCAAAACCCCACCAAAACCCACCAAAAATTTTTAAGGGACTTACCAAAAGCCTGGAAAATTTCTTTGAGAGTAGAAGACGAGACCGCATAATCTAAATTGAAAACCACGATGGTGCCTTGATTGTTTCCATCAGGAACAGCATTACACGCCGGGACAATAAACTGGGCCCAGACGGCACTGCCAGCGACGAGCCCACGCGCCGGTGGAGGCAGTGGAGTATATAAACACATCAAACTCTCGCCTTGATCGCAACCAGCTGAATTATTCTGCAGTACCAATGCAAAGTAAGGATTCTTCAACCCGGTTTGCTGTTGCATGTGCTGCTCTCGTATCTCCCTCAACGCCATCTCCGCATGCCTCAGATCAAAAAAATGAATAGTGACTATTCCTTCAAGCACTCTCTCCATCTGAACCCCTCTAACCTCGCCAAAAACCTCCAAGTCTCTCCTCACAATCGACTCGCTCACGTCACTCGCAACCGAACTCAAGACCAGCGTTCGTGTAGGCGCCGCATACGAAGGCGGAAGAGATGGACATGCCACGGCGCTGACGTACGACGGGTGCGTAGGGTACTGCCCGTAACCACTGCCACCGTCATACAACGGCGTGACTTGAACGTCGTTTGAAGAGTACGGTGGGAGAGGTGAAGCGTAGGGATAGTAAACCTGAGGCGGTCTAAGCAGTGTAACTTGGGCTTGGTTGTTGTTTATGGGGTTTCTTGGTCTGAACTCTTGAGCTCTTGGGTCCAGGTTTCCCGGAAACCGGACGATACCGGTTTCTCCCATCGGAAGACCAGAGTTAAACGGGGAAAAAAAGCGGTGCTCCGGTGAAGAAAATGGCTAGTTTCACTGGAGATTTTGACAAAATTCTTCTGGCTAAACAACTCGGTAAACGTCTCTAAATATATCTTCCCAAGTAATAGTACAAGTCAATCTGCGCTCTCTCTCTCTCTCCTGGTTTTATTTTCTCTCTCTGGTATTGGCTTCCCTTACAGTCCAGTGAAAAAGCACAAATGGGTTCCCCTTTTTTTGCAAGACAAAGTTGCTACAAATGTCCTCTTGCCATCTAATACCTTCGTTTTGAAAAGACATTAATAGCCCTGTCATATTTGCACGAGATGGGATGTAATCCGTACACGTGGTGGACGGGGACAAATGTTTCTTATTATGATTAAAGGAAGGACAATGATAGGATGGGGAGAAGCGTAGGGTAAGATAGTCCACACACGCGCGGTCGCGGAGAGAGTACAATAGCCATTGCAAGTTACAACAAGAAACACAAGACCCAAAGGCGGTCGGTCATTATACAGAAACGGTAGAGTAATAATTGTCTGGTGCACGGTACATTTTCATGTTGGTGTTTTGACTACTCGTATCGTACGCTTTGCTTCATGTGTTCGCCTCATTAATTCTTTTGTCTGACTCCTCGATTCGCCTTTCTTCTCCTATTTTATTATTTAATTTTTGTCAAAATTCCAAGACTGAATATTGAACCCGTAATTGTAATGCTGGAAGTTGGAACCTCAACCAAACACCCCAAGTCCAAATTTGGTAGTGCATACACGTGCAATGAATTTCGTTTCCATAGATTAAAATTTAATATATATTTAATTTTTATATTAATTATTTTAAATTTATCGTTTATATTTTGAATAAAAAAACAACGAACACGAATTTAAATCAAACAACCCAAAAGTGTTTTGAACTTGGTTAGATTATACATGTGCTGGATATTAATTATAAGGAAGGTAGGGCTGGCAATTTTTTACCAAATTCAATTGCAGCTTTTATTACTAATGCATGTAAACTGCTCTGGACAGTACTAAAAAATCTACTGTATTTGTGCAAGTAATCACCCTATAATTTTAAGGTAATATAATTCAATGCAGCACAGACAATAAATGGTAAGTGCTTTGTTTGACATAAAATTAAGCATCAATGTGCTCCTCCTTTTTTTCTTTTTTTTTTTTTCGCATCAATCACATTATACTATAAAATTAAAACGATAACGAATTTAAGTAATTTAGAGTGACGATAAACAATTTAAATTTGAATATCAATATTTTCTTTGTAAATAATGTAGTAGTATTCATCAAATGGGCAATATTTTTCATAATTTTTTAAATAATTAATAATACTATTTACTATATAATGTCGCTTCATTTTAATAAAAATTTAGAATATAAATTAAGTATCCGTTATTATTCATAAAATTGTATTATTATTATTATTATTATTAGTGTTATTTAAGTGCTTGTTTCTACAACGAGAGCAATTAATTTGGGCGAAGAGTGAAAACCAAAAAGAATATATTTTCTTTTGTAAACAAAAAATTGTGTAAATTTTACGAATTTATCTAAAATAAATCTCATATATCTTAAATTTTTAACTAAAATAAGTAATATTTTTAAAAAATTAAATAATAAATTTTAATAATTAATATAAAATTTAAAATTTATAACATAAAATATTTAAAATAAAAATATAAAATTTCAATAATTTATTGGGGGGGGGGGGGGGGGTGTGGAGAGCAATTTTACTCAAAATATATAAAATAAAATGAACAGATAAAAGAAAGGCAGCAAGTTGAAAAAGAGAAGAGAAGGGCAGCACACGTGCGGCGGCGATTCTAGTCGCAGATCGGGTCCAACCACGAGATATCGGATGCTCCTACCGCCAAAATCCAAGTACATTATAATTAAAACTGATTTCTACTTTAGAAACCATTGTCCGCTCTCCTTCCACGTCCCTTTCCCTGTCTCCAATCAATTTGACAATAGTGACCGATGATGTGCAATGCAGAATTACAGGGGATGCATGCATTTATATTTCTCGTAGTGTAGTGCTCCATATTGTTTCTCCTCCACAATTCATTCTTGCAATGCGGGGCATTACAATGCCGTGCCGCAAGCAGGCCGGAGGAGGGCGGGCAAATATGGCAAGTTACAATTTGAACGTTTGAAAATGGAGGTGTTTCCTGCTAGTTATTGACTTGTTCCTTACCAGGCAGGCTGTAATCATGCAAACATCACCACTGAAGAGAGGTGAAGCCATGATGCTTTACTAATTACTTGTCGCATTGTTGATGAACTTAAACAATGCAAGTAGCAGTAGCAGTAGTAGGAGTAGGTTACTAGGTTTGTGTTGTGGTATGTTCCCCATTTGGGCCACATTAATTCGTGGGCCACTTGCCTTTCTTATGTGCAAGCAACAGCAACAGTCTTCCCTTCCACTTATCCTTTTAAGGACAATAAAAATAATTCAAGTGAAAGGGATATCTACTCCCAAGCACAAAGAAGACATTCCATTTTGCTCTATGTACACATTAGCCTTTCCAATTATTTTCTTTAATTCATATGAACAGGATAAAGGGTTTGATTAAAATAGGTCTAAGCCCACATGGTAGAAAATTAATGAAAGGTAAGGGATGGGAGAGATAGATACTGTCTGGAACCAGCACAACCAGAATTTGATGGGTTGAGGTCTAAGCCATACTTGGGATTGAGCTTGTTTATGCATATGAGGCGCATGTTCAACAGTGCTCTCACTGAGACAAAGTGGTCCGTGAGACCATCCTTCTTTGCTCCCCCCCTGTTATCAGGATTGCCGGCTGCTGCCTAAAGGCTGTAGACTACCACACTACGCTAGTGCTCCAAACACTAGCATCGCATCAATATGTGTGCAATTAATATATAATTGGTGTCGTAGTGTGTCTATCGGACAAAGGGATGCCTAATTGGGACGTGTTTGAAGAAATGTTTGTAAACATTTTCTTATTGTGGTTTTAGATTCCAGGAAGGTAGCTTTAAGAGTGTAATTATATGTTTATGTTAACCACTTTATGAATCAATGTTAACACCATGATCAAGAATGTTCAACTATTAAATTATAGGGCAAAGCAGCCATATCTAGAAAACAGAAAGAAAACTACATTCCTGCTTTCGAGATTGCAGTTCCATAGAGAGTTTCACCTTGGAGCTCAGCAAACAGGCTTTAATTGTGTGTAGCAATATGTGCGAGATTAGACCTTGCCTGATGCATGATTATTAACAGCTTAAACAACTATAAACAGAAGAACCATAGACTGATTTACTGCTATTCTACTCAAAATGTTAAAAATGAGGAAGGTATCAGGAAGTTGGAAGATGGTTACTCTCTCGTAATCAGATACATAAATGGGAGACAACTAGCATTCTGAAATTGTTGGTAAGTTTATTACTAGTTGTAGGCAGTATTAGGTTTTTCCTGCTTGCATCAAGACTGCAGCAACAGGCAACTTCGTGGGCTAAGTTGCTTGAAAGGTTGAGAAGGTGATATGAAAACTCCCGAGAAATAAAACTACCTCAAAAAAGTTGGTAATATTTAATTGAAGCGCTTGAGAAATCTAGTCAGCAGGGTTAATGCTTGATGTTCTGGTTATAGGTCCAATTTCTAGTATGTAAGCATCGTCAATACTGGATGTGACATTGGCAGGTTGCTTTGGCAAACGATATACAGAACTCAAAACTAGTAAATAGAGAATGAACATTGCAAATATCAATTCAGAAACTGACAGAAAGGTGACATTGTCACCGTGTCCACGATGCAGAACATAGGCAACATCCCATATCAATATGCTGAATGGGACGCTGCTATCCATGTCTATAAATTAAAGGAAAACAATGGATTTTTTCCCTAAGAGGAAATATATACAAATGTAAGCATATGAAGCTACTTACATGTTACTTTAAATGGGAAAGTCCATCTTTGAATTAACGGAAATAAGATTTGTACCTCTGTGCCATTCCAAACATGCCAAGCGTGTCACCAGTGGGAAGCATCACCACTTTAGCATCTTCCTTCAATATCTTATCACTAAGGAGGGTTGCCATCTCCCAGGCAGCTAAAATATACACAGGATCTACTAAGATACCAGTTAGTTGTGCAATTTGCTGGCATGCCTCTATTTCTCCTTCCAACACATTGCCAAATCTGAGAAAGACTCAGAGAGCTGAATATACTGACCTAAACAAACACAACTGAAATAAAATTTCTCCAACTAAATATGCACTGATATACATCTCCAGGCTAAAAATGTTTATATCACCAAATATAGATGCATAATGATGTAGTTTAGATACTATAATATGTAGTTTCTAATACCATTATTTCCCTCGTAAATCTAGCTGCTAGAGATTCAAAAAAAAAAAAAAAATGTATACATACAGCACTGAATCAAATAATTAAAAGAAAAGCAAACTATGGTTTTTTTGCTTACAAATTTGTAAATTACATAAAAAAAAAACATTGGGATGCAAAGCTACATCTAAAATTCTTCCTTTCGTGGTTTTGTTCAGGTTAAGAAATAATATACTGAAACAAGCTTAGCGAAATTGAAATGCACGAATATAAGTTTGGCAGAACACAATGGAATAACAAAAGGGAAGAAATCACGCATTTTCTTGACTGAAAACAATCTACCCAATTCACAGTTCCACCATTTAAGCTGCTATTATTAAGAAGAAAAACCTAATAGTCTCTTGAACTCACAAATAAAGTGTTTCTCCTGTTGCTTGTACCCATCACTTGTATCAGCCAACATTACTAGTTTTATCTCCCATTGAAGACTGGGAAAAAGCAGTAGCAGTGGCGAGTATTCTGCCATACTGTGACACGCATTTCAATCCCATAAGAAAACAATGCAATCATTCAAAATTCTCCAGAACTTTTTAACTAGAAATGTGTAATAAAGAGTGGAACACACCCTAACAATACAGCTCCAAGACCTAAATCAACAGCTGTGGTCCCTGTACCAGCGTCCACCACAAATTTTACAGCCATCTTTCTTCCAAATAAATGATACAGGATAATTAATGCACTATGCGCAAGATGCCTAGTGGAAACAAATCATTTCAGTGGGAAAAAACCCCAGCTTAAAACTAGATATCTAGTAATACATTAAAAAAGGGGGATCTTTAACATCAAGGAACACACTTTATGCGGTACTTCTCATTGGTTTTCCATAAAAGAAATAGTATTATCAATCACATCAATTTTAAATTAAGGCAATTTACCCTCACATGAACAAGAATTAAGATCAGGCTTTATATGTGAAACATCCAAAAGATGAAACCTGAGAGTAACACCAAGTTCCCAGAAAGATATGCTGATAGGAAGAGGGCAGATGGCATAAGCCTAAGAATTTAAGAACTCTTTGGTCTGGTTTCAATCGCAAACTATATGCCGATTCAGTAACATCTAGTTATCACTCAGCAGAAATCAAAAAGGCACCTAAAAAAAATACGTAAGAAAGGATGACAATCTATACCAAGTTGTGGTTCTTGAGTTACCTAGTAATGCTACAGAATACCCAGCACCTTCATTGACAATTACAACCTTTCTTGGGCAGTTGTCAGCACCTCTATCAGCATCCATTTGCCTAAGGTCTGGAGGTCTAAATTTTTGAGCTGTTAATGATGTTCAAAAATTTTGTTGCATTTTAGAACACCACCATTATTCCCTGCAACCAAATTAGCATGGCTCTTATAGTGTTTGTATCCTATTGGCATAAAGAGACCTTGGCACATATGTAACATTTCCATAGATTGTTGAAATCAGGTTATAGCCAGTCAAATTTGAGTGGGACTTTAAGCCTCTCTCAGCATTTGAAACAGCTGCAAATATACACAAACCATAATTTTAAGCAAGATAGCAAATGGCTGACTTCACCAAACAAGGGAATAATTCTGTAGCACAAAAATTCAGAGAAACTTTACAAGAAATTACATACCAACGGCTATTGCATGTGCGCTTTGACAACCTCCACATGAAAAGGTCTCAGTTGAATGTTTTTTGGTCTCCGAAGTACCAAAATTGAAAAGGGCACTGCCTTGTGATGGTAATTTCATATATGTAATTACTGCAGATTACCTAAAATGAGAAAAAACAGAAACACAAAAATCATATGATCACATATGCATGAAGGCTTGAGTTGAGATCGTTTGCAAGATTGGATCCACAAAAAGAGATTTCCTACTAGTAAACATGACAGGATTTGCCAACCATATACTCTAGAAATGTTGCAAGGCTGACATCTAGCATTTAATGAATCTGCATAAGGGATTGCCGAATCCCAGTTTGGTTAAATGTGAACAACTATCCGGTTCAAAAACATTAGCAAAATTATGATGAAGCCAAGTATTAGCATCAAAGTGTTGTCATTTGGATCCTATTTAAGCTCATCCTCATAAAATACTAATGGGTACCAGGGTATGTGCTTTTCCCAAATGCAATGGATATGCTTGTTTCCCTAAGGCAATAATAGCATGCACTAAATTAGGGACACCAAAGAAGGGCCTGGATTCTAGCTACAAACATATATCTCTAACATGTACAGTGCATTAGCCATTCAATATCATAAGAAATGAAATCTTACCACTTCAGTCACCGAATGATCTTTGAGGAGAGGAAGCAGCCCATCCAATTTTCGCTCTTTATTACCATTTACGAGAGGATGCAATAAATCACCCCCCACAACATAGAAGCATCTATCTTCATCCCCTATTATCATGTCATCACCAAGAAATGGACCACTATTGTTCATAAACGAAAAGCCACCCAACCATCTACGTCCAAGCTTTTCTTGTGCAGCAAAGAGTTTGGTATCAGGATTCTTCAATGTCCATTTTCTGTCAAGCAATTTCGGCAAGAACTCTTCATCCCTCAGTCTAACATTGCATACATCCTGACAAACATTGATCAATTTGAAGAATAAATCTAAGTGATATGAACAAGGGAAGAAACACATTACAAATAGATAGAATTTAAGCGACTTAAAACGAACCTGAATGTTTATAGTGTATTAATATGAGATAATTGAGGCCCTAAACGAATTTGATGAAATGAAATATTGCTATGAAATATCAAAATTGGGCGTAGAACCAGGAACGAAATACAATGTTAGAACTATTATTCACTGATAAAACCAATTACAGGCTTAAAAACAATCGTTTCTTTTCTCACTAACGTCTACAGCGAGAAGCTAATTCCGTTTGCAACAGAATGATTACAAACATCGGTCTATTCATAATCACAATACTTCTACTAAGTTTTTGCGTGCGTGAGAGAGAGGACTTGAGGGGTATGTAAAAGCTCGCCTGAAGCTAAATGGAACACTTTGTTCATGGCTGCAAATGCCGTTTTCCTGTGTAATCTTTGCACTTTCAAAGCAGTGGCTGAGAAATCTTCTGATCTGAATGAAACTAATATCGCAATAGCGCTAATGAAGGTGTTTCAGGTGCAAGTCTAAGCAATTTGTCAAAGACACAAGAATCCAGAGGACTGCTTCGCTCTCTGGCTTGCCATCCGATGTCATCCGCAATGGTTTCTTTATCAACTTTTCTCTTTCAACTTTACTAAAATTTTAGCATCTTTAATAAATGGGAGACGATGGAAAGACCATGGGTCCATGAATTTTGTGCAACAAATAAAGATATACTTTATTATTAGTATTTTATCAAAGATTAAGGGTCTATATGATAATATCCCTAAATAAAAATAAAATAAATAAAAATATAAAATCGTGTTTTAATATTTTAATATTTTTTTTCTTTTCTAACGGAAATCAAATAGATTAGCTAGGCGGGGAGAAAGAGTGGAGAGGGTTTTGCCAGGGTTTTTAAAATTTCTGGCGCGCCACCAATGTCCACACAGCACGCAATAACCGGCTTATCGCCGGAGCCTCCCTCAGCCTCTGGTCGGAGCCCCGAGAAACTAAGTCGCCCATTTCGTCAGTCAAAAATGTAATGCGACCCCGGATGGCTATGAAACCGAGCTGACGCTAATTTACTAGTAATTCAATTCGTCTCTCGACTTGTTCCAGCAACAAGCAGCTCTTAACTTCGGCTCCATTAGAGGTATGGGCGGCCGCCCTAACGTGGCAAAGGACCTTAGCGATCGAGCCATGTTTCTGGCACACGTCATGCCCTTTTACCGCAAGCAGCTCGCTGAGTTCCCGAGTCAGCTCGCAGAATTTTTAGATCTGTTTGCGCCAACGTTGCCATCAGGGCGTAGGTACCACTTATGTAGTAGCTGTTGTAATTTTCCCTAAATTTTGATATTGTTGTGTTTGGTTGCTGAGAAAATTTAGGGGAAATAGGATAGAATTAATGGTAATTTTATAGTAGTGTTGTTGATGGTTAATGATGCTTTCTAACATATATTTTAACATATTTGGCTTTTGTTGAAGTGGTATTTCTTAAGAGGACAATAAAGCATATAGTTTTAGTCCTTTTTTTTTCCTCTTTCTGTATTTTGTCGTTTGTTTCATGTTGAAAAGTAAAAGGAATTGAATCCATAATTCTAATATTAAGAATTTCAAACCGAGATGCTTTATCTCTCTGTTTTTTTTT
Source organism: Swietenia macrophylla (assembly GCA_032401905.1). Taxonomy (NCBI): domain Eukaryota; kingdom Viridiplantae; phylum Streptophyta; class Magnoliopsida; order Sapindales; family Meliaceae; genus Swietenia; species Swietenia macrophylla. The sequence continues at coordinate 6,296,414 of CP135585.1, read as the reverse complement.
TTCTTTTTCGTTCTTTTTGGTTGTGTTTGTGTATGGGAAAAACTGCACTGAGAAATTGATGACTCAAATTGTTAGTTTTGTACTTAGTCCAGATGTCAAAGTTCATATTTGTACTTTGTTTTTATTGGAAATGAATCCAGTTTTGTTATTATTTTAATTTGACATGAATGTTTGCATTTAGATATTTGATATCAAAGATACCCTTGCAATATTCATGGAGCTTCAAAGTCTAGGCGATAGGAATCTGAGAAAGTTGGCATTTTCTCATGTTGTTCACAGTATTAGACACATGAATCAGAAGCATAAGAATGAAGCCAATAATCTAGCACCTCAGAATATTATGTTCTCAATTCTACAGGTTGGTTTTGAACTTTATCTAGTTTCTGGTATTACCATACCATGTGAGTTATTTTCAAGGTTTTAACTGATGTATGGATCATTGTATTTTCTCTAGGCAGAATATGAAACAAGAGACAAGAGATCACTTACAACTCTATGCGAACTTCACCAGTGACAGGTGTGGTTTGATTATAGAACAGCAAATGCTATCTGTAAAGCATATTTTCATTCCTCATCAAGGTATGCCATTTTATGTGCATTCACCAGGATCATGATTGTTGCTCTATCATTTCTTCTTGACTATGAGAAGATTGAGGATGATGATGATAGTGATAAGTGATGAAGATAACTTGACTGCTCATGCACCACAGGCTGTCCTCAGTAAAGAGGCTGTCTATAAGTTAAGATATTACCACTATGATATAGTTCTTTCATTGACATGAATGTCTGTAAACAAACATCCTTAAATTTATTTGCACACATTGAAATTCCAAGTGTGTAAGACGTTTAAGTCATTCTAAGATTGTTGTTACAGGGTCCATTCCAACTCATCTAAATAGGAGTGAGGATGTACTTCCTGTAATTCACTTATTATGGGAAGTAATGGTTGCAGTTTGTCGCAAATGAAGATTGTGTTAGATTAATTTCAACGTTGTTACTTTGTATCTAATCTCAGGCACACCATAAAGGTACAACCACTAGCAAGAAGAAAAAGAAAGCAAAATTGTAGCATGCCTTGCGTAGCATGAAAAAGCAGCAACCCTTGTCATCTGAAAACAACTCTTCAAGTTATTACTCACCACTTAACCATCTAATTGATGCACAGATCTGGCATTTTTTGTATATCATAATCATTAATTATATTATTGTTCATTCTGTTATTTATCTATGGATAGAAAGCGGATTTTTATTTATCATTCTGTCTGCAGGGATTTGTTGAGAAGCTATTTTCTCATCTTCAAACTTGCAATGAATGATTTGAGGAGAATAAGCTTTGATGTCTAAATTTATGGCAGATTTTATGTTGCCTCATCTGGATTTTTTTTAAAATTCTTGGATTTTTTGTTTTCCTTAGCAGCAGCTAATGTCGAGTTGTTTGATGCATATGCATTTTTTTGCAATGTGATTGTAATGGGATTCTTGGCAAAAATAGTAGACATTTCATATCTTCTTCTAATTTTAAGCATGTCTTGCATTTTACAGCCATTTTACCACTTCAAGGGTTCTTTTTCACCTTTTTAGCATACCATTGTGATATTTGTGATTATGATTTTTGGAAAAGGAAAGTTGCACATGGTTGTCTTCTTTCAGATTTTAGTACCAGTTGCTTTTATGTGCTTATTCAATTTTGATTGGTAATAGTAATAGTTTGAGATTGAATAGGTCTGCACCTATCATTGATCATACACTACTGGAATAGTGAATGAATTCCCTGATTCAACTTATGTTTTGGTCATCATTCCAATATGAAAATTGCTGAGAGTCAAGGATGTCATTGCTGGCTGTAGAGGAATGTTGAAATTTCATTATGTAGTATTAGAAGGAAATTTTGGCTCGTGTTTCTAGTTGATTCACCATAAGTAACTTTTTTTGAATATTTGTTTGATTATTGCTTTTTTTGTGAGTATCAGGTTAAAATGATGATGTTGACAGTGATTGCTTAGACAATTGGCGCTCACTGATTGATTTTATTAAATCTTTACTCCTTTCTCCAAAGACACGTTCAGGTATATTCTCTGACTTTTTCATTGCAGTTGTAATTCCTATGGTCAATAGAGACATGGCTGTTTTGGTATATGCAGCCTCACCAATGTGATGTCACCAACTTGCTTGCAGCAGCAGTTCAGGCTTGCCATGATAGGGTATATTTAGCTTCTGTTTTGGCTGATTGGATTTTGATGTGTTCTTTTTTTTCTTCCCACAAACTGGGTTTGAACTATGTTTTCGAACTTTCTATAATTTTGCTGTCCCTCAACCAGGTGCCTTCTGATGCAGTTGAATCTTTATTCAAACAGATAGTGAATCAGTTTGTACATGATCGATCACGTACAGATGTTTAGCTGTTTCATAATATTGCTTTTAATCTATTGCAGGTGGACTTATCTTTTAATTCACTTGCTTGTGCTAGGCCATTGCTGTTGGGCTGAATGTCATTAGAGAAATATGCTTGCGAATGCTACTTTCCCTTATCATTTGCTTTTAGGACTGAAAACAGAGAGAATTATTTTCTGTATTAACTTAATAATAGACTTTACATGTTTCCTTCTTATAGGAAATACAAAGAAAGAAATCAGGAACTAATTAACTGTATAAATATGACTTTCCTAGTTTACATAAGTTGACTACTCTATATTTACAAAAATGAAAAAACTAACAAATCATTGAGGATCCAGAAATATCACAGCTGAATCTCTAAATATCTCAGCCAAATCTTTCTATTTGCCAACACTCACCCTCAAGCTGGTTTGAAGATGTCTTCCATTGCCAGCTTGCCAACTAGACTGTCATTGCTTCTTGTGTAGTTCTTTTGTAAGTACATCATCAATTTGTTCAGTAGTTGAAATGTATGGCATACAAATCAGCCCATCTTTTCTTTAATAAAATGCTTATCCACTTCTACATGTTTTGTTCTTTCATGAAGAACTGGATTGTGGGCAATTGAAATTGTTGCCTTGTTATTGCAGTATTTTTTCATAGGTGAAGAGTCTGAAATCTTCAAATCTTCTAACAGTCATTTAATCCACATAACTTCACAAGTCCCATGAGCAACTGATCTAAATTCAACTTCTGCACTACTTCTAGCTACCACATTTTGTTCTTTGCTTTGCCAAGCAACAAGATTTCCTCCAACAGAGGTGCAATGGCCTGATGTTGATCTTCTATCAGTTGTACTCCCAGCCCAATCTGCAGCAGCATAGACTTCAATTTGTAGGCATCCACGTTTCTTAAATAGCAAACCTTTTCCGGGAGTTCCCTTCAAATATCTTAAAATTCTGTACAATGCATCAAAGTGATCCAGACCAGGTGAGTGCATAAATTGGCTCACCACGCTTATTGCTCCCTATTCACCACATCTTCAGTTTTGGCAGATTGTAGTTTTAAGTTGGATTCAATTGGTGTTTCAGCCATTTTACAGCCAAGCAAACCTGTTTCTCCTAACAAGTCAAGTATGTATTTACGTTGACTGACAAATATACCTTCCTTGGATTTTGCAAACTCCATTCCAAGGAAATACTTCAATATATCGAAGTCCTTGATCTAAATCATCAGTAAGTCTCTTCTTTAGCCTTTCTAATTCAGCATTGTCATCATCTGTCAAGATTACATCATCAACATAAACAATTAAGATAGCAATTTTCCCTTCTCCTGAATGTTTATAAAACATAGTACGATCAGCTTGACTTTGGAAATACCCATGACTCTTTGCAGTATTTCCAAACCGTTCAAACCATGCTCTTGGAGATTGTTTGAGACCGTACAATGACTTCTTTAACTTACAGACTTTATCTTCACCAAACATTTACTCAAAACATTGACTGTGGTATTGAGTTATTTCAACATGATGAGAGCGATGACAATGGGGATGACGATGGCACTGATGAATTGGCACTGGATGGCTCTGATGATGATCATGATAACGATGAGAATATTGCTGGCGATAGTGATGAAGAAAACCTGTTATCTACTGATGCTGTTGGAAGGGAGGAGAGTGACGATGAAGACGATAATGCTGTAGATGAAGATGAAGATAGTGGAGTCTGTGAAGGTGATGATGATGATGAGGAGGAAGAGGATGTAGGTTAGAAGAAGGTAATGGTTCTGCTAAAATTGGTGACAATGATGCCGGAGATGGTAGTCATGTAGCTAAAGAATCTAAAGCAAGAAAGAGGAAGTATACTGATTTGGATGGAGAGCTTATTGCTGCCGATACAAGTCTTTGGGCTCTGAAGAGAATGGCAGAAGCAAAAATAGGCCATGCCACTTCTGATTAGACTGATGGTATTCTTTCTAATGAAGACTTCCAAAGGATCAAGGAACTTGTCAAATATTCATCATTGTGCAACCTTGTATATATTGAACATTAATGATTGGACTTCTTTTTAATATTAACTTTCATAACTGTAACACGTTGGAGTTTATTTTTGGTTCGTCTTTGATAATATGTCATCAGGCAAAGAAGGATGCGAAGGTTGCTTTGCCTCGGCAAAGGGTTTAACATACCAAGTTCTGATCAACTGAGTGTTAAGCATGGGGATCCAGCCAAGCTTGAAGTAATTCTTCTATGCTTTATTGACCATGCCTGTCTTTTTCAGCTTGTTCTTATGGTACTATTGTTGGGTAATTGGATTCTATAAACAAAATTTGTGGGAGAGGGGCTTTGCTGACTGAAATCTTTTTGTAAATGATTTGGATACTAGATTAAAATGATTCAGTAGTCAAAGGCATCTTTAACTTAAAAAGATAATCAGGTGTTAGATCGTCACTTTTTGCAACCATATTATAAGCCTTGAATAAATTGGGAACTATTACCATTCTTGAAGTGAGATTTAATGATGTGATATGAACGTAGTATTTGATAGAAAACTTCTTGGGTTGAGGCCTTTTTGAAGCGTAGATTTCATTGAAATGTTCGTATGATTCAAAGTTTCCTCCAAATCCCTTAATTCTGATGCCTTATCTTTTCCTTCTAGTATTTTTTTTTTAAAGTTTCCTTACCTTTTTTTTTTATAAATTTTTTGGCCATACTATAAAAGAGTTGCTCATTACATAAAGCGTGTTTTTACTTGCCTGTTCGGACAAATTCTAGGCTCATGTTCGACAAAAGTTAAGTAAGGAGGAAAGACTTGCATTAGTAAGAGCAGGGAGGTAAGACAGAGGTAAGTACATGGCTCGAGCTGCTGTGAAACAGAAAAGGGTACTTTTATTTCACTGTCTTAGTGTACATTCTTTTCTGAATTATAGTAATTTACGGTGGCTGACTTGCTCAATTATTTATGTGAGTTTCCTGATTTCTGAGTTAAGACGAAACTCATGTTTTTTGATTTAAAGAAAAGAGTGTTGCCTTGAATTTGAGACACAACTTGCTTGCCTATTTTATTTTCTCCTTACTGCAAGCCTTTCCAAGTGCAAGAGCACAGCTATTGCATTGAATGATTTTTCCAAATTCTTAGTGATTTAAGAGAAAAAGATTGTTGCCTCAGAGTTTTAGACTCAGCTTGCTCGCCTATATTATTTTCTTCTTACTGCAAGTCTTTCACCAAGAGCAAAGAACACAGCTTTTGCATTGAATGATTTTACTTTGGGTATGCTGGCTTGTGCTGCAGCTGTCAAGTTTTTTCTTTTTCAATTATGTTCGGATTTTGTAATCCCGACTTGTCTACAATATTTACTCTTAACGCAGATTTGGAAATGCTTCAAATGTCTCACCTTTGTTTACAATAAACCTATAATGCTTCTATTTGGTCATTGATACCACCATATTGATGCTTTGGTTTCACGTGATGTGGTGGACGGACTGGTGGTTCGATCAATCGGCAGAAAGAGCACAACAAGGCTATGACTCTTGCTGCAAGAAGAGCCCAGGCGGCTAAATCTCGACAAGATAAAAGGATAAAACAGCAACGATCTGGCAAACAACTCCATGGACGGAAAGCTTGGAAATGATTTTGAGCTGGTATTTCTCTCTTCTAAAGCATAGTGTACCTTTCTTCTTCTGCCAAATGCACTATCTTTATTTGAGTGAACTAATACTTGGATTTAAAAATGAAATCGCATATAGCTTTCGCATTCTGTCCACGTTCCAGAGCAGTCCTAACAGGCACTTTTCAAGTGAAATCCTCACTTCTGTGACTGTTCTGAAGGTTCAACCACACAACGTCCGCACACAATCCAGTGCGCATTACATTTGCATCTAGCAGTGGTTTCATTTACTCTCATGTCCGCCCACTAAAATCATGTCATTAGCCAACGAAGAATAAAATGGGGAATAGAGATAGACAATCTACTATTTAAACACAATTCCGATTCAAACTCACTGCATTGCATCCCTTCAAGGTAAAGAAATGTTGATGCCCACCCACCATGTCTAGTCTACATGGTCATGTTTGTTGAATGGAGCTTCAAGAAACAAGCATCGACGGTACACCTCAAAGAAACTCAATTATAAATTAACAAAAGCTACGGCGAATCTCAAATTTTGAGTTCCTATTAAAGCATAGACAACAGAACGGTAGAAGGAAGCTGGGAAAGGAAAAAAAAAAAACATAAAATACTGAAGGATGACATTCGGTCTATTCTTGTACAGAACATGAAGGTGAATCATTGACCTGGCCAAATATATCAGGAATTCCATTCCAATTCCTTTTTTCTCTTGCTTCCCAGTACCCTCCCATATATCGATAACAACCATCCTTGTCCTTCTGAAACCATCTTGGCTGCCAGCCACTTTCCTGCATTTTCCTTGCCTGTATCACAAAGAAAATGGAAGTTGTTTGATTGTTATTTCTACCAAATGAAATAAACAAAAGAGAGATTAATATTATGAGAACATTTCAAATAAGAACACAGTTTTAGAGTTCAACCGATAGAAACAAAGTATAGAAGTCCATATTGGGAATGAAGGGCAAATTTTGTTATCTTCAGGCAGGACAATCATAACACCAGTCTCAGATGGGAATTAGGCTAAAGCCTAGAGTTAAATTACAGGCACTTGGAACTCATCTGAGCTCCGGAGGACCTAAGTTATTCTTATTATTAGTTCAGTAGTCTGGATTAAATCCATAAGAAAAGTAATAATATAGATTGAACACCCTCTTGTTCTGTTTTATGAACTAAGGGGTATAATTCTGACTTAGGCTTTGGTTGAGATTGAAGTGTTGTAACTGTTAAACTACAGCTACTGCAGGATGAAATCACCAAATGTGAAATGTAAGTGCAAAAAGGAGCAGATCTCACTAAAAGTTGTATTACAAAACAGGATGTCTATTATGCTTTTAAAGTTAAATAGAAGCACAACACTACCAAACATAGCCTTAGTCTAATATGGCTAGGGTGTGAAAAACTTAAATCTCTTATCAGCACATGCAAGGTTCAACCCACCAACAATGAATTGTATCCGTAGTCCCAGGCTGAATCACATGACTTGATAACTTATGCCCATTACTTGTATTACTTATTAGAGTTGATAAAAGAAAGTATAAACACAACATAAGATCCGTAGGTAAATACCTGTCTCTGCAACTGTTCCAGTCTCAGCTTCTCAGCATTTGCTAACTCATATTCTCCATTTTCTAAGTATCTTTGATCTGGCCTTAGTCTTGAGTCAGTTGGAGGCAATTTATCTGATAACCCAGGAGTCAGTTCATTTAAGGATATTGCAAACGGTGTGAGATTGTATCTTGTCTTGGTAATATATTTGCCTCTTTCCCACAGCAACACAGCTTCTGTCATTGGATCATAACCCTTTGGTTTTGTTGTCGGATCTCCCAGAACATAGTACATAGCTTCATCCCACTTACCCACCAGCATCGCCACCTTCTCTCCAGTTCTATTATCTTGCACAAATCCATGAACCTAAATTGAAAACAAAAAATAAATAAATAAATTGCAGTAAGTTACAAACATGCATGTATGTACGCAAGTACGAGTATACTTATTGTCGGTTTTGGCTAATCTAGAGCAAGGGTAATCACTTAGGGACTTAAAATTTTTCGTTGTGCTTCATGTGAAAGGTTTTCACGGAAAACCGAGCAACTTTAGAGAAAAGCACCAAATTTTTTACTTCAATACCATATTACCAATATGGAAGCACAAAAATTCCTGATAGTGTTTTATGATACCACAGGTTGGGAAGAAATAGAGCTAAAATCATCAATCTTCCCTTTCATCAGTCTATGGAAATTCTAAATTTGATTAGAGAGGTATGATGCCAGGATCATAGCTAATATGCCAATTAACTTTTAGGAAGAAGGTGGAAAAGAATGAGATAGATCATGAATCAAATGCTAGTGGATGAATGAGATAGATCATGAATCAAACGCTATAATGCCTAGGATTAGTAAAAATTTGGTGCTGCTAAAAAAAATTCATTTTCTCATCAAAACAGAGACAAAGAACAGAGAAGCAAGAGTTATGCACGGTAGAAAGCAAATTGTCAGTAATGTGTCAGAGCACCCAATGAAGTGTGTAACAAGTACACCACTTACCTGATGCGGATTTCGGTCGATGATAGACTGTTCCTTGAACTTAATCTTGCAGGAGTAGTTGCCACTGCCCCTAATGCGCATTGTTCCATAGTGATCACAATAAATTTTCCCAAGTATGATATTGTATATCGAAGTGGTGACCTTGCTCCACTGGAAGGTCTCACCATCCTCAAACTGCAGGGTTAGGATACCAACAGGGTCAAGTTGAATAGAACGGCCCCAAAATTTTCCTTTGAGATTGGAGTCTGCCCAAAATTTCCAGTCTCTTCCCTCACAGTGACAAGCAACAATCATAGGATGATGACTCACCTGAAACAAAAAGTAGCTTGTCAGATAACAAGTGTTTGACCGAAAAAAGTCAGATGTCAGTGTCATGTACTCCATTAACAATGAGACAATATTGGAAGTAAGTAGCATACTTTTTCCGAGAAAAACCGAAGTCCTTTATCAGGATAATCAGCCTCATAGGTCTCCCCAAGAAGAGGATTGAAGGGTTTGCACTGCCGACCTTCAGTTGATGCATAGCCAGATACAGCAAAAGCTGCAACGTATAATATTCTCATCAAGTCATTCCCCTGCACCATGTAAATTCCTTATCTTAGACATCTATGTTGAAATGGACTACAAACAATGTCAACACCCAATTACAATTTACAACATAAAAAATGAGAGAATGTCCGTAGATTTTTTAGTGAAAGTAACAATAAACTTAAAATTTAACTTAAATGAGCATTCTATGTTCCCCTGAGCCTGCACCAGTAGGACCAGCTGCCTCCTCCCAGAAGGGAGTGAAGGGGTTCAAGTCATCAAGGCCCCGTAGCAGCAGTTAAGATTTGGAAACTAGCATGACCTGTGAACCAAGGCTTAGGGCAATAATTATGTGATACTCCCCTAAGACCCCGCCAAGCAATAAAAATTTATGGATAAATAAAAAGGTTAATTGTGAACGATTTTTATGGAATGCCTAGTTGACAGTTAAAGGTTTAATCAATACAGAACTTATAAAATACTATATTGACCCAAGAACAAAGCCTAAAGTATGTTTAGGCTCTGTTATCATGCGCTAATCCACATATGAGAGTAAGATAATTAGCTCTTTAACAACTAAGGCCTGCACACGGACTACCTGGATTATAATGCAACTAGCAGATCATGCTTTAAAACTGCTTTGCCACAAAAGAAAGCAGAGCAGAGGACCTGACCTGCTTTCCCCATCCCAATGCTAGATCAACCAAGTATGAATATTCCAAATCCTCAAAGCACTTCTGCAGAGAAGAGAGTGGTTCATTAAAATAAACTGGAAGACAAACCCCCGACAAGTCCTTTCCAATATTGTCCTTGATGATTGACCATAAGCCAACTGGCTTCTCTCTTTCCTTTGGTTCTGGTAAACTATCCCTTCTTTTAACATAAGGATATTGTATTGGCCTGATTTCATTTTCAACCCCTCGTAAACGATCTGAAAACAGAAATTCTTTGTCATAGATGCAACCAATTCCCATTGTTTCCCCACTCCGATAAGAGGCACTTCTTAAAGCATCTGAAGACAAAAAATCATTTGTATCGAAAAATATTCCTTCATCTTCATCTGTTTCAACATCTGCTCCATCTTGACTTTCATTTTCTGCATCAGAACCACTTGCACTGCCCTCGGACATGACAGAATAGAAATCTGAGACATGAAAATGATAAGAATCTGTGAAAACTTTTAAAACTCAAACAGAGAATCAAAAATTTGAAAAAAAAAATTACAAAACAATAAAAGAAAAGAATTTGAAAAATCTTTCTTTTGGAAATTCACTGAATGTTGCTACTCAAACAAACTGAATGATTGAAAACTGGGGATCATGCATGTACCTCTGAAGACGAAAAAAAAAATTAAAAGGCTGATAACAAGAAATGCTCACATGGCCCTTTTCCAGTTTTGCTGAGTGCATGGCAGTATATATTTTGCTGAGTTGTCTTTTCCATCTCAAAGAATACTATATTTGATTTCTAAGAGCATCCTGTAGTTGATTACAAAAAGTGCTACAAACAATATTAAAATGTTCAACAAAAACCAACTGTCCCATATATTTAGGTTTTCTTTGTATTCAGAGATGAAGTTTCTAGTTGTGTTTTAACATACATGATCGCTTCACGCCCTAAGAACAATAGATGTGCTAAATTATTGTCACTAAAGAAGTTGAAAAGCATAACTAACCACTATATCTTCTATTTCCTTGTCCGCAATATGATTCACGCTCCTTTGTCTCGTCCACTACAGTGGCCTCCAGCTCCATTTTCTCTGTCTGTAAAACAATTTTAAAAGGAGAAATCATAATTTCTTAGGAGAAAATATGGTTACATTGGAGGAAAAATTAATATGAGGTGGCACAAGCTAGAATACCAACGGAATAGAAAACGGTACAATAGTGAAAGCACAAGAGGCACTGCAAATGGCAGCTTGAAGCCCAATTGATAAATGTCTTTGAAACAGGAATCTGTGTTTGACTGGTAAATAAAGAGAGATTGATTTAGAAGTTTAAATTAGACGCTTACTCATCTTATCCTTCCAGATACATAGAATTAAGAAGTGGTAGTCGGGGAGAGGGATTGGAAAGAGAACTGACTAACTAGTTCTCACACAAATGATGGCACGCTATCTTTTATCATTTTCAGGGAATTGAATTATTCTACTAAAAATACAGCAGATGATTGAGAAAACAGAAGCATAAAAAATACCTCTAGCTGCCTCAAGGTTTCAAGTAACATTATATGTTTACGTTGAAGAGCATTGAACTGGTTTTGCAGCTTGGAGTGTTCTGAGAGCATAATGGACTCGCAGTCTTTAATAACTGCATCTCCCACACCTTCCTGCAATAGCCGTAACCGTAGCCTCTCTGTTGAAACTACGACATCTTCAGAAGGTGAAAAATCATTGCTTGTCAACACTCTAGGGAAAAGATCTTTAGCAGTCTGCAGTGCCTCAATCCATAGAGTTCTGTCCTCCCTAGCTATACAACGCAAGTGAAGAGTCTTTGTTCCAGTGAATATGGAAAGCCTTTTATCATCCGACTTGCTTGCACGAACTGAAGATACCTGTGCACCGTATAACTTCAAACTCTACGACCAAAATAGGGGAAATCACAGAAAATACAATTCATGAACACATATTTACCGCAACATCCCCAAGCATAACATAAGTTAGAAAATGCGACCAGTACTTCTATCATACAATAATCAACACAGTCAACATGCTCTGGGAGCTTATCGAGAAGAAAAAGACAAGCATTATTTTCTTAATCTGCTTTAATAATCAATCATTTATAAGTTAACCAACCAATATTCTAGCAAAGCAAGAGGAATGTCAATTATGGACGAGAAACCGACATTGCATAAGGACCGTTAAAATTCCTAGTCTCTGAATTGTAGAGGTTTCTTCACTTTCAATACACTAACTGATATCTTTAAAGACAGTTTAAGAACACTTAATATCCTGTAAAAATATTGTAAAATAGGCTTGCAAGTATTCAACACTCCTATAAATCATCATAAAAGTTTTTGAATTTAACTAAAGAATTTTTTCATCACATAATCCTTAAAACACATGAATACGTCACTCATGTCTTCAAAACTTTCCCACATGGCCCTTTTTTTAACTTGCACCCCATATAAATAAAATAAACAAAATGAAACAAATGATTTCCCACATCATCCACACCAGTCAGTGAGTCACCAACAACAAGAACAACAACAATTAACCAAACGCGCTCTTGTTTTAGTTAAAATAGCACCGACCAACAAGTCAACAGAGAAACCAAAAACTATGCAGTTAAAAAGGACAAAACTAAACCAAGTAAAAACAAACCTTCAAGTGTATTTCACCGAAGGGCTTGCAATGGCGAGCTGCGGAGCCGAAACGGTGACTGCTCCAATTAGCCTTTCTCATAAACCTAAGAGAATCTTCGCCGATCACTCGAACGCCGTTATCTCTAATCGGACTCATCAAAATCTTATCAGGTCCATGAATCTTATAATACGACAGCACTCCGTCTTCTAGCACGAACCATCTCGACCTCCATCCTTTACCGTAATTCACCCACTTGTACAAAATCCCCGCCACGCTGGCACTCACGCCTCCGCCATTTCCGTTATATCGAGACTCCGTTGCTGACTCGGCGAGGACAATAGCAGTCGACGATTTATCGGAATCGGTGGCAACGGACGATACCTGAGCCGATAAACTCGGTTTAACACTTTGAACGGTGGTTGTTTCGAGCCCCAACTGACAATGATTTGTTGATTTTGCAACCACCGGGTTCGTCCGGTCCCGGTCGATCGAAACCGGAGCAATGCAGCACAGAGGATTCATTTTAACCACCACAGCATTCACTATCTAAACGACGATCGGTCCCCTGAACGTATTTTAATCCTTTGGCTGAATACAGCGAGAGGAGCATCAGATTGTAGTATTCCGGGTCGGACAAAGCGGAATCTGGATCCGATCGGGGCTCGGAGAAGTGACGGAGTGTGAAACGAAATGTTTCGGAAATGACATAAGATCGTAAGCTAAATCGGAGTACTGAGATCAAAGCGAGAGGCAGTTACGAATCATGAATGTTGTGCAGAGCGCCCAGAGATCCATTTATGGCAGTAGCCAGTGTAATTCAGTGTTGGCCTCCAAGCGTAGGCAGCTTGCCTAATAAACTAAAAGCTGGTACTGTATTTATTTTTAAATAATAATAATAATAAATATTTATTTCTTAAATTAAATATAATTAATATAAATTTTATAAATTAAATAAATTATTATCTGTAATATCGTATTAATAGATATAATAAAATTATTTTATTAAATAAAAAATTTATTTAATAATAATAATAAATAAATAATTATTATTTAATTAATATTATAAAAAATTTATAAAATTAATTTTTTATTTTATTAATTAAATAAATTTATCAAAATAAGACTGTTTCTTTTAATATTTGCTTTAATATGTATGTATACAGTAGAATTATGATGATGGTGAGACAGCTAACGTGCGCATTAGAGTAAGGGTAGTAGTAATTGGGGGAGGGCAAAGACGCCTTTCCGGGCCGTGGCCCATGGCAGCAATGGATAAACGGAAATGACGGTTTCCACCTTCAGTGTTGGCCTATTGGGTGATGAATGATGATGGACTGATTTTGATGTTGATTGAGGGCATTCACGTCATTTGATAGGTACACCAGCGATTAGTGAACAACGGATGGAATCGCCGTTAGATGCACCATGGATAATACTATGTTCTCTTACCCGCGGGTTATTCTTGCCTGACCTCTATAATCACAGTAACACCATACGTAGGCTATTTTCCACCTGATTGGTGCCTTTTTTTTTTTTTAGCTCTGGTTTCATTAAGCACTGCGCATATCACTAGGTTGGATATTTTGGTGCCCTAACAACCGCCATTATCATTCGCAGTCATTATTTTATGCCGGGGATTTACCAAACTACCGATCCCTCTTTTAAGGAAACCATTGATATTAAATTAAAACTTTCGTAAGTTGACTTCAGGCCTCGGCTGCTCGCCCATCAAACTCCCGAATTTTCTTTTGCTTTGCGCTACACAATCGCGCGTTTGGTTTAATTTGTTTAATAATTATATTAAAAAATAAAATTTTAATTAAATATAATTATTAAATAATTAAATAAATATTTTTTAGGGAGTTTCTCATACTATTTTTTATTTATTTATAATCTTTTACAGATTATTGGCTTGTTTCTTTTTACTTTATCTAAAAAATTTTATTTTAATTAAAAATTTAATAATAAAAATTATATTAACAAATGTGTTTTGAAAAGTGCTTCATGGGTCCAGGACTTAATTTATTGTTCAAGCAATAGGACATGAGTTTGTCCTTAAATTATTACTCTGCAAGGGATTGTCCTGATTCCATAGACTATCCGTACATGTAGGCCATGCTGATAACCTGGTCAACAGGTCATTTTAATTACTTATTTAATATTTGTGTTGTATTAAATAAATTTAAATTCACAAAATTTTTACCGTATCTGTGCAAAATTGACTGATGATATAAAAATTTACCACCATTGGTTGCAAGGCTGATGCGCATAGATTCTATGGGTTGGCAGCATGAAGTAATACGACAAGCACCCAACTTGTAGACTGGAACTTCTGGTGGTGGTGGTGGCCGCGACGGCGGAGATTTTCCAAGAACATTTTGCATTCCAAATGCCAAACAGGTGTCGCGAGCTTCAGCAGAGTAAATTACAGTTTAAGGTTTTTGGAGGCTTCTAGAAAATTATATCAGGGGATTATGGGGTACCATTGCACTATTAGCTTTGGATTCTCTTCTCTTCTTTTTCCGCTCCGATTGAACAATGATGTTGTTGGTTGAATGCCGCAAGACAGCTAACAGCGCGTATCTTCATTGCTGTCAAATTTGCTTAAGTTCGGCCTGCGGTGTCCACCGAATCTGGGCTCGGCTCGAATTGAGTCAAGCAGGCGAGCCGGGCGGGATTGCCAAAGTTCGGTATATTACAATGCGCCAAGGTGCTAATCATGGCTAGGCCCAGATCTTAGCCCAATTGCTTAATTCGCCCTTTTATGATGTGTCCACATGTAATTTCGAAAGTTAGTTCGATCAGAACGACACTATTGAAGGAAATTATCTGCTGTAATCCCCACACTTTACTACCAGTGGTCGACTGTCGGTGGGCCCATCAAATTGAATTGGACGTGTTTAAAGGTCAAGAAATCGGCCAGTCCAGATCCAACTTCATGTATAATTCGGTCAAAACGACAGATCGCACTTTAGCCTGATTAGAAGTAAAGAACTTCTGCAGAGCGTGGTTCTAAGAAAAGTATCGAAGACACGCACGCGAAAACAGAAATTGTAAAAAAAAGGTAAATGGTAATGATGATGAAGTTGATGAGGAGGATTTATCGGTTTCGTGCTCGTTGTTGAAATGGGTATAGGATTTACCAACTCCAAGCGATCGAAACCAAGCTGTGCGTTGAGTCGCTCTTTTCACTTGCGATTCAAGTCTTTCGTATATCACCCATCTACTCGATCATGATCAATTGCCTTAAACCTTCTCTTGGATCTCAGTCGCGGATCCACTATCACCACCACGATAATCACCTATTTTCACTCTACGATGGACCCGACTTCTCGTCCTGCCGTCGTCATCGACAACGGTACCGGGTATGTCTCTTGTCTCGACTCATTTACAATTTGTTTGTACGTGTTTGCGAAAATACATGCGTACACAACCTGTTTGATGAAATATCTCAATTGGGTTTTGTCTATATTTCTTCATTTTTATCATTGCACACCATCTTTTAAATAAAATTCCTCGTCAATAATAATGTTTTTCGTCGTTTGTTAGCTGCAGACCATATGTATATTCAAAGTTTTCTAATTTTTTTATTTTTTCTGTTTCTTTGATTGTGTTCAGGTACAGTAAGATGGGTTTTGCGGGTAATGTAGAACCAAGCTTTGTTATTCCAACAGTAGTAGCGGTCAATGAGTCATTTCTACATCAATCAAGAACTTCTTCAAAGGCCAATTGGCTTTCACAGTACAACGCAGGCGTTATGGCCGACCTTGACTTCTTTATTGGAGATGAAGCACTCACGAAATCGCGATCTAGTAGTACTTATAACCTTAGCTATCCTATTAGACATGGCCAGGTTGATAACTGGGACGCCATGGAGAGGTATTGGCAGCAGTGTATATTCAATTACTTGCGGTGTGATCCCGAGGATCATTACTTTTTGTTGACTGAGAGCCCACTTACTGCACCTGAGAGCAGAGAGTATACTGGTGAGATTATGTTTGAGACTTTTAATGTTCCGGGCCTTTACATTGCGGTGAATTCAGTGCTTGCTCTTGCGGCTGGGTACACTACATCTAAGGTTGGTGTTTAAAGGTTAATAAATGTTTTGCTATATCGCATTTATGAATCTTCAATTCAGTAGGATTGTAGGGTGTTAGTTCAGTTGTTTTTGTTATCATTTTCAGAATTACAATTACTTATGGTAACATTAGGTTGGGTTTTCAAACTGTTCAGTGGAACATTATTTAGTTAATAGGGTTATAAGTTCACAAATGAAAAACTCTGTCATCGGTAGTATGTGCTCACTTCAGTTCTGTTCCCATGGGAGAAAGTTAATATACCTGCTGCTTCAAGCTGATAATCTTATCTCTCTTTTAACACTGTGGGTGGAAATCTTATGAAGTTTCAGTGATTAATGGCTGCAATAATCTGCTTGAAGTATCAAATTTAAAACTTTTAAATATAAACAAGTATGGCCAAAATGAATTAACTAATCTACTGAACTTTGTCGTGGGCAGTCCATAGATAGGTTGTGTGTGTGTATGGGAGAAGTACGGCCAAAATGGATTAACTAATCTGCTGAACTTTGTTGTGGGCAGTCCATTGATAGGTTGTGTTTGTGTGGCTTTTTTGAGGGTAGGAAAAAGTTTATGACATTTGTAGGACTTGACTGAGTTTGGAGATCGTTCATAGCATTAGGAGGCCAACTCTGAGTTGCATAAAAGTGACCGTGGACTTCCCTAATTGTCTGAATTTGATCTGTTGAAGCATCTTAACTGAGATAAATTTATAAACAGACGGCTTAATAAAAATTGCAGGATTGGGCATTTTCCCTTGCTAGGGCAAAAACATATCTGTGGGCACAACTTTTTCTGATATTTCCGCAGATGGTAGTTTATGTTTTTATGGTCATGTGAATTTGTGTTTTCCTTGTGTTTCTTTTTTGTTTAAAAAACAAATCCCTGGCCGACAGCCAAATGTGTTTTTTTACCCCCTTCTTTTTAATTCTCAATAGTTTTCCTTTTACATTGAAATATGGTTCTTTTTAGTGTGAGATGACAGGAATTGTAGTCGATGTTGGAGATGGGGCTACTCATGTTGTACCTGTTGCAGATGGTTATGTCATTGGGAGCAGCATTAAGTCAATTCCTATTGCTGGACAAGATGTCACTCTCTTTATTCAGCAGCTCATGCGGGTATGCCACTGTATGGACCATAATTCTAGTGGTCTATGCCTACTTTATCATTTTGAATTCCAATTTTAATTTTTTAAGATTCTTAGGTTGTAATAAACCTAGGATTTTTGGAGCAGACCACCTGCAATTGTGATCCATTGATGAAGGTTAAGGGCATTGACTTGGTTATTTATGTTTGTAACTTTTTATCTCAAAAAACAAAAGTTACAATGCTGTGAATGCAGCATTATAAGGACTAAAATTGACATCAAACACTCTTGCAATGTACTTTACTGTAGCATCATATTATGATGGCCTTATGAATATAGAATGGGGCTAATAAAAACACTTAATATCTTGGGGATAAAGAGTATATTTTATAAAATAAATAAGGCGTCTGAAACTATCTTGGATATTTGAGATGATAAATGTAGTCATTCAGGCATGTAGTAATTGCCTTGGATATTTCAGATGATGATTGTAGTAATTTTATGGCCTGATTTCCACTCCTATTAGTTGTGGAATTTGAACACTTCATTTATACTCATATAAGGATCAAAACCCCAACCTTGATTTGTGTCCGTTTGTTGTGATCTGGATTGTCATTATGGGATTTTTCTATGTTCCTCTTATTCCTCAAATAGTGATTGATTGCCTTGGTGTTAACTGTTGATAAAACACCACTGTTTTAGAAATTATTGTTTGGCTTCAAAAATGGTTATTATATGTTGTGTTATACAAGAGAGAGATAAGTTGCACAGTAATAGTCAATAATCACAAGTTATTTCTTTTAATTGTTGTTTTTTGTAGGAAAGAAATGAGAATGTACCTCCAGAAGACTCATTTGAAGTTGCTCGAAAAGTGAAGGAAATGTATTGCTATACAAGTTCAGATATAGTCAAGGTTTGCTTCCTTGAAAAATTTAGGTTGAATAATTTTGGTAAAATCTTCATGTTGACAGTGAGAAATTTAGATGATTCCTTCAATGATTTCAGGAGTTCAACAAGCATGACAAAGAACCAGGGAAATATATTAAGCATTGGAGGGGTATCAAACCAAAGACAGGGGCACCATACACATGTGATATAGGCTACGAAAGATTTCTTGGCCCTGAGGTTTGTTATTTTCTATCTTAAAAACATTAATCTTTCTGATGAATGCCACTTTAGGCACTCTTCCAATTCTAATAATTAAAGTTTTCGGCTATATCAGATGACTGATGCAAACTTCATGTTTGTGTTTGTGGCAATTCTGTATGACTTTCTTGAGGAGATCTATTAAAACCATATAAAATTTTTGCCCTCTTGGTCGTGCCTTGAAGTCTTCCTTGTATCAATTTAAATGTTATTTTACATCTTGTCAGATACAACTTTTCTCATAATTCCATAAAAGAAAATCGTTTGATGTATGCTAGCATTACTGAATAAACACCTGTGAACTGTTTCCTTGTGAGTTGCTTCTCATCTGCTGCTTGCTGCTGGACGTTCTGCTGACTTGCCTTGTTTGACAGGTATTTTTTAATCCAGAGATCTATAGCAGCGATTTTAGCACTCCTTTACCAGCTGTGATAGACAAGTGTATCCAGTCTGCCCCAATTGACACAAGACGGGCTTTGTATAAGGTATATATGAGATTAGAAATGGAAAAGGATGCACATTTTGGTTCTTAAGTGAAATATGGCACAACAAAACATTAAGAGCTACCTGTACCAGATAGAGTGCGTAGGTGGTGATATGGACTTTGCATTGTCGGTTGCCAGACCAACAATAATTTTAACTTCAGTCATCTGTATCGTCAATCCATATGCTGTTTGCTTCTTTAAGGGTTTATAAATATTTTCTTTGGTAATTTGTTTTGTTTGCATCAGAATATAGTTTTATCTGGGGGTTCAACAATGTTCAAAGACTTTCATAGAAGGTTGCAACGGGATCTGAAGAAGATTGTCGATGCCCGGGTTCTTGCATCTGATGCTCGACTTCGCGGGGAAGTAAAAGTAAATACTTTTAATTATATATCTTTTCTTTTACTTTTATATCATATAGATAAAATTTGACAATTATTAATGAAGGAAGATGAGTTGATCGTGCATTCCTCCTTTTTTTTTTTTTTTTTTTGTGTGTGTGTGTGTGTGTGTTGGTCTAGGCGCAACCTGTGGAAGTTAATGTAGTCAGCCATTCTATCCAGAGATTTGCAGTGTGGTTTGGTGGTTCTCTACTTGCTTCAACGCCTGAATTTTTTGCGGTATGATCATTTTAAAACTTTCATTAATAGTGCTCACTTTTGATTTTTCTTTGAATCTGCAAGTTCATATTCAACTTTCTTCTCATCTCCCAAGTTCTCCTTCGAGTGCTGTGAATCCCTGTTACTGCTTCTTTTAGATAAGAAAGTTTTCCCTTGCTCTAGAGATGAAATTCAAAGACAAGTTTGTGATATGACTTTTCACCTCACCATCAAAAGCCTTGAATCATCATCATGTTGATAGGTGTAATAGGCTGTAAATCAATGGTTTTTTGTTTTTTTTTGTTTTTGGATAGAATTTAAGATAACAACGTCAACTTCAAAAAAGAGATGGTGAAACTTTGCTATAGATGGCGGACTATGAATTTTTTTGATATAGTTTGTTGGATTAATTAATTTGCTTTTTTGTATAATCCCCAACTATACAACTGATGGTGTTCTCAAGGAGACCGACTTGTATGCGTCCCCTCAAGCACCTTGCTAGTTTTAATTGGCCATGATATAAATATTCTACAATTGTATTATATCTAGGGCTCTTGGTTAAATTCAGGAGACACGGAAGGGGATTCTCAATTACTTGTTTAATTAGATGAATTTTTAATTAGATGAATTTTGACATTTAGACTTGCGTTACTTTTTAGTTTTATTATTAGATTATCAGTGTGCTCATTATATCTATTAGGGGGGTTTATTATTCTTCCGACGTCAAACTTTTTATTGAAGTTTCAGCTTAATTTGCAGGCTTGCCATACAAAAGCAGAGTACGAGGAATATGGAGCAAGCATATGCCGTACAAATCCTGTCTTCAAGGGGATGTATTGATTCAAAGACCAATTTCAGCTGTTTGTTTGGGAGGCCAGAGGAATTTACTGATATTGTTCCATGAATTGCCTTAAAAACCTATTCTTACTACCCCCCTCACATCTTTGCTTGGCGATGCCATGTTCTCACTGGGGAGAAGTGTAAAATATAGACACTGCTTAATTGAGGAAAAAAGATACATAGATGCCCCGTATTCATTCTTTGATTAGGGAGCTACAGGTCTTCTCCCATTGGACAGTAAGAATCTATCAGTTGTGTTGCAAGTAGGCCCCTTCTGGCACTTCGGATCAGACATAAGAACCATCAACTGGTAAACATTGACTGAGCTGAATAGCATATTGAGTGTTCAGCTTAGAAGGATGGGATAAAATTTTTCTTTTTTTCTCTATTTTCTTTTATTAATTAGGTTGAGGGTTAGTATTTCACCAAGTACATTTTAAGGTAGGAAGTTTCGATTATATTATTTGGAGCAAGGAAGTTCTAAATTGAGTTAGAAATTTGTTTCTGTGAATTGACTCTATAATTCATTTTTAGGTACAGGTGTTCTGTACATTATATCAATCAAAGAATCTTGTAAAAGGATGATAACAAGTTATCATGAAACAGGGTTAGTGGTCTAATGAGTTTGCAGCATTTGCCCCAATTGAGTGTGTGTGTGTGTGTGTGTTTAGACACAGCTTCAAGTCAGTGTGGGGGACTCATGACTCCCTGCCCCTGAATATCGGTAGGTATCAACCCAATTTGTGCTGCGAACTTAAGTGCAAAAAATAGCTGAAGCGTGAAAGGGATGGGATATCTCTTACAAATTGGAATCTTGTGAAACAAAAGATATACCATCTGCCTGCCTGCCTGCCTGCCTGCCTGCAAGCAAATAGTACTACATTTCTGCCCGAGTGAGAACAATTTCTGCATCTCACTCTCTTTTCCACATTCCAGTCAGTTAATGGTCTTAAAGCTGTTTTTCTTAATCAACTCAAGCACAAAACTGAGAATAGAGGAGGTATGTATAATCGATTACTCCAACTCCTCAATTAAGATCCTGATGGCTGTAAATTTTGTTCAATGTGAAGGGCACCGTTGGAAATAAAAATTTAGAAAGAAAGATTCTGTATCTTGGTGCTAATATGGCATGTTTAACATGCTATAAGGGTAGGATAACGTTATCCTAATCACAAACCGGACATCACTATCAACCCATTCGAAATTACTATATTATCCCTATGGCCTTATCTCTGGTATTTTATCATTCATTCTTGAGTAAGAAATGATTATTTTTTGTTAATAATTCATAATATAAATTTAATAATTTAATATATAATTATTAGATTATCAATGTTTTTCAAAGAGAAAAAAAATGATTATAGACGTAGTAATGAAAATAAAATGGAAAAAGAGTTTGACTAAAAACAGTATTATAATTATACTCAGAGAAATTACAAAGAGGCTAAATAAGTAACGAGGTTGGTTGACAATTTCATTAATTTTTAATATATCTTTTGAGGCTTAAGGTAGAATCATGTGTTGGCCTACTGGGAAAGACGAAACCTGAATCAAATCGACGAGGGTTTCACTGTACGCCGGGCGCTGGAAAGAAAAAGTATTGTCAAGAAAGAGGTAAAATACAATACGATCGAGTTGGTAGTAGGTTAAGGCAAGGGTTTAATGAAAATCACAAGATGAGGAAGAGAACTTCTTTAAACGCCACATCCATCGATTTGATTCTTTGTTTTGTTTTGCTTTGGTGTTATAGAGTTAATATATAGCGGAATATTTGTGATTTCTGCTTATTGTATCGGTCGGATCTATCTTTCGATTTTTGTGCTTTGGCTTTACAAAGTGGGTGTTGGGGTTTCGTATGTTTTTGTTATTTTTGATATGGGTGAACGGTGTTTTTTGGTTTCGGGTAATTTTATCAGGTGGGTGTTGCAGATTCGTATGTTGTAGGGGTAATATAATTTATGATTCTTGATATATTTCTAGGTGGGTGTTGCTAAATTGTATGTTTTAGTGATAATATAACTTATTTTTTTCTAGGTGGGTGGTAGATATTTTGTATTATTGCTGTTATGGTTGCATGTGGTAATTCTTTTACTGTCATTTCTATTGATCTTATATATTGGTGACCATGTTGTTGCTGAAGTTGAATTTTTATGTTCCTTGCTCTAAACATGCTTAGTCTTTTGTTTATTCTTATTTTGGTGCATGCTCATTACTATGTTACAGATTATGACGTTTTTATATTACCTTTAGCATTCTGATTGTTTATCTTTGATTTTAGCTTTAGTTGTGCACATGAATGTTTGTATTTGAAGTTTGACAGATGTTGGTCTTAGCTTTGTATAGGAGGACTAGAGATAATATTTGTATATTTTGATATGACTTGGTCAGCTTAAATGGATTCAATGGCTGAAGAGCAAATAGATTATGAAGAGGAGGAGTATGGAGGGGCTCATAAGATGCAGTATCAGGGAGGGGGAGCGATACCTGCTCTTGCAGATGAAGAGTTGATGGGAGAAGATGATGAGTATGATGATCTATATAATGATGTTAATGTTGGCGATGGTTTATTGCAGTTTCAGCGGCCTGAGGCACCTCCTCCACCTACTAGTGTGGGTAATGGAGGACCTCAAGCCCAGAAAACTGATGTCCCTGAGCCGCAGCTGCAAGCCGGGGTTTCACAAGGGTTAAACATCTCTGGGATTTCTGTCGAAAGAAAGTATTCTAATGTGGGAACCCATTTTCCTGCTCAAAATGATGTGCAGGTTTCTGTTAACAGACCAAACATGGGATCTGCTAGTTACCCAGATGGGGCTTCTGTACAACAGAAAGGGAGTGTTGCAGAGATGAGTCACGACACCCAAGTCAGAAATATGGGTTTCCAAGGATCGACGTCTGTACCCCGAAAAACTGGGGTTGACCCGTCTAATATGCCCGCAAGAGTAGCCAATGAGCCTGCACCTTTGGTTAATCCTGGCACTGCTGGTCCTCAAGGTGTTCTACAAGCTCCAGCTAATCAAATGGTTGTAAATCCAAATGTCAGTCGGCCAATGGTGAATGAAAATCAGATCCGACCTCCTATGGAAAATGGTGGGACGATGTTGTTTGTGGGAGAATTACATTGGTGGACAACTGATGTGGAGCTTGAAAGTGTTTTGTCTCAGTATGGAAGGGTCAAGGAGATCAAGTTTTTTGATGAGAGAGCTAGCGGTAAATCCAAAGGCTACTGCCAAGTTGAATTCTATGATGCGGCTGCTGCGGCTGCTTGCAAAGAGGGAATGCATGGTCATGTTTTCAATGGACGGTCATGTGTTGTGGCTTATGCTTCTCCACAAACTTTGAAGCAGATGGGAGCTTCTTATATGAACAAAACCCAAGGCCAGCCTCAGTCTCAGCCTCAGGGAAGGAGGTCTATGAACGATGGTGTGGGGAGAGGTGGTAATATCAATTATCAAGGTGGTGATGGAGGTAGGAATTATGGAAGGGGTGGCTGGGGACAAGGGGGGCAGGGTGTACCAAACAGAGGTCCTGGTGGTGGACCCATGAGGGCAAGAGGGCCTATGGGTGTGAAGAACATGATTGGGAGCGGTTCTGGAGCTGGAAGTGGTGCTGGTGGTGGGGGTTATGGACATGGGCTTGCAGGTCCTGGCTTTGGGGTTCCGGCTGGGGGTATGATGCATCCACAGAATATGATGGGAGGGTTTGATCCAACATATATGGGTCGAGGAGGTGGTTATGGAGGTTTTGCAGGTCCTGGTTTTCCTGGCATGCTTCCGTCATTTCCTGCTGTTAATGCGATGGGACTTGCTGGGGTGGCTCCTCATGTCAACCCCGCTTTCTTTAACCGAGGGATGGCAGCTAATGGGATGGGAATGATGGGTTCTTCTGGAATGGATGGACCCCATCCAGGAATGTGGAGTGACTCGAGCATGGGTGGATGGGGAGGAGAGGAGCATGGACGAAGAACAAGGGAGTCAAGTTATGGTGGTGATGATGGTGCTTCTGATTATGGGTTTGGAGAGGCAAATCCTGAAAAGGGAGCAAGGTCAAGTGCTGCCTCCCGGGAAAAGGAACGGGGCTCTGAGCGTGACTGGTCAGGAAACGCTGATAGAAGAAACCGAGAGGAGAGGGAAAGGGACTGGGACAGATCTGAAAGGGATCATAGGGAGCACAGGTACAGGGAAGAAAAAGATAGTTATCGTGACCATCGACAAAGAGATCGTGACTCAGCTCATGATGATGACTTAGATAGGGGGCAATCTTCTTCAAGATCTTGGAGCAGGTCCCGAGCAATTCCAGAAGAAAATCACAGATCTCGATCGAGAGATGTGGATTATGGGAAGAGGAGACGACTACCATCAGAATGATAGAATCACGCTGTTCATTCTCTGTGGCATGTCATACAAGAACTCACACCCTAGATCTTCTTGTATTGCTCTTGGGTTGCTTCATTGCATTTACCATCACTGTCCCTGGTTTTCCTTGGCCCAAATGCCGAGTGGCTTCTTGAAGGAAAAGTAAGTTATCGTATCGTATTTGTAGGAAGGAGGAATTGATTCTCTGTTCTTTCATACTGCATTATATGAATGGTTGCAATGCTGATTTGTTTGTTAAAAGTTGATGAGTGACTTTGAGTTGCATACCAATGTGGATATTCTCTGTGTGGTTAGACTCTTGATATCCCGCAACTGAGTATCGCTTTGGCTTTATCTTTATTCTACTAAATCCTATTTCTGAGACAATTGTTTATGGTGCTTGTGGTCTTTGTGCGTTTAAAAGGCTACTCATTTTATATGGTAGTTGTATTAATTGCCCAATACTTTTCTATACCAGTTTTTCTTTCAATTTGTTGCTTCGGTAAAAGTGTTGGGATCAAGCAACAAGATTAGAAAGTACACTGTTAACTGTCCAGACTTCTTCTATGTATCTTTTCATTCTTAACTTATCTCACTGTTGAATTTCGCCTGAAAATGTTCGACTGTTGCTTTTTTCATTTTTTTTTTTCCGTATTTCCCTCACCATACAGCTGGCAACATTTCCAGACCAGAAATATCTTTTCTGCCTATCATTCTTTTTGAATATAATGATAATACATGTGAGGTTTTTTTTCATAATTTGAAGTGCTATTTGTTGGGTTGTGGTTGCATTTGTTGACTGTAGAATATGGTTTACCATGCCAAATCATTAAGTTGCTTAACTTCTTGTGGGATTGTATTTAAAGGATCCTTGTATCTGGATTGCTGCATGCTTAGCTTTAGTATTTTATTTGATGCATGTGATAGTTGTGTCCTGGTGGAAGCATTCTACTGCTTTGAGTGGTATTCATGTTTGAATTTGGAACTAAATTCATTAAGGTAGTTAGACTTATCGGTGGTGCTAGAGAATCTATGTGTAATAGTCCAAATGGTGGATGTTGCTCCTTATGTGTCAATACCTGTGAAGTTCTAGTGTTTTTGAATTCTGTACCGTGTCTCAAAATTGAAGTCTGATTTTGGGATTTCTCTTGGAAATGATAATGTCTAATATGTAACCTTTGTATCTTCCCATCGATTGTTTCTCTCTAGAAGAGAAGAGAATGGTTGGCATGTATCATGCCTTTATTGTTTTTTCTCAAGTAAGTTCGGTTTTATCAAAAGTCACTCTAGCAATGTTTTAGTGAAATGTTGCAATGGCATGGAAACTAGTTATCAAGGTGATGCTATTCATGTTCCTAGGGTGAATTATATCCACAAGGTATGTGCAATATTGCTCATCCTGGTGGCGTAGTGAATTTCTGAGAATTTTTAATTCTTTTGGGTGATTCTTCTTTCTCTTGAAACTGGGGGTAAAGATTAGTTGGTTATTAGAGTTGTTGGTCTAGAAAATGGTTTCTAATTTGGATGTTAGTGAATGCTTACTAAGAATAATGCCGTTAAAGCTTTTCTTTAAGAAATTAGTTGTATTTGGCTAAAAGGTTTTATTGGGATGCTGTTCCAGATAAGTTGTATTTGGGTTTTTTATTTTTTTGGCTCTTCTTTTTCTGCTTGGTTGTTGTTTACTTTTCATATGGTTGGGTGGTGTGCTTGTTCACCTATTCTATATATTTTTATATCATTTTCTTGTGCTTTGAGTGTAACCTGCCCCGTTTCTTTACCCCAAAAAATGATAATTATACATAGAAAAGCTTTGCTTGAAACATGGTTGTCTACTTTCCATTTTTGCGTCTTTCTCTTCCTGTTCTTATCTTTTATTACTTGTCTTCAAAGTTTGAATTGTTTGATTTTATTTTGAATAGCTATTTGGAACTTCCACATACATTGGATTGTTAAAACAAGCCCTAGAATATTTGTTCTACTTCCAAATAGTTATTTTACCTATATGACAGCTCTACTTCCACATTATAATCCATCAGGGTTTTGAAATTCTTTTATTCTGATGGCTAATAATTTATTAGAATACTTATGAAATTTTTAGTAAATGATTTTATTTTATTATGGTATATCCTAGGATGAAAGTTATCATATCCAGTGTCACAAATTTCAGCTTGGTCTTTTTTAGTAATCTCACATACAAAATATGAACCAAATTATTTATATGTGTTTTATAGATGTGTCATACCCATAGAGTTGTGTGAGGGAAGGGGTGGGTTTGGAGATGCTTGAGTTTGATAGCCATCTGATTATGAGGAGCATATACCTTCTAGTCAAGGACCTCCTATGCCTGCACTATTGTTATCTGGACCATTTATCATGTGGGACTTTCATAAGGCCCTTATTCACCGGTGGTTGTGGTTGATGCAATAATTGTAGGGATAGTCCCCAAAGTATTTAGTGCTCTTTCCAATAGTGAGTCTTAGAGGTATCAAGTTAAGTGGCGTCTTTGGCAGGTTGATTTTCTATTTTCAAGTCTATTGACATGGGGCCCTTCTTTTTACCGTAATATTCAGGGATTAGAGTGGGCAACTCTCTGTTTTCATGAATGGATGAGCCTCGAGGAAGATATGTTTGATGGGCTGCATTCATTCGCTTCCTCAAATAATGGCTTTGGTCATGTCAAGTATGCAAAAGAAGCCTCGAGAGTTTTGTCTTTCACCCTTTTTGCCTCAAGTGCCCCTTAAGAATGTAAATTGCTTCCCGGAAGAAAATGCCTAGAAATATTTGGAGCTTTGAACTCGTCAAATATGGAAGGGTTGCAGTTTGTAGGTTTTTATACCACTTTGTATAGCATTTCTTCATCTTTTGTAAAGTTGAGTACATGTATTGGGTCCACAGCATGTAATGGCCTCTTTCATTCTTTATTTGAGTATATTGTCTCATTGTGAGCTTGTAAAAATGTTGTACTGACTTTGAGGCCAAATCTTGATCATATTTGATGCTGTGTAACTGAGAATTTAGGATAGTCAGTGATGATCTATTGGTAAACTGTAACCTGGGACTGGGATTGCTATTTCACCTGTAATTGATTGTTGTAATGTAGTTGCTGTCACTACCATAAAATATAGATGATTTTTGAAAAATTTTTAAATATATTTATGTAAAATTTGGGGTTTACCTGAGATAGGAGTCATAACTTGTGGACTTCTGCTGCATTGTGCTGGGCTGGAACCAAGAGTTTTTGGGCATGTTCTTGATGAAGGCAGGCATTTTGTTCCTTGTATATATCTTCTTTCGTGAAGCATAAACTTCTTGTAATCAGAGTAAAAAAAGTATTTCATTGGTACTGTTTTTCTTCTTGTAATTTGATTGTATAGATCATGTCTCTTGGTTTGTACACCGGAAAAGTGTATAGGGAGGGAAGTTTTTGTGTTTGTTTTGAGAATATTTAAAAAGTGCTATTCAGTGTATATTAGGTTTTGTGGTCTTCAGTCTCCTTTTATCTGTATACAAGGAATGACATTATCAGTTCTGAGGTGGCATATTCTCTGATATCTGCCTTACTGTATTGTTCTGATGGCTTGATAAGGAAAATTATAAGCTGGGTTAACAATTTCTGCGCCAGCAGCTGGAACATGTACTCTCAGGCTTTTTATTGCTTTGCTCGTTTTGTTTTGTATTCTTATGCAAAGATCAGCAGCGGTTTGTGGTATTTTGGGTTTTTTATTCTGTAGTTATATGTGTTTAGTTCGATTTTTAGTTCCATGCATAAATTTTGTTCAGACGTCAGTGGTACTGTACGAGTTTTTTCTTTTTTTAAAAAAAATTTATAATATCTAATTACTGATCCTCCAGTTTATTTTGCAACTTAAGGCATCTAGTATTTTTAGTGTTTGCATTAGTCGGCCAACCTATGTAGTGTAGTTGGACAAAAGCAGACTAATGACTAGAATTTTGCTCCGCTGACATTGTCGCGCACCTCCTTGTAAAGAAGCCATATTGCCTATCATGAGGATGGCTTTTGCATCCCTCCATGTTGGAAGCTTAACGATATTTGACGGCTTCGTTTACCCGAGTCAAAAGCTCAATGTAATGGGCTTGATGACTAGTAGTTTCCTTGCTGTACATTATCCTACTTTGTATGCTCGTGCATTTTGCGTATACGACGGTGTTCTTGATATTGAATTCTGATATCATATAGAGCTGCTTCATAAGCTTGAGTTGCTTAAGCTTAAGCTTAACTTTTATGAAGTAACTTATGACGACTTCGAAGTTGCCGGGATAAAACAATGAAAATCACCGTAGAGGGTTGACTTGCTTCACAGATTTTAATGTGTTACTGTCCTGTAATTAAATATTACTTGATGTGCTATGCAACTGTTCGGTGTTCCCAAGTGGTGCCGAGGTTGCTCAACCTTACTGTTTATGGGGACTCTGATTGGACGTGCTTAGCTTAGTTGCGGCCATTGGCGATGGCGTACTAAGCCGTCAATTCTTAAGAGTCTGATTATAGAGGATTAAGATGCAATGTCCATTGCAGTAAAAGCAAACGAAAATAAGAAGAAAAGCAAAGTGTAGCTTAACATCTCACAATTTAAAATCTGAAAAGCGTTCAGATGATCAAAAATGTTTAGAGCATTGTCTCCACTCGGGAAGCCTATGTTCCATCTTGACTCTTCTTTCAAACTCATGATACGTTAAACTCAAATTTTTATAAGTACAAATCAAGATACCATGATGTTAAACTTGGCAGCTAATTGATCAGGTGTTGAATCAATCAAGTACATTCGTAGCTCAGTAGAAGAAACCAGCGACAGCGACTCCAGCCACGAAGGCTGAGACTCGGAGGGCGCTTGCACTACTTTCGTCGGGAGTCTCAGCCTTGTTCCCGGGGCTGCCAACCGGTCCTGGCATAGCAACATCAGGCATCTTACCAGGCTCAGCTGTGGGTGATCCATCTCCTGGTGCTGGGGCACTGCCTGGCGCCTCTGCTGGTGCTTGGGACACATCGCCGCTGGGTGCAGGTGCGTTGGCCTTCGGGGCGTTAGCTGTAGGAACGTTGGCCTTGGGAGCATTAGCTGCAGGTGCTGCAGCAGGTGCACTAAGAGGCTTTGCTCGCTTTGCTGATGTCAATCCAGCAATGGCAACAAAAACCAGCGCAACAATAATGACTTGGCGCCCCATTTTTACCAAATTTTGTTCGAGTTTTGTGTTTATTTATTATTTTTATTAGTTTCTCCCCCTTTAATGCAGAGCTCCCTATATATGTATACAGAGAGCACTGCAGATTCAAGAAATGATTGGGGGACGATGTGAGCAGAGAATGATGGTGTGGTATATATGGTGGTGGGGTTGGCCATGATCGGTGGACGAGCTCGTGGTGTAGCGTGCTCTTGTTTGCGGAAACTCAGGTGAACCATGTGGCTGGTCAAATCCTATTATGTCCGGTGCAGTAAGACAAGTTTGCAGACTGTCGTTGTTTTAGGCTAATCTTAGTTAAATTCTTGTTCTGGTTTGTCCATGGTCGTTTGTTTTGTGGGATCTTCCACAAATATTTGACCGGTCTGGATTTCATCAAACCAATCTGCGCCATGCATTGGGGCCCCTGCCGGGTGTACTACAACAATCTATGGGGGTCGGATAGTACTTCACATATATCATGGACGTTAATGATAAGGGAACTGGCCGGACCCAAGTTAAGGGCCCGTTAAGTGCAGAGAAGAAATTACGAAATGACCACTGAATTAGGGCATTTGAAAAGCACTTGCTGCTGGGAACCACTGCCTTTCACAAAGAGAAGCAAAGCTTGAAACTTCAGCGCTCTTCTCGAAATCACGTGTTGTGAAGGGACAGACAGAAGACGCAGTAGTGAAAACGCAAAGTGAAAATGGCGTTAGCGTTTGATGAGTTTGGTCGGCCGTTCATAATATTAAAACAGCAGGAAGAAAAGGCCAGATTGCGTGGCCTCGATGCTCAGAAAGCCAACATTTCGGCCGGGAAAGCGGTGGCTCGGATACTCCGAACCTCGCTCGGACCCAAAGGCATGGACAAGATGCTTCAGAGTCCCGACGGTGACGTCACCATTAGTATGTTGGTCTAAACGCCTTTTTTTATATTTATTTTCTCAGTTAATGAAGTTAGGGGTGGATTGTCTATGGATCTGAGTGAGTGCTATGGTGAGAGAATCCTTAGACTCTGCAAGTTGTGTTTATAGTTCATTAAAGAAATTATGCTGAATAGCACAGAGAGTTTGGTAGATTACATTTATAATGAAAGATGTTGAGGTGGCCAAAATATTGCCCATGAAGCTGAGATTTTCGGGTATTCAGGTGATTCATATGCACCATTTGATGCTTTCAAATGCAGTAAGTGGATTTGTTAATGTTGTGGAACAGAATAGTTGTTGTACTATATGTCTAGATATTTAAGCTATGCTTTTATCTTCTGTTGGCTTTTTGATTGTCTACTTTGACATTTGAAACTTCAATCGAAATGGACAGTTTGGTTTAAGCGAAATTGTAGTATTTTAAGTCCTGGTATTATTAGTTCTGTTACAGCTCTGCAATTACCAAAAAAGGAACTAGTCTCCTTGAGCTTTTGGATTGAATGCTGGAGATTGAATTGAAAAAGATGTCACTTTTGTCTGTTCACTTTGTTGTTGCATTGGTACTTATGTCAGCTTATCTGTCAGCATTTTGCATTTCACTGATTATGTAACCATGAAGGCATGAGATGGTTTGTAAACTGCTTCTTCAACTATGGGGTTACTTTAACTTCTAGTATGCACTCTTTCAGCAAATGATGGTGCCACAATCTTGGAGCAGATGGATGTTGACAATCAAATTGCAAAGCTTATGGTTGAATTATCTCGGAGTCAAGATTATGAAATTGGTGATGGCACAACTGGCGTTGTTGTTATGGCTGGCTCACTTTTAGAGCAGGCTGAGAAACTGCTGGAGCGTGGAATTCATCCTATTCGGATTGCTGAGGGCTATGAAATGGCTTCTAGAATAGCTGTTGAACATTTGGAACGTATAGCTCAGAAGTATGAGTTTGATCTGAATAATTATGAGCCCTTGGTTCAGACTTGCATGACTACTTTAAATTCGAAAATGTAAGCTTGTTCCCACTTCTTTTTTGCAAGTCTTTGGCCTTTTCAAAATGTTTTGGCTTTTCAATGATATGTATTTTATTATTTTGACCTTTGATGGTTCTAGGTCTTATAGAAGTTTTGAAATTGGATTCCTTTGGGCATATTTTTGTGATATCATTTTGTTTTTCTTATTGGCTGATATTGTTCAGTATTTGCTGAATTGTCTTACACTTTTGTAATTCATTCAAGTTTCTTTTGTTTGTCCAAAATTTTTCATCGTGTATTCTTTATAATCACTTCATAAATTCTCTTTGAAATTCTCCATATTGAGTGCCTTTTTATCTTCAATTGCAATTCTATCAGTCTGACTATTAAATGCATATTCTCTTTATTCTTGCGGGGACCGTTTGAGAAGCCCCAGACCTGGTGAACCAAATAACCTGTATGCGTGGCTAACTCCAATGTTTGTGTGAAAGCAAAAGCTGGCTTGATTGTTGAAGTTTGCATGCAGGGAAAGTTTTTATGATTGAAGATGATGCAACATTTCTTGTGTATGGATTTTGTGCGTGCGTATTATCTTATGTGCCTTTAATCTCAAATTTCTTCTGTTTTGCAGCGTGAATCGTTGCAAACACAGTTTGGCCGAGATTGCTGTTAAAGCAGTTCTTGCTGTGGCAGATTTAGAGAGGAGGGATGTCAATTTAGATTTAATAAAAGTTGAGGGAAAAGTAGGGGGAAAGTTGGAGGACACTGAGTTAGTATATGGTATCACTGTTGACAAGGATATGAGCCATCCTCAGATGCCAAAGCGAATTGAAGATGCAAAAATTGCTATTTTGACTTGCCCCTTTGAGCCACCTAAGCCTAAGACAAAGCATAAGGTTGATATTGATACCGTGGAAAAGTTCCAGACTTTACGCCAGCAAGAGCAAAAATACTTTGATGACATGGTTCAAAAGTGCAAGGTGTGGCTGCGCTTAGACTTATGTGGAGTTTTTACTGCATTAAATATTTTGTCAACGTATGTCTGTATTTTACTGATATACCAAACATAAAGCATCCTCTCTACCTCTTCCTTTGTAGATGCTTTTGTGTAACTTGTATCTTAAAAAATTGGTCTAGATTTTAGTGTACTTAGGTTACTGGTGTAGAAGTCAATATTATGTTGAATTTTCTTAAGGGGCATTTTTTTTTCTCGTCTTGTCTGGTTTCTCATTTTGATCTAGCTTGCGAATGATTTACCATGTGACTATTTTGTTTAATTGTTTGGTAGGATGTTGGTGCTACCTTGGTTATCTGTCAGTGGGGTTTTGATGATGAAGCTAATCACTTATTAATGCACAGAAACTTGCCTGCTGTCCGTTGGGTTGGTGGTGTAGAATTGGAGCTGATTGCAATAGCTACAGGTTTGTGTCCATTTAGCTTAGTGCTTCTGCTGCTTGAGCACCCTAATAACAGTTGCTAGTATACATTTGCATTCTTATTTCTGAAGTAGTGATATCTGCTCTTTATAGGTGGAAGAATTGTTCCAAGGTTTCAGGAGTTGACCCCAGAAAAGCTGGGAAAGGTACATCCTGCTTTTTTTTAGTACTTTGGTTTGCTGTCAATGTATTTTAATTTGAATAAATTCCTAAATCTCATCATGCGTCTGCATCTTTTGATTAATGTTTCTATCACACCACTCCCTATTGAAACACCAGCCCGTTTTGTGTAATTTCATTTTCTTACACAGCATCTGTATGCTAGAGGAATATTAATATGTTATTTTGTAATTTTATTTTAGGCTGGCTTGGTTCGAGAAAAGTCTTTTGGTACTACAAAAGATAGAATGCTGTACATTGAACATTGTGCAAATTCAAGGGCCGTAACCATATTTATTCGTGGAGGTAGAATTATGTTTCCTTTTTTTATTTATTTATTTTAGTATTTTGCTATGTTATGTTTGTTATTAATGCTTTCAGCTCTCTGTCTGTAGAAAATTTTAATTTAACCAAACCTGTTAGTTTTGTAGTCGATATAAATTTGATGTATATTTCAATTTCATTTGTAGTTTCAAGTAATTAGTTTGTCTGCTCACCTCATGCAAATGGGTGAGAAAAAGGATATTGGAAAATATAATAGGCTAACAAAAGTTTGATTTTTTTTTTAAAAAAACCTAGGGGGAGGGTCTTGAGGTTTTATAGGGGTGTCAAACTGGCTGGACTGGCTCGATCTGTAAAAAGTAGGCCCGTCAAGCACATAGGCCTGCCAAAAAATGCTGAGGCCTGGCATGGCCCATGAGCCTGGGCTCATTTGGGTTATGACAGCCTGCCCCTCAGGCTTGGCCCATCACGTGCCTCAGACTTCCAGCCCAGCCTAGGCCCATTACAGTCCTGAGCCCGGGCTTGGGTTGGGCTGGGCTTCTCTGTTCACGGCCGGCCTAATTGACACTTCTAGGTATTTAGATGATTCACCTAAGGTTATGGTGTTTCATGATGCATTAGGAAACAAAATGATGGTAGAGGAGACCAAGCGCAGTATCCATGATGCATTGTGTGTGGCTAGGAATCTGATTCGCAACAATTCCATTGTGTATGGTGGGGGTTCAGCTGAGATATCTTGTTCAGTTGCTGTGGAGGCTGCTGCAGATAGATATCCGGGAGTTGAGCAGGTAAGGCAAATTTGTGTTTTAATCTCATTCACAACTCTTTGCATTTCTCTTGCATCTGATTAGTGCATATGCATTGACTACCTTTTTATCTGCAGTATGCTATCAGGGCATTCGCAGATGCTTTAGATGCTATCCCCATGGCACTTGCAGAGAATAGCGGTCTCCAACCTATTGAGACCCTATCTGCAGTGAAATCTCAGCAAGTTAAGGTAATGGGATATAGATGACAAACCTCAGCCTGATCTATTGTTTCCGATTCTCTTTTCCCAAGTGGATTGTATTGTATAATCCCATTGGTGTGATGGCATTGGTTTTTTAAATTTAGTTTCTATTTATTACGCAGGAGAACAATCCATGCTGTGGAATAGATTGTAACGATGTTGGCACCAATGACATGCGGGAGCAAAATGTCTTTGAGACTCTGATTGGGAAGCAGCAGCAGATCCTTCTTGCCACACAAGTTGTCAAAATGATCTTGAAAATTGATGATGTCATTGCCCCCTCCGATTATTGATTTTTCAGTTCAAACTTCTTATTTCATTCTGCCTCACCAAGATCGAATTTCACAGTATTGTATTTTATTGGCTTGGCATAGACCGTCTGCTCACTTGATGGGAATTCGGATATTCTGGATTTGTCTACGTTGGAATTGTACCTTGACTAACGCCCGTGTTTAGTGAGTATTGATGACTTGTTTTATCATAGATTCGTATCTTACAACAATGTTATTTCTTTTGGTTAGTCAGAATTATTGCATGGGTACTGTTGTTGATTGCAAGGCACAACAGTTCAATCCCAAGCGTTATCCCTGTTGTACTCACTGGAGCACTGGGCACAATATTAGAATTTTCTCTCGGATTTACGAGCAGAGGGTGTGATACGAGTTTATTAATCGATTGTTCTGGGCCAGTGGTGGGAAAATTGGGCCGACAAAATATGGATGATCTTGCTGGTATTATTTGGGATGGTGTAACGTCCGTCCATTCGGGCAGTGCGAAGTAAATGGAGGGATGAATCCGACGATGGGCCATTCTGTCGTTGGTTTAAGAAGTTAGTGGTTCTACATTTCAAGTCCCAACCACTTACGTTTGTCCCGTTCTCTATTCGGACAAATGGATTCCAAATTCTGTTTTACAGCCGGGGAGAGAAGGTTCCTGTCTGTGCTTAGGGCCGAAATTTGGGGAAGACAATGGGAATTAGATACCGAAACCCGGCTGAATAAAAATGTCACGAAATTTATTTACCCCGACAAGAAAACGAAGGAACAGTACTTCTCTCTGCAAGAGTTTAATGGGTGGGAATGGTGCTAGTGTTACGGTATGATAATGGTGGTTTCATTTATGGCAAATGGAGTTGTCAGGGGACAGGAGCCTTTATAATTGACGATTCCTTGTCTCTGCACTATTATATGGTGAATAGTAGGAGGGTGAATTTACGCTTACAATGTGTTTGTGTAAATGCTCAAACCACTTTTGTCAAACAAAAAAGCATGTAGTAGCTATCCGTCCACCATAACAAAACGGTCCCCAAAATGATACCAAAAGCAT
Source organism: Swietenia macrophylla (assembly GCA_032401905.1). NCBI lineage: Eukaryota > Viridiplantae > Streptophyta > Magnoliopsida > Sapindales > Meliaceae > Swietenia > Swietenia macrophylla. The sequence continues at coordinate 6,260,166 of CP135585.1, read as the reverse complement.
TTTCTTTCAAGTTCACTTCAATTTACACCACTACTACATTTACAGCATACCATGTCGCTACCAACCCCATGTGAGGGAAACACCAAAGTAGGGCCTGATGGCAGAAGACAGACGTAGAGTTCGATGTGTAATGCCTCTTTCCATTGAACATTGAATTTATACATACTTACATATATGTATCCAACACTTGTGCTCTTGTTTCTTTCAACCCCCATTGCAAATTGTTGATAGAATCACAAATTGGTGGGTCTTACAGAAACAGGCTAATGTTATATAAACTTAAATCCTAATTCCTTGTAATTACAATTAGCCTCATTATTATTGTTTCTTCTTTCATTCTTCGCTTAGACTTTTATTATTAGACCCAGTCTGGACCAACAACTAGCAACGCTTGCCCTTCCCGCATCCGAGTGCACCGGCTCCTGCTGTTATTGAACTTACTAGAGAAGATGATCTTGCACCCAAACTCGAAGCCTTAGCATAGCTGGATGATGCTCCGGCGCCAGACGCTGTGAAGAATGCTCCATTTAACATCAAATCTCCTTCAGACCTCCAATTCCAATTCTTCCATTCACTCTCTGGTGCATCTTCATGTTTAGTCACCTGCAAAAATTTGCATATTCGTGTTAGTTTTCTTCTACTCTTGACATCTTCTTGTACCAAATAGTTCATTTTTCATACTAACCTCTTTGTTGAATCTGTCATTTGGAGCAAGAAATCTGTTGCCTTGGCTGTTAATTGTAGGATCAGCACTCCCACCAAGTGCATACATTTCCCAGTGAGTGTAGTCATTGTTCACCACATGAAAATACCCATGTCTACATCTGCAAATTTAGGTGAAAAGAAGAGTTAAAGACCCTTCAAATCAATTAATTGTTAGGCCTCAAAGTTGGAAACGCACATTGAATTTTACCTTGGCATTCTCTGAACAAGCCCTTCTCCGAAATGATTGAAGGCAATGGTGACTAGCATGTTCTTGTCCTGAGTATAACTATCACTGTGACCCAAGAGCATGACCTTGTTATGTTGGGTCATGTAGTTGTTTGAGATTGTGATTGCTGTCGATCCATGAATTGCATCGATCAACCCATCGTTGCAATTTGATAAGGAACAATGATCAACCCACACATGACTTCCACCAAAGATCGAAACCCCATCACCGTCTGATATAGTTCTCCACCCGTAGTGACTTGGGGAGTCCCTCACATAAGCATTTCCTCCTCTCTGACAGTCATGTATATTTATTCCATGAATGATAATATTGGTCACGTACTGTATAGTAATGCATGGACCACCGGCAATGTGTACACTAGCACCTCGACCGTCGATCGTCTTAAACGAGTTCATGATCAACTCTTCTTTCAATTTGATCACCATGTCACGAGCAAAAATGATCCATAAAGGTTCATCTCGTATAACAGCATGCCTGATAGTGCCTGGTTTGGGGTTCACAGGGTCATCATCACCGGGGTCAGTAACAACATATATCTTACCATCTCTCCCACCAATGGCATGCTTACCGAACCCGATCGCGCAATCAGCTAGTCGCTGGCGGTTCTTTTCCCAATTCGGGTCACACCGCCAGCAGTCGTCTATTGGGTTGCCGGTTCCACACGACAGAAACCCCAAATTCCTCCTAGACGCATTGATGCTCCTGCCAAGCATAAACAAATGTAACAACACAACGTTAGCATGATAGTTAGCAGCACAATAGTATTGAAGTTACAAATAAATGTAGCAGAGAGGATCATATATACTTGTTTACTTCTTCAACAACTAGTTCAGGATCTTGAACTGGTGAGGAGCAAATGAAGTGTGGAGCCACAAGATACAAGATGAGTATGGAAAGAGACAATGGAATTGCCATTATCTTCTCTCTTTGCTTGTGGGAAAGAAAAGTAGAGGAGCAAATGGATACAAGGAAAAATTATGGGAAGGGAGGGAGTTTATAAAGGGAATAAAGTAAATGAAGCTGATTAATTTAATCAAATAAATGAGGATTGATGGGGCCATCATGCTCCTTGATTTCTTGTTCAAGGGGTCCCAATTAATCAGTCATAGATAAGCATGACGCATCCTTCATCCACCATGTGCGTGGGGATCAAGCCTCAAGGGAAATCAAACGAAGGCCAATTATTTTAGTCTTTGTGATCAAGAAGGATTGTTTTAGTCTAAATTCTCTGTAATCTCATATCTTTCTTGACATTAGCTTAGTAAGTCTTCAAAAGAATGAGATTCGATGGTTTGTCTGTTGAGCGTAAATATGCTTCAAGGAGAACAAATTGCTTTAGAAAATTAGTATAAATGACTGTAAATTCAAGAGGTCTAAATGATTTTGCTATACAACGACACTCTGCATGAATGACATCTATGTCGGTGTGTTGAATTTGAAGACTAACTTTATTCTGTTTAAATGTTCATAAGTTGACCTTAAATTTATTATAACAGTCTCATGATTTTTCATCAAGGATATCAAGCTCGAAAGTTTCATGCAAGAAATTATTATGACTCCCACCATAACACTATCTTTTATGGGCTGTCTGTCCATTATCCGCCTAGCAATAACGAAACCCCTTAAGAAAATGCCAATTCCAGATGATTAGGCAGAATCTCGCGTGAAGGCAGTCGGTTGGGATAACACCATTCTGCCTGAGTCTTTCAATTCTTGCTATTACATTATGATCACAGAAACGCGCAGGGAGTTGAAGCCCGGCGAACGAAATGCCGACGTGGCGCTATCTACACTTCTCGCCGTCCTTCCACCAACTACTATTAGCTTCATAACTAATATCGTTACTCTCATTAAGATCGTCCGTACCATCCGTCAAACTGCTGACGGAAACGTTTCTTTTTTTTTGGGTGTGTCGGTGGCGGGATGGTGTGGTGTGTGGTGGGAAGGCACGTTCTCCCATTGAGCTTTGTCACCTTAGCTTCTCGGCTTCTTGGCCCCACAAATTTTGCTCCTTCAAGGCCTTCCTTTGAGAGATCTGAGCCGTTGGATCACTGGATAGCTGATAAACTTGACATGAACAATATGGGAGAGATCACCATGGTGGGTTCAAAATAGAACTACAGAAAAGAGAATTCTCAGCCATTAATTCTATCACGTTACTGCCTGGCAGATGGATGATAATCCTGAGCCATTTGTGTGACAGAAGCTGGATACAAATATCATGTGATCATCAATCATAATATGCACCACGAAATTGCCAGCCAATGCAGACCCTTTTAGATTTGGTCAAGGCATTATAATATTTGTCGACTTTGTGTATAGATAAGATCATTGCCATCGATCAAAATTCTCTCCACATTTCACACTACCATAATCACTACAGATTTCTTGAAGCTGAGCATTGCTTGCCAGAAATGGCTGCTTGTTATCAGGAAAATTTTTGCGGGCAGGTGTAATTGCCATAAATATATATAGTGAAGGGAATTGGGGTTGCATTGCACACAAGTCAAAGCATGGATCTTGACATAAATTCTGCAATCAAACCATCGTCACCGATTTATTGATTTAAAATGATTAATTTTTTTTATAAAAATAATATTTTTAGTATATCATGACTTATTGATTCAATCTTGTGTTGCCGATTTATTGTATTAGCATCTCTTATCTCTAAATTTCTTTTAACATGTGAAGTGAAAGTGAAATGTAGCTAGAGAAAAGAATAAAAATAAGAGGTTTGTATTCATCAATGCAATACTCAAAAACTTTATTAGGGTTTCAAAATCAAGAAACTGATAGCAGATAGAAATTGCTTAGCTACCAGTTTCAGAAATAACCATAACAACGTTTCAAACCCTCAATCCAACCCACATGACCAATAACTAGTTGGTTTTATAGATACTAAATTAATACAAAAAAAACTTCATAACATAGAAAAATTAAATTTGCTAGCGATACGTCAAATGTCATAATAATTATTTGTTGAAGCAGCACAGTAGCAAGTAGGCAGGCAGGCAATTGTATCAATGATGAAGGGGAAGAAGGTTAAAGAAACATCACATATGGGCTAAGCAAGCCATGTGCCCGCCCCCAATACATGATGCCGACTCCTCCTTCCTGCAGCTATATTTGTTGGCAATTCATTTCATGTTGGTCCGTTTATTCCACATTTAGGCTTTAGCTATAATAATATTCTTGGTTTGTGATTAATCGAAACACTAATTAACAGTCTAAACTCAACCCTTTTTGCTTTACAAGATTGGCGATGTCTTTCTTGCAACGAAGTGGGTGCCAACCCGTACCAGCTTCTTTTCTCATCTCATAGTGTGAACCAACAGTACTTACAGTGTCATCATTAGAAAGAATTCGGGCCTAATGAATATCAAAAGTGCACCATCATCACAATTCAAGCAATATGATGATATGGGCACGATTAATCCACCCACATACAGAAATATTACAGAAATGAGACTGTAAATTAACAGCCAGTATGCAGGAAGTGGTACTATTTACAAGAAGAGAAATTGCCAAACGACACTGATAATCCCAATTCATGAACTTTAATGATATCATGATAGACATAATCAGACATCATTAACTAATAGAAATAGAAGCAATAATGTAAGTCAGAGAAATCAATACCCCTTTAATGATTGGATCATGTGGTAGGTTGTATGGTGATAGTATCCGCATATTCTTTAATAGTTCAGTTCTACTGTCTGAATTCAATTATTGATAATCAAATCAATGGGAAATTATACCAGACAAAATGTATTTAACCGTCAAGATTTCATTATGATTTCGTAGACTTGCTCAGCTCTTTTTTAACATCATTCTACAGTTTCACTGGTTTGCTATGGACCTCCAGTTCAAAACCTTTGTCTGTTGGAAACATGAAAACAGTAACAACATGTTAACCCATGCCATGACAAATTGCTCACGAAGTGGCCTTCATAAATCAAGCCCATTAATAAATCCACCGGGCCAAGGACCTTGTACAGTCACCTTCACAGTTCGTATTATGCTTTTGCTTGATTCCAAGTTTACGATGCATGCTGGGATCCATCAAAGTATATGGGTACCTAATCTTTGACATCCAAAACTGGTGACTACGTGTAGTGATGGTGCCGCCGAGATGATTGATCGGACCCTCCTGAAGACCAAAATAGAATCCAAAGGACTAAGCTGATACTGAAGCCTGGCATGGAGAAGCTTTGGACCGACCCATCTATATTTATCTTCATTTCAGTGACATTGCCACACGCCATCCAAGTTAAGGTTAATTCAATTCACAGCATTAATTTCTATATTTTCTCTGTAAAATCCAACCTAATAAATCAAAAAGTAACAAGCTTTTTGATAATTTACAGATTCCACATCCTACCATCAGCAGCCATGTTGCCAAAGAAAGTTTGCAGGCATGGACACGTAAAGAATAAATGCACCAAAATCACGAGTGAAAACAGTAATCATCCAACGGTCTAAATCACTCTTTGCGGATCACTGTGTTGTCTTTAACCACTTCTTCCCTGATAAATAACCTTTCCCCTTCGTTCTCTCCATATAGAGTTTACATAGGGAGAGATAATGACTCTTACTCTGGAGAAAACAGCAACAGGAAGAGAGTTCAAAGTGAAAGACGTGTCGCAGGCGGACTTCGGCCGCCTCGAAATCAACCCAGCCGACGTCGAAATGCCGGGACTTATGTCATGCAGGGCCAAGTACGGGCCATCCCAGCCGTTAAAAGGAACCAAAATCTCCGGCTCTCTTCCCATGACAGTCCAAACCGCTGTCCTCACCGAAACCTTAACTGCTTTAGGCGCCGAAGTGCATTGGTGCTCATGCAACATCTTCTACACGCAACCACGCGGCTGTAGCCATCGCACGTGACTCAGCCTCCGTCTTTGCATGGAAAGGCATGACCTTGGCCGAGTACTGGTGGTGCACCGAGACAGCCCTCGACTGTGGACCTCACGGTGGGCCCAACTTGGTGGTGGACGACGGTGGTGATGCCACTTTGTTGATTCATCAAGGGGTAATGGCCGCAGAGGAGTATGAGAAGAACGGAAAATTGCTGGATTTGGAGACGATAGATAATGCTTTTAAGGTTGTTTTGGGGATGATTGGAGACGGATTAATGTTTGAGCCGAAGAGGTATCGGAAAATTAAGTAAAGAATGGTCGGAGTTTGTGAAGAGACTACTACTGGTGTCAAGATGTTGTATCAGATGCAGGCTAACGGGTGTTTGCTTTTTCCTGCAATTAACATCAACGATTGTGTCACCAAGAGCAAGGTACCACTACCATTACCACCTTCCTTCGATCGTGCTTTAATGAATTGCAGCGTAACGCTCACTTGCATGTTGACGATACATGCCAGCATGTGAGATGAAAAGGAACCATTCAAGGGCCACGTTTATGGCGTGGATGGTGGACGTTATGCTGAGGTTTCTGAAACTGTAACGCGTGCTGGAATAATTGTACAAAGTCATGAGTTAACAGTTAATTAACGTGCTCTTATCAATTGAAAATGATACTGTGTGCAGTTTGATAACCTTGTATGGATGCCGGCACTCCCTTGCCGATGGCATAATGCGGGCAACGGATGTCATGATCACTGAAAAAATGGCGGTTGTGTGTGGATATGGAAACGTGGGCAAGAGCTGTGCCACTGCCTTCAAGCCTGCAGGAGCTCGGGTTGTCGCCACAGAAGCTGACCCTATTTGTGCCCCAGGCCTTGATGGAAGGCATCCCTGTCCTCACTAAAGACGACGTTCTCTCCGACGCAGACATCTTCGTCACCGTCACAGGCAACAGGGACATAATCATGGTTCGCCACACGAAGATGATGAAGAACAATGCAATTGTTTGCAACATTGGCCATTTCGACAATGAAATTGACATTCAAGGTCTTAAGAAATACCCTGGTATTAAGAAGATTACAATAAAGCCTGAGACTGACAAATGGGTCTTCCCTGAAACAAACAATGGTGTGATTGTTCTGGCCCAGAGTCTGCTTATTAACTTGGGTTCTACCACAGGCCACTCCAGTTTTGTGATGTCAATGTTCTTCACTAACAAAGTGATTGCTTTGACGGAACTGCAGAAAGAGAGGGACTCGGGCAAGAATGAAAAGAAGGTTTATGTGCTGCCAAGGCATTTGGATGAGAAGGTTGCTGCTCTTCACCTTGACAAGCTGGGAGCCAAGCTTACTAAGCTCACTCTACAGCAGGCTGAATACATTCATGTTCCTGTTGGAGGACCTTTCAAGCCTCCTCAGTAAAGGTACTGAGGGTTCACTAATTTTGCCAGCTTCGTTTATGCATGGCTATGTATCAGTCTGTTTTGGCTTATCAAAAAGGGAAGCATATGTAGTTTACTTCTTGGTGTTGCTTTATGCTGCGTCCCAGTTTCCTTTTGGTTATTCGCTCGTTGTTTGCATGTTCTGCAGTCTTTTAATTAAAGGTAAACGTTTCCGGCCATGCCTTGCCATGTCAGTCTCTAAAGTTTTCTTGGGCGTATTTTTCTAACTTGTAGCTCACGTAAAGGGGACAATCGGATTGTACTCGAATTACTAGATACATTACTGGCTATTTTATAAATGCTCCGATCATATCATAGCTAGTTGTCAGTTTATTATGAAATAAAGAGGACGGTAAACCCAGTCGGCATCTCACGTCTTTTTAAAGGAATCAAGAGAACAGGGCAATGCCATAGAAGGCATAAATTGATAAGCAAAATAAAGGACACGTGCCTTCATATTTTTCTGGGAAAGCATTTAGAGCACCGAATCCTCCATATATGGTAACATATCAGGTCGTTATATGGTCTGAAGGGTAAAAATCCTGAAAACATGAGGTCCACTAGTTTTAACTGGTCGGCCAAAAGTTGATCAACCCACGTTGATAATGGTTCCCACCTATTGCTATAGGACAGCTGCATTCAATAGAACACAGAAAGATCACTAAATTCATGAATGCAATTCAACATGAAATAAGTTATCAATGAACCTAAAAGAAATGCACCAACTATTAACAGCTTGAGGCCTACGTCTATGTGCTAACTATATTTCAACAACGCACCATTTTGCTGTGGCCCCTGCTACCTAAACTTAGATCTTCATAATTCTGTCTTTGTTTCTATGTACAAATAGACAAGGAAATTCTAGACACCAAATGCAAATTTGTGTAATGATAAATTAGAAGATGGTATGGTGTTGGCTATGAGAGGGAAAAGCTGCCATTTTATTGCTAGCTGAGATCAATATCAACCCTCTCTGGATTTCCCCTTTCTGTCTGATTGTTTACTAGTTCTATGCCTAGCTGCCCCTTGTCTCCTGCACCAAATGCGTATAGCTTTCCTGATTCAGTCAGTGCAAAAGTGTGGGCATTCCAGTATATAGAATTGGTCAGGCTGATCTGCACAACCCGCTCATTGACCTGCTTCAATGATGTTACAAGCTCTGGAGTCAACACATTTGCATGTCTATTTCCCTGCAAGATGCAAAAACAAATATAACCACGATTCAGTGACCTTGTGAATTCACACACAACAAAGATAATGCCAACTCTAGAAGGGCATGCTACAAGCACTAAACACAATGTCAAATACAATAGGTTGATAATATAGCTCAGTCTGACAATAAATCTAGAAAATAGTCACACTATCACGAAATTAGGACAATACAGAGATATTTAAAGAAAGGGAAAGATGAAGACCTGTCCATCTGCAAGAGCATTGTGACCAAGACTAGCTGATTCACCACAACCAAATGAATAAACATCACCATCATCAGACACCACAAAGGTTGTGTAATCCCCTGTAGCAACATGAACTGCTTTGATATTGTTCAGTGCTTGCACCACCTTAGGAACTGATTCACATTCTTCGTTTCCATGACCCAAGCACCCATAACGTCCCCAACCCCACGTGCAAACACGCCCATCCCGCCCTACAACAGCAGCGTGCCAGGCACCAGCGGCAACTACCACTGGTTGCAGATTCAAAAGCTGAAACTGTTCAATATGTCGAGGGTACTTCTCATCAGTTCTTGAACCATGTCCAAGCTTCCCACCCAAACCACATCCAACAGAATATACTGACCTGTTAAATTTCCAAAAGGAGAGACCGTGAATTAGTAATATATTTTGATACCATTGTCATCAATCAATTCGCCAACAATAACCATAATGCTTCAATAGGGAGTAAGATGCCGATAAAGATTCTGAAAAAATTTGTGCTCTCATAAATCCAGAATTCACTAACAAGAGGTTTAAGATTGTAATTGAAATAGATAAAATCAAGACTTTTCAGAAGAAAAGCAAAGAAAGAAGTTTCAACTTTCACAAATCCAGAATTCACTAATAAGATGTTTAAGATTGTAATTGAAATAGATAAAATCAAGACCTTTCAGAAGAAAAGCAAAGAAAGAAGTTGCATCTTTCATAACAAAAAATTTTCAGCATAATTAAGCAATTCAGAAATCATTAATCCCAATACCAAATTGTTTCACATATATAATGTAACGGTTACTACAAAATAAAGTTTTATTTGAGTTCTATAAATGTTTCTTGAAGTAAAGAGATGAGGAAGCTCACATTCCACTAGGTTGACAAGCCAGAGCAAGAAGATAGCAGTATCCAGCTGCAATTTGTACCACAGGTATGTTCTCCAGTGCCCCTAACAAAGGTTGAGGCTCCACATCATTTGGCTCAGTATGGTGACCGAGTCTTGCATCATTTCCCCAAGAAAATGTATACACCCGGCCTTCCCTTGACAATACAGCCGTGAAGAAATTTCCAACTGCAGCTTGCACCACAAATATATTTTTCAAAGACTCAACCAGCTGTGGAGTTGTGACCAGCTTAGTTCCTTGGACTCCATATTCAGCTTCGCCAAAGGAGTCCTTGCCAAACGCATAAACTTGCCCAGCATCAGTAATCAGCATTGTCCGTCCAGCACCAGCAGCCGCTTGGATGATTCGAATGCCTTGCAGAGATCTGCAACATAATGGAGTTCCATTAACTTCCCTACCCAACAAATTCTCTTTCCATTTCCTTCACTTACAATCTCAGGTTTAAGGAGTGGTGAAAAGTGCGTAACCTGATAGGCCGAGGCCGCCATTCTTCTTCGGTGGTGCCATGTCCAAGCTGTCCAGAGCTATTAGAGCCAAATGAGTAAACTACTCCCTTTGATGTCACTGCAATACTATGACCTGGCCCTGCAATTGCCTGGGAATTCTCTCTCCGGCAGCATGCTTCTCCAGCCAGCAAAAACCTAAGCACCAATTTCCATGAACCCCCACATTTTTGCTTCAAATCTTGACATTCTTCTTCAGTCATTGGCTTAAATATAGCTCTCTTTTGGCACATGTCCAGAGCAGCAAGCTCCGATATGGACAATTGGTAGTCAGGGGCAAAGTTTGCTGGCTGCCTAAAGAATGAACATGTTGCCTGCAACACATACATTTGAAAATCAATCAGCAGCGTTATCAGTTCTAAATTTAAAATAGAGCTTCAATACAAAAAAGTGAAGTAAAATGCAACTTGCCTCTAGTTTTGCAAGATCTTGAGGAGCCAAATTACAAGCAGTGAGGACATGAAGCACAATGGAGGGACTAGCAGCCAAGGGAAATTCTCCAGGAGTAGAGTCCCCAAAGCAATGGCGTTGATTTCTTTGAAAATTCGATAAAGGAGCAACAACAACAGCAGTAATTGGCTGGTCAGGGATGTTATGGTATTGTATTGTAGGAGTGCCACTCGTTGTAGCGTCCATGGGCACTGCTAAATTTTGCAGTGCCCAAGCTTGACAGAAGAAAAAATCCAAATATCTGGAAAATAGAGAAACATGGGCACAAAAATCAATACATTACTTTCCTCCGAGGATCCAATATAGCATTTAAATTATGAACTTTAATTTGTCTAAATACCAATTCTGCATCCGGCTCATACCTACCTTAAATTATGGGACAATCAGCAAACTTCAAGTCTCAAACCTACAGATAAAGCACGTATAACACCGTTAGTCGTGAAATGAAGTTGAAAGTGTTGTGACTGCACACAATCAGATGATGAAGAAAGATAACAGAGAGAAAGGAAATATAGAATGAAGCACACAAAAAGTTTTCTATCCGATCAATCAGAATTATCCTCGGCCAAAGTGAAAGTGTGGAATTCAGATCATCGAAAAGAAGAGGACCAAAAATAGACAAATAAGGAAACCTGAAACCTCAAAAGAAGTTATAGAACTGGCAGATACCATCAAGACATAAAAAAAAAAAAAAAAAACAGAAATTTTAAAATTTGAGGCGCACCGAGAAAAGGAAACTTTGTAGAGAAGAATACTAGTCTTCTGTAAAGGATATTCCACTTCCAAAAGAAAGAAAGAAAGAAAAGAATTCCCGCATCAAAAGGCACATTCCTATTCACGTAAACTCATTGCAGCACACAACAAAAAAAGTCAAATAGACCTGATCAAAGTGAACCAAACAAGCAAAATCAACCACACGAAAAACAGGGGAGTAACTTGAAAATCACTCTTGTTCAAAATCACCCCATATAAAAAATTGATTTTGAGCGAAACCCAGAACATAAAATACATCAAATGATACCAATAACAGTAAACTTGATCGGGGCAAACCAAGTAAAGCAAAAAGAATCTAAGAGGAAACACAACATGCTCACATGCTCAACAACTTGTCTTTTTCTCTCATCTGTGCATTAATGATCATTTCAGATCGAAACATAACAATCAGAAAATAAATAGTACATGTCAGAAAAACCCACGATTGCTCAAAACCCATCCGCGTCTGTTAATCACTGAAGAGTATAACACAAACTTGTCAACCAGCAACTGCAAACTTTTAATCAAATTCAAGAGCAAACAGGTGGGTATCTGATCAGAATTTACTCTATTATTTTAAAAAGGCTTTAAAAACGGATTCTTGATCGGTACTATATGTAGAAATTCAGAGAAGAAGAGAAAAAGGGAATTTTTTTGGTTACAAAGCTTCGATTTTTTTTTTTCTTATGAGAGGTGTCTCTCTTCTGCAAAATCTATACGTTTTGTAAGCTATGAGGTGTCTCTTAGGTGATGAATAAGAGCTAAAACGCTACATTGCTCATATATATTTATAGTCTGAGTATGTTTTCACGTCAGCATCCTCTTAACTATGGTAACTGAATTACCTCTTTCTATGGTTAGAGATTAACTAGGGTTACTTTTCTTCAGGTAGGATAATAAACGCAATTAAAATAGGATTTAGTTGCTATTAAGATTTAAGTGGAGTTAAACCCCAACTTCTGATAAAGAAATCGGATAATTATATTACTTCCATAATGTTTAATTAGTGTATGCTAATTTAACATTAATATATTAATGACCCAAAATCAATTCCAAATTCCAGAGATTGGAAGCTATATTCATTTGCATTGCTGGGTGGGGTGGCAGTGGGAGGGTCCATGAAGGCAGAAGTTTGCTTGAAATGCACAAATTGTTCAATAAGATGGGATGCTATTGATATATACACATATATGTGTGTGTGTGTGTGTGTGTGTGTGTGTGTGTGTGTGTGCAGACCCAAACTATTGAGCATGAGATTGGTGAGTACCATCACCACCTTCCATTACTATTATTTGGGTTGCTATTTTGGCATTCATCAATCATTTTGCCAGCTGATATGTAGCGGGATCAAATATAAAGCCGTAGGAAATCTAATTGACCCAAAGATCATGAATCACTGCTCTCCATCCCCGTAGTCCTACAAGCAAAGAGCTTACTTATCTTTATGGGTACTTAAAGTTAATTTCCTTATTGGTATAAGATAGTCAGGATCCTTCATCAACACAAGTCACTGCCTTCTTTATATAATTGAATTGGGGTTCCCCGGGGAAGAGAAAGTGGAGGAAAAGGATTTGGTAAATGAGCTTTAAAAGAACGATCAAAAATTAAAGGGGAATAGAGAGAGAGAGAGAATTCTCGATTCTTGGCTGTTCTTTTCTTTAGTGTTGAGCCTTTCAATAGCTCTTTATTTTAGGGCAATGTATCAAGAACCAAAAATTTTTCATGTGAAGTACATTCATATTGAATATGAGTATATGGGGTGAAAATTTTATAATAAAAAATAAAAAATTATGAGTTGATAATCAGGAGCAGCATCGGGAGGCTTGTAAAAATAGTATAAGTGCATGCATAGATCTGCCATGCCATCGGTTAAAAGGAGAAAAGAAACACATAAATCTTCATTTCATTAGCTGTACTCAAAGGAAAAAACGTGATCTAACTTCTGAACTTACCTGAAATCAAAAAACACATTTCATTTTCTCTGTTGCTGTAAATGATTTTTGCATGTAATGTAGTAACTACGAAAGCAATGTTAACCTGGAGATCTTACCATTCAAAACAATGAAATGATTACATTGCATGCCTGCCTGCCTGCCTACCTACCTATTTCATTTGTGTCAAAATCTTCTTGTCATTCTTGGTTCCAACTGGAGATTCATCCATCGCTCTCCATTTCATCAGTCCATTTTCATTATATTGTTTCCCCAACCAACTTCATTCAAATGACTTCACAGTAAAGTTTCATTACTTCATTTAACAGTTAGCTAATTAATTCACGTTAAAATCAGGAGTGTTCGCTTGTATCGTCTGTCCCAAACTCACCACTGTTTAAAGATATTATATTTTTTCATGCAAGCTGCTAATGCTACGGTGGACTCAGACGATGCTGAACCACTAACATCACTGTAAGAGAGTAGATTATATTAGGTTGCTATAATTATTTTATGAGCCAAGAAAGTGTCGGCACATGTTTCACGGTTATTGGTGCATTCTCTTATATATATATATATTGGAGCATTCAAGCAATGATAAGGGGGAATGGGGTCGGCTTCATCGTCCATTATTTTGCTGAAGTTTCATGAACTCGAGCAATAAAACAAAACACCACCACTGAAAATAGATTCGAACCATTTCCTCTTACAAATAAAAGCCTGTTGTAAAAGGACTCCCTTTAGTATATTATTCACTATTTACACATTAGTAATAATTTATAATATTAGTGGTTATGAGAAAGTTAAGGTTTATTTTTAAAATTTATAATCTAATACATGTCTACTTAATTATATAAATTATATTTTAAATTTACTCGTTAGTAATATAAAATATAATATTATTATTTATTTTTTGATCTCATATTAAATTTAATAAAAATTACACTATAAAAAAATTATTAAAATCTTAAATTTGAATTGATATGATATCTCGAATAATCTTAAAAGTGTTCCTGGTTCCAGGATTGAAGGTTAGCTTAATTGGGAACAGATCTTCCTCCTGGATTTTGGAATCAGTAAAATTTTACCGACAGGATTTCACTTTTCACCTCTCTTTTAACTGCAGTTCCGCAAATCAAGCTTCCCGGGAAAAACCTTGCTGGTCACAAGTACTAAACAATGGCTGCAGGAAGCAGCAATATTTACAGCATACATGAATAGCGTGTCAGCATGTTTGCCAGGGGGATAAAAGACAGCAGACAATCCAAATCTCAGGATTATTCTTGACGGGGTGCGCGTGTTCCATAATTTCGGACAATAGAGGTGCCAACTGCTTGTTATCAGACAATTTACATACACACACGTAATCATATTGTTTAAAATAAACATGGGATTGCAGTCATCAAACACAATTCATTCATCATCATTCGGGGAAAGCACAAACACGCATGATTCAGGTGCTGAAACTCAATGCTGGTTGGTTGTCTCACATTTGCAACTCCTCAGGATTCTCTGGTCTACTGAAATAAAAAATCCAGGATAACTCTTGTTGGTCTTTGGGCAAAAAAGTTAGCCATGGCACGATCTGTTCCGGGTTTAGGTCAAGCTCAAGACCAGGCCATTTCTGCTTATCACCACGCAATCTACCTGTAACATGAAATTAATATTATTCAAACTTAAGACTTCTATTGTCCCACGCCTGTAACTTTCTTTCTGTCATATTAAATTAAGGAGGAAATTGTAAGGGGGAATAACTTGCTGCGTATACGCCAAGGCATTGTTTTCGTTGGCAATAGCATCTCCCCTCTTTAACTAATAACAAATGAATGATGTCTCTGGTCTCCCAGAGGGGGAAGCCTGTCAGCCAGGCACACTGCTAATTGGGTTCCTAAACATTCGTGCAATTTAATCCGACCATTTGCCAAACTTAGCAACTTTATTTTGGTACCCTCAGATTTTGACAATCTTCAAATTAGTCCCCAAACTTTTGAGATATTGTCTATCAAACCCCTCAGCCTTGTTTAGTTGCCTATGTCCAAGTCAGTATAAATTTAAAGCATCTTCTTGTTTTTTAACGTCTGATAACTAGAGACAACTAAACAAGGCTACAAGGCAAAGATAAAACAAGAACCAGAGACTGACTTGTACTTGCAAAATTAGATAAAACAGGATTAAAAAAAAAAAAGTAAATGAAGTGTCAATCTTAACATGAGGAACACTAAATTTCTTGCATATGCTTAAGTTATACTTATTATTGTATTTTTATCATCTAATCGAAGGTGGAAAATTACCAGAAAGAAAAGAGATTCAATTTCTCTGAATCATGGGTGCCCTTTAATGCAAACTACTTTTACATCTCAGCCATTGACTAAAAGTATACCTGATCTTTCAAAATCCTATCAATGCCGCTGGTCGTCTGCATGTGCAATAATGTACACCCAGTTAATCACAGGAACCTAGCAGAAAATACACCAATTCTGTGAGGTGCCACTAATCACGATGTCAATTCCGATGGGTATATGCAATGGCTTTCTCCTGGAAAAATATATATATATATATTATCAAGATGCTCTGATTCTCATATCCAGCTTAACCGGCAATAGCTAGGCTTGCAATGTTTGTTGACTTGAAATAATGATAAAATCGTGACTGTGTTTCCTCTAGTGTTGGTTACTCCCTCCTGGCTTCATAAGAATCTTTCTCACCAAGTTCATTATCTGTAGTTGCTGAACTCTTGCATACTTCAACTGCTTCCTGAAATATTGTTAATGCAGCAATGGTATGGTTAGAAAATCAGCATCAAAGCAGCAAGTCTAAATATGTGTAGATACATAGAGATGCATAGTATCAGAGAAAGAATACTATTATTTCACCAGTCAAAAACAGGAGAAAATTGGATGGGGAGTGAGGTAGATAATAGGTTCAAACCTTATTCCTATCCAAAGAAAATAATAAAATCATAAGCATGCTATATAAGCTATAATCAAGAATGTACATGACAAATAAGTCAAAAACGAAAGAAAAAGTGAGACCACCTAATCTTGAAGGATGATGATCTGACGTACCTCGCCCTCACTATGCCCCTATTATATTATCTGATTAGAAGTGCAGTCATTCATACAAGAAATATTCAGAAGCATTCCAATAACTGTTTAGAACTAATCCGCAGATGCAAGAAAGAGGAGAAAAAAAAAAACTCTAGTTACAGCCATGCACAGTACACAATATGGCAGTTCACGAAAAAAAATAGGCAAGAAGAGATAATCAGGCATGAACACAAGATATCAACAACAACGCAGCATATAGTCAGGCATCTCCTGAGTTCACCAACTAATGGGCAAGCAAATTGAACAGTTAAGGCAGACTTCAGAGATACCTCTTCTAAATCTTCATATGATTGTTGCTTGTCCCTCCCATTAACCTCAGAGTTAGCTGAAACTTCACTGTCTTCTGTCCTCAATGCAGCAATAGCATCCTTATCTTCCTTAAAATCTTGACTGGAGGTATTACCATTCACAATAACTCCAATATTGGAGGCATCTTGAACTGCAACAGACTGAAGATTTCCATTCTTTTTATCGGGTAAGTCAGCCCCAGCTCCATTTGCCATATCATGTATGTTTGCTTCTCTCTCATCTCCCTCATTGGTTGTTTGATTTCCTTTAGCTGCTATCTCTTCAGCTTTTCTCTTTTCTTCTTCTCTTTGTTGTCTTCTTTTTGCCTCTTGCGCCTTTATCTGTTTAAATCTGGAGCATATCAACACATTAAAACTGCAAAACAACTAAAATAATAGCAAACACAGAGTGAACTCAGTGAATAAAACAACTAACCTATCACCTGGACGTAGCCCTTCTGCAGTCAGCTTTTCTCCTTGTCTGGCCTCTACCTCCTTCGACTGCTTGAATCTGAACACCATTACATTAGAACTGCAAACAGCTAAAATAATATGAAAAAAGCAGTTAAATCGGTGAAATAAACCTACCTATCACCAGGACGTAGTCCTTCTGCAGTCAACTCTTTTGCATGTCTGGCCTCCTTCCTGGTAGAATTTAATCCAGAGACAGACTTCTGAATATCAACTTGGTCTTCCTTAATTCTATCACTGAGTTTCTTCATTGGATTTTTTGCACCCCCAAACTTTTGAAGCCATACTTGTTGAGCCGCACTCAAAATGTTATTTGTGAACCTGAGTAAAAGATTTAAGATACAAGCAAATGTCAGCATGAAAGGTTTCCAAATATCATGTCATTTACCCTCTCAGAATAAAAGGGCTTATGCCCGCTCACCAATAAAGGCTTAGACCAGAAGGAACAGAAAGAGAAAAATAACCAATCATTAAAGGGAGAAACTTTGTTACAGCTTGAGAGCTCTTCGTGTTTGGATCATTACTCTGCAAAAAGAAATGTTCACACATGGATACATAGGATACATAATAAGCTTTCACCTCAACAGTAATAAATTTACCATATATGTTAATAGTCGCAATGCAGGTGAAGGCCTCTTAAAGAATAGTAATCATATCAATGAGAAGAAATTATGTACAATATCTTAAGACTTTTAGTACCTCTAATGTTCATTGTTAATCCTAGAATGAAAATCTTATGGAACCCCAAGGGGTTAGGTTGAGTAGCAAAAGAGCCTTGGACACAGCCCAAGAGATCAGGGGTTTAAATCCCATGAATTTCCTGGCTACCTAAGTTGTAGTGTCTAACAGTGGTCCCAAGTTTAGAACTCATTCAACATATACAAAGGTCTTGAAGGGAAGAGGTTTTGCTAAGCTCTTCAAAATCTTTTGAAATTTAGAACTCAACAAAGATCCAACCAGTTAGAGACTTAGTGATAACCAAAAAAGAAAACTAACAAAGGTGTCCCCTTATGCATGTCACACCACCAATCATGTCACACCACCAATAATGTTGCTTAGTCTCTTTCTACCATCATTTTGACAGCATAATAAAACAAGTTTTTTGGAAACTTTCTAGCATTCTTACTCCTGGATAGAGGTAGAATCAATTTTAGAAATTATAGAGCTGTCTGAAAAAGTAAAGTCATGTGCCTGAAAGATCAATGATCATACAGTATATCATATTTTTCATCTTGAAAAACTACAATATATCAAATGGGGTTCACAGTCTTATTTGGATGGGCAAAGATCACAGAAGTAATAAACTATTTTTTCTGTCAACCAAATCTGTGGTAAGACTTGGTATACTTAAGTTCAGATGAAAGCAAACTATTTATAACAGGAAATGACTGACCTGTGATGATTGCATGATCTGAATGGAGATGTATTGTGAAACGACTAGTAGCACCGGCAAGACAAGGTATGCAAAGGTATCCGACCATCCAAGTGGTGGATGTCCATCCTGAGAAAAATTTCATGCCAGGAATGACAATCAATTTCCCAATTTCCAACATGAAAGCAACCATGTATCTATCTTCATCAATTACACAACTATCCAAATCTAGAAGGAATATATTGCAGTCTCTGATTAAAAATAGTATTCGGATTCATTTTAATTCAAAAACCTACATCATTTCAGATCAGTAAGATAAACATAAGCTCGTATGAAATAGTGCTCACAAAATTCTAACAGAAATCATTCCTGACCAATTGAGGAGTTTAGAATTACATACTACGAAAGGGAAAAGCCAAGAGATGCTACTGCCACTTTGCCGAGCAGCAATTGTAGTTGGACCAGCCAAGGAGGGTATCCAAAAGAAGCCTTCGGTGAGAAGTCCCTTAATGTTTAACACAGTGCTCAATTAGCCATGAGAATTGAGGTAGAAAAGAATGCCGCAACAGAATATAAATAACAACTCAGCAAACCTACCTCGTCTGCCACATTTGACAGGGCTCTATATAAGCCAATCCATACTGGTATTGTAGCAAGGGTAGGCAGACATCCTGGCACACAGAGAAAAGGTAGTCTGAATTAACAAAAGTACTGAAGGGACTATAGCAGTAGTATGATAAGAGATTCTGGAAAGAGAACAGATGAATATCCCCTTGACGTAACATAAGTACCTGCTAGAGGATTTATGCCAGCTAATTTATATAATCGAGCAGTCTCGAGTTGAATTCTCTCCTGCAAATAATTAAGAATATCGAAGTTAGTCATTGTAACAAAAGCTGCACAATAAGCCAAAGGATTTTTTAGCTACAAAGAGAGTAATATGACCTATGCTAAGCTCAAAATTCAAAATATTGGTCAAGGCGATAATGAACAAATTTGACCTGATCACCAGCATATCTTTCCTGAATAGCCTTCACTTGTGGCGCCAAAGATCGCATAGCCATTGCAGATTCGACCTGTGCAAACCAAATTTAATTAGTACATCCAGAACCATGACGTCAAAACAAAAAGCTTTCACTTAAATTGACAAACAAACCTGCTTCTTGGTCAAAGGGAAAGTAGCAGCCTTGACAAGTACAGTCAGAAGTATAATAGCGAACCCATATGAATACGGCACATGTAAAGTAGATAGCCCATCTTTTAAAACCTGAAATTAATTACAGCTACCGCTTAACAAAGAAAAAGAAAACAAGATCAAATATTTCGTAAGCAATTATGATAACAATTCAATAGTTCTATACCTTCAAGACAGTCTCCATTACATTCGATACACCAGATAGCCAATCAGAGTTCTGTTTGGTTGTAGTTACTGTGTCGGAAGACGAGACAGTCGCGTCTGCTATTGTATAAAGCAAACTCTCAGCTCGACCAAATAGGCCAAATAGCTCTTTAATCACACCGTCCGAAGATCCCGGGTCAGGTCTCAATCCGAATTTGGCGACAGAAAGGGAACCACGAAAGAAAGGTTTATGGCCAAATTGACCTCGGTGAAAAAGAGGATTTTGATTGACGGTTCGGTACGGAAACCGAAAGAGTACGAGGTTCGGTTTAACTGAGAGAGAAGTTGCCATGATTAGCAAGGTTTTTGTAAAACCCTAGGATTTGATTTGATTGACGAAGATGCAGCCTCCTCCGCGCAACGTACTGAGTAGCCAGTTGCCACTTCGTTGGAACGGGATTTAAAAATTTAAAAATAAATAAATGACGGGCACATAATGGTAGAATAAATATCTAAATTTATCACGTGACAAACATGTGGTTACTTAAATTGACCACAGATTTTACCACAACATTTAAATCCTAATTTCAGGACTAGCCGTTGGGCTGCATAAACATATACGTACCTACATATGGGCCGATACCTTCCATTTTCTGGGCCACTTAACTTGAGTATGGGCCATTTGGGCTTGTTGATGGGCTTTAAACGGGCCCATCATCATCATAAACTAGATTAATACCATGGTGTGAATCCTTAATTACAGGTGAAATCCGATGTGATAAGAAAGAGTGAGTGGGGCATGGAAAATGAGGTCGAAATCTCAACGATCAAACTCTTTGGATAGGAGAAGAATCTAAGAAACATAACTCCATTGGTTCGCAATTGCCTCACCACCTCCACTTTCCCATTTCAGCTAAACGCAAATGTCTGTTTCTTTCCCGTAGACAGAAATCGGAAAGTCTCTTGCATTCATTCGATCGATCGATCGATAAAGGGCTGCAACTATGGCTACAATGGCTGTGCGTGCTCAATGCCAAATGTTTGAGCATCAACTCCCCCGAGAACATCAACCAAGTCAAGGCAACTGCAAAACCCACCTCCCTTCTTTCCATGCAAAACCTCCCCAAAGGTCTCACCATATCAAAGGCTTCTGATTCTTCGGTCTCACTAGCCGGTACTGCTATTGCTGGAGCAATCTTCTCAACTTTGAGCTCATGCGATGCTGCTTGTGCAGAGACAGCCGAAGTTGACAACCGTGGACTCGCACTATTGCTTCCAATCATCCCAGCCATAGGTTGGGTGTGATAATCGGGTTTGGCCTAGGTGGGTTGGCTGCAACTGGGTTAATGTCATTGCCACCGCAAGCATCAGCTGCAGCAAGTGAAATTGCTACAATCGCTGAAGCTGCCAGTGATAACAGGGGCCAGCTTGTGCTCATAGTTGTGACTCCTGCAATTCTCTGGGTACTCTACAACATTCGACAACCGGCTTTGAACCAGATCAACAGGATGAGGTCTTAAGACCAGGATTTTGTTGCAGGTGTTCCTGTAATTAATTGCACCAGATGTTGTTAATAAAACTACAATTTTTCTTCCTCTTTTAACAATTTTCTTTTCTCCTCTATAATTTGTATATGTATAATAATTATCCCAATGTAACTACAAAATCTCCATCAAATCAACAGTAACCAGTGCTGAACGCTGAGGGCTGATTGGCGAAGATGGATAGTTACTCGTGGGGAAATGAATGGCAGTAGCAAGCAGTGGGCCTAGGCCATCCTCAATCCTTATCCCAAATTGATGGAGATTGTATGCTTTAATTTGCAATATAAAATATTCCACCAACCAACCAGCCAGCCAGCCAGCCAGCCATCCTTTCTTTTTCTCTTTTGTTTATTCTTTCAAATCAATTATATAAAATTCAAAAGATACGCCGCTTTCGAGATCATCACCTGGCCCCCCTCCCCAACTGCCATTTCTAATTTTCTCCACAACGGGTAATCAAAGGATTAGAATTATTTTAAGTCTTCTTTTTAAGATAATTTAAATAAATAGTAACACATACCAATATTTAATAGATTCGTTTAAATATTAAACATAAAATAATTTTAGTTAAGAAATTAATAATAAATTTTTAAAAAAATATTAAGTAAGATCAATAAATAAAATTTATTAATTTCATTACATTAATTATAATAAATTAATAAAATTATAAATTATTCATCTTATTACACTGAGTTAATACCATTGTCTCGTTTAAGAATGATAGATTTTTTCAATCTTATTACAAAGACAAATACCCTTCATAGTTTTAAAATATTCGTTGAAGCTTAAGACGGCAATGGCAGCAATAGGCTGACGGCTTACAATTCCAGCGTAGAAAGCAAACGGCACACTTTGTCTGGTGCATGCTCACTGCGTTCCAGCTGTCTTTGTTTGGTTGATTTACATTTTCTAATCTAATTCTTTACAGTTTCCTTCATTTTCTCTCCGCATTTCAACCAGATTTTCCCTCCACCTGATATTCTTGTCATGTGCATGCGACATTCCCGCATAAACAAACCTACACAAACAGAAATTCTGTAGAGAAGATCATCCGCAACATGAAGCCAACGCAATCTAGGACTTCCATATTTAGGTACTTCTTAATCTCCCTCTTCCTTTCTCTCCCTTTCCTCCTCCTCCTGTTCTCTCTTCAACACCATCACCACCGCCGGCGAACAGCCGCCGACCCACCTCCGGAAAACGCTGTAAATGGCTCCGAAGACCTCAAAATCCGTCCCGGATACTCTTCCTACGAATCCTACCTTCAGCGTCAACTCAACAAGACTCTTAACCCCAGACTTCGACAAATATGGACTACACGTGACTGGAACCGTAAAATTCATGTCTTTGTTAAATTCTTTAACGAGTTGAAGGAAAAAAACCTTCTTTCAAACGATTCAAAAGCTCTCTGCATCGGCGCACGTGTCGGGCAAGAAGTTCAAGCCCTGAAACACGTCGGCGTATCGGACTCTGTTGGTATCGATTTAGTGCCGTATCCGCCGCTTGTCATAAAGGGCGACTTTCACAAGCAGCCGTTTGATGACGAGACTTTCGACTTTGAATTCTCGAACGTGTTTGATCATGCACTTTACCCAAACAAGTTCGTGAGGGAGATAGAACGAACGTTGAAGCCCGGTGGGGTTTGTGTTTTACACGTAACGTTATCTAAACGGGCTGATAAGTACTCGGCGAATGATCTGTACAGCATCAAGCCGCTGGTGCAGTTGTTCAAGAGATCGAAAATGGTTCGTGTCCGGAAAGTTGACGGGTTCGGGTTAGATACAGAGGTTGTGTTTAGGAAGAAAGCTGTGAATGCGATGAAACGGCCGTGATGGTTCTTGTGTCCTGTATCAGTTTGTTTTTGTGGTTAATTATAACTATAATAGAGAGCCGATTTCCATTTTTTGTTTATTTATATTTGTTGCTGCCGTTACTGCCTATATGACATGGTTACGGCAACATCCACTTTCCTCGATATTGCGACCCAGAGCCATGCAATCTCTAGAAAAGAAATGGGTAGGAATGTTGAAGATATCGGCATAGCTCATCCGTAGACAGTGGAGAAAACTATGGCTTATGGATAGTGGACAATGCCCACGACTAATGTCTTTGCCAAATTGTGAAAATGATGGGGCGGCGAGGGAAAAAGTCTTCGTTAGATGATGGCATGACGATGAGGTACGGTCATTGTCATTTAAGATTTTTTTTCAAAATGGGAATTTGCCCGTAAAGAGAAAGAAATAAAAATTGGCTGCATTTGGAATGGAGGGCAGGCGTGACTGTTGGAGAAATCAGATAAAAGAGAATAGGTTAAGTAAGATTAACTTGAAGATTAGAGAAAAAAGGAAGCCCAATAGAACAAGTAATATGAATTTGATAGGCCTTTAGGGTACATGAAAACTACATAATCATTGCTCTTTCGTTAATACCAGGATCTCTATGTTTTATAGCAGTTAAACGAACACAAACCTGTTGAAGTTTTTATTTGACAAAGTGACTGCAATTAAGGCACGCTAATACGGTTGTTTCTTGCACCAAGGAGAATGAATGGCTACGCATGGAAATTGAATTCGATTTCAGAGATGGATGTGTCCTTGCAGTTTTTTAATGGCGAATGAATTTATGTGAAACGAAACCCCCCAAATTACTGTGATCAAATCCGGTAGAAATTTTATATCCAAACTCTAGAGTCTCTATAAAACTTGGTTTCTGCGTGAGTTTATCATGCAACGATTTACTCAAGCACTGCTCAAACCCGTTTACTTTTCACTCATAGGAGGTATTACAGAATTTCAAAATTTTCAAGACTACAGAAGTTAAAAACAAAA
The DNA here is from genome assembly GCA_032401905.1 of Swietenia macrophylla. NCBI lineage: Eukaryota > Viridiplantae > Streptophyta > Magnoliopsida > Sapindales > Meliaceae > Swietenia > Swietenia macrophylla. The sequence goes on along the minus strand of CP135585.1, from coordinate 6,235,998 downwards.
AAAGGAAAAGAAAAGGAGGGGGAAAAACCAAAAAAGGCGTCTATGGGTTTGCCTGGCTGTCTGGAACAAATTCATCGGGCTGGCTTTCAGTGTCCTCGAGTTGTGATTGGGAAGCTGTTAGCTTGGCTGCCTTGTATCTGCTTGAACTTCTCAGAATTGTATCCAATTTCACATTAGAGCTGCTCAACAAGAACCAATACATGGAATTAGAGATATAGATACTACATTTATACCAACTGATAAAATTTGACAGTCCATTCTATTTTTCACAATAAAACTTAACCAATAGTTGTAGACATTCCAGAACCAACTGAAATACAACCGCAAAGATTTTCAAATGTATAACATGCCTGGAGAGACACAACAGTATCAATTAATATAAACAAGTTTTATATGAATAACATTGTACTCTTTAGCCCATATGAGAAGTTAACAGCAGGGAACCAGAGAATATGTGCATAAATTGGCAATTTGTTCATTCTGAAAAAGCACCAATGCCTGCACTAGCCAAGCACATCTCTGGCATCAAGATGAGCAAGTATGGGGCAAAGAGAGATAAAATCGCCACATTTCAGGCATATGCACATGTGAAGAATTCTTAACATTTTGATCAGTGTAAAGAAGACTGTTGTACTGTAGACGCACTGGGAAGAGATTACCTAGAATTTTATTTAGATTGCCAAAATTAGCACTAGAAAAAAAAGAAAAAAAAGAATATCTATACGTGGTGATTAAAAATAAAGAGTTACCGTGTTTTAGTTATGTTTCTTCTTGCACTTCTCTTTCTTTCTGAGCCATAAGATCCTGCAACAAAAATTATAAGAATGAAAGAAATTAAACCCTACATGCTTAGACAATTGTTATTAGGGAACAATAATTTCAAATAAATAATCGAACACAAAAACAATATTACATATTAATTTTCTTTTCATGTCAAACTTTTTCAGAAGGAATCTAAAAGTAGTGATGCCAATAACAGCAGCAGTTAAACACAACAACAATCTATCCGCCAGCCTAGCAAGAGAACAAGAAGACAACCTAACAAATGTCTCAGAAATTAAAAGTAAGATTTTAGTTTATCAACTAAGTGCTGAAAATTCTCAGGACACGTTCTTTCATTTATTTTGTAATTCAAGTGACAGCAAACATGCAATTCATCAGCCAAACTCGTGATACAACTAATTTGGTAGGTACTAATACATCCAAAACAAGGATTTTAAATTACCATTTTGTTGAGCCGTGCTACCCCCATCTGAGTAGTCAGATGACAAGGAATTATCTGATGGAGTTCTGGTGCTGTTATCCGAGTTGTCTACTCCATCCTCGTCAGAACTCCCATCACTATCATCCTTAAAAATTGATGTAGCTAATAAGCTTTTCTTGGGTTTTGAGCTATTCACAACTTCCCCATTTTCATTGTTATTGGAAAGTTTTCTGATCTCCACATGTGATTGACGTCCGTCGCCTGTTTTACTTCTGGGAAGCAACTTTTTGGAACTCTCCAGGCCAGAGCTTGATGCAGCAACCTTTTTCTCGTTTTTATTTGAATGCGTATGTGTCCCAGAAGCAGTGACAGCATTGGCTCTTGTAGCTTCGTCAAGTTTTTGGTTGAATTTATCAGACTTTTTAGATGGTGGAGCTCTTGCTCCGATTCCTGAAACTTTTGGAAGCTTTGTTTTAGCTTCAAGCTCGCGGCTATCGCCATCACCCTTTAATAATGATCTTTGTGATTCAACAGTGCTAGATTTAAAAGCCTGAGCTTTTCCTATATTTCCTTGATTCTCCTGGAACTTCAGTGAGCTTTGTAAATCAGGTGAGGGGCCATTAGAATGTACATCAAGCTTTTTCTTGTCATTGCCAGCTTTTACCACATTTTCAGCTCCGTTTGTTATAGTCACCTTGTCAACTAGAACCTCGTCAGACATAACATCAAGATTATGCTGGCTGCGCACAAAATTATCGTTAACAATGGTCCTATCACTTTCACACGATACTTCTGCATGATTATTAGCTTCATCTGTGAAGCCACTTTTAGGGAAATTACTATTTAGATCTTGAAGAGGCCTGCCCTCATTATGGCCTTCAGGACAGGCTTCAAACACAGCATTATTTTCAGGTTCCCTGTTTGATACATTTAACTGATGCTTGGAGCTCATCTTCACCAACTTGGTCTTCTTTGTCAATTTAGATGATGCATATACCTCTACCTCCGTTATATCATTAACTGATTGTGTTGCATTTTCTGTTTGCATATCTGGGAGGCTCTTAGAAGCAGAATTCCGTTTTCTCTTAGTTTTCTTTCTTGATTTCTCATCCTTATTTTCTGCATTCACTGGATTTTTGCTAATCTCCTGCAAGGACTCCAACACATTTCGAATCACATTATCAGTTTCCCTATCAGTAGCCAAACTAGAAGTGTTCACTGTTGTTTTTGATACTTCTTTCCCCATGACTGGGGACAAAAGGTTTTCCTCTTTTCTAGATTTATCACTTGAATGATCCTTAATCGCAGGTTCATGTGGTACGACTGAAGAAATGTCAATAGCAGAACTTGTTGTATGTTCTGTACCTAAAGGGACAGTATCCCGAGTTTTATTGGACTTCTTTCTTTTCTTTGAAGATTTCCCAGGTGCCATATTTGCATTAGCATCAAACAGATAAGAAGTGACATCTGCTTTGGAGTTCATGCTGATTTCATCCCTATTAGAAGTGGTGCTTTTTGCTGGCATTGCATTTGGATCATTATTTTGTGACAATTCTCTTTCTTCAGCTACTTCAGCAGTCTGATCAATGCCAACTTTCTGACCATCACTAACAATGACATTCTCATTTCTGGAAATCCCCCTGTCAATGTTTATATTATTGGCCTCTTGAACATCAAGGGATGAATTGCCTTCTGCTGCAATCGTTTGAAGATCCTCTGAAACAGCTGCTACGTGAGGTGAACTATTTTTGCTTTTAACATTTACAGCATCAATCACGCTCATACCAATATCTACCCAAAAAGAAAAAGAGAGTATTATATCAGCAATGGAATATCTTCTTGTCTTCAGATAAGTGGGTGAACTTGAAGATAAAACTTCATCATAATCGAAGCAAAACTACGTAAAATCATTAATAACAGGACAAGGAACTTACCGAATGAAGAGGTTACTTCATTTTTTTCTCCAATTTCTTTTACAAGAACACAGGTATTTTCCTTCATGCAAATGAAACAAGGTTCAGAAGTCATTGTCTCCTGGACACTTTGTTCAGGAACTAAAGATGCATCAGGTTCTCTTTCCAAATTCTTATTAACTCCCACGATGTCCATAGAAATCTCTCCCCCATCTTCTTCTGTGGAAGGAGGAGCTGTGGAAACAACTTGACAAATAGATTTGGATGATTTCTTTTTTCTTTTTCTCTTCCCACTGTTTGGACTGGCTATCACCAAATGGTCCCCCTTCCGAAGCTCTGTAGATAAATGGTCAAACGTAGCATTTGTTTCCTTCTGTTTGTCCCCTAAAGGGCACTGAGAAATCGTAATCCCAGGCTCAGAGGTTTCTCTAGTAGAATCACATAACAGAACTCTGTTGTCTTTGGAAGAATTTTCATTATCGTCTTTCCCCAGTGTCTTCTGCTTTTTCTTAACAGCAGGCCCAGGCGAAGCTTCTTCCATTGATGTATTGCATTGAACCTTGACCACAGCATTCTCAGAGTTACAGGTTTCACACTCAGTAAGTTTGCTAGGAACTGCAGTTTCTTCACATAGATCGTCAATCATCTGTATTTCATTGCCTGGCCTCTCGTTGGCATCAGAATATGAAATCCTGCAAGGTTCATCAGTAATATCTTTGCTTCCCCTTTCCATACTGTGAGCAACAACTCTACCTTTATCTTCATTGAGTAAAGAATTATCAGGGTTCACATTGTCTTGATGTGATGCATCTTTTTCTGATATACAAGACAAAACATTGTCTTCTTTCAAAGCATGATCGTGTACTTTATCTTCACCCCTCTTTTTAACTCTACGTTTTTTCTTCACAACAGATGCAGCTTTCGAAGATTCCAATAGTACTTTGTCTTCAGCATCACCAGCCATATTCCTGGAGTCGTCTTCCTTACAATCAGTATCTCTTAGGGGCTCTTCATATTCCTTACTAAATAAATCATGTTTCTCCGATAAATCAGAATCTGACCTACCAGTAGTTTTGAGAGACAATATGTTGCAATCACTATTAGCATTAGGGTCAGCAGCAGGTTTAGGTTTTGCACTCTGGTCTCTCTGAACTTGTGGCAAAGATGAATCCTCACCATTGGATACCTTTCTAGCAGGAACGTAAGGTGGAAGATTAACCCCATCAGCTGGAAGATTATTTATCATGCCAAAACAAGCTACTATATCTCCAGAATTTGGCTTCGCAGATTGCTGGTTTCCAGTTTGCTTGTCTTGACTTGAAGCATCAACAGAAAGAAACCAACTTTTGCTGACCCCTTCAAAAGCACTTTTTACAAACATGGAATCTGATAGGTGATAAAAGTATCCTTTGCGTTTTACCTGCCAAATTACAAAACACATCAACATGAAAGATATAATTAAAGGTGATGCAGTCATTAGAACTAAAAATACAATATAAACTATTGTACCTTTAAAGCATGAATATTTATCCTGCCAACATTAGGAAAACACAACGGGTGTTCATACATTATTTTCTCTGCACATGAACAACATTGATAAGTTATTTGACATAGAAACTAACAAGTCAAAAGTGCAAAACAAAAAAATAAATGTTTAAGTGCCAGCAAATATAAGAAGTGACAAATTATCAAGAACTACATTCTCAACTGTGTCTTCAAATTCCTTTTCAATTGGACTGTTGAGATTGAGTTGCCTGCCAATAGAATGTCTGGAATATATTTAGCATCATCAATGGGATTTCAAATAGCTGAAAATTTTTTTATGCCTAAATTTAGTGTTTGGCCAAAATAAAACCAAAATTTGAAAAACAAAAAACATTTTGAGAATAAGGAAAATATGTAAGAACGGTTTTTAGAGAAGGATTTGATGGGTTTTCTTCCAGAAAGTACATTTTTAGTCACATGAGATGTTTTTCTTCAAAGAAATATTTAATATGACCTTTTTCCCAAAAGAAAAAAACAAGTAAATGCCTTTGCAGAATTTTTTTTTTTTTACACCAATAGTGCTTTCTACTAAAATGACTCCAAAATCACCATTGGAGTTGCTAGATATTCTGTCACTCTGTTGAAGCAAGGGAAAGGATAGCATCATAAAGTACCCTCTTCAGTAGCTTTGAGAAGAGCTCCGATGATAATCATGCAAAAACCCGACTACTAGAATAAGTACGAGCAATGATAATAATAATAGAACGTGTAAAGTTTCACATTGCACAACCCGTTATCATTCATAGTTTTTTAAAATTGCTTCGGAAAATAGATCAAACAAAGCAAAATAATAATAATAATAATAAGGGCAAATGCATAAGAGTGCTTTTTGGCGAAGCACTTGATAGGTGCTCCTCTACAATGTGCTTAAATCCCTTTGCAAAAACCCATTTTACCCAAAACAAAAAAGAGTTTCTACAAAATGACTCCAAATTCTCCATTACTGTTGTTAGATATTCTGTCAGATATAGGGAAAGGACCTCCAGTGACTGATAATCATGCCAAAACCCCATTATTTGAAAAAGAAAAACCAATTATAATCACTCTTACAACAATAATGAATGAACAAGTAAAGCCTCTACACTGCACAACCCGATGTTCATTCATATTTCTTTTTAAATTGCAGCAGAAATTGATTAAACAAAGTAAAACAATGCCAGTAACAATAACAGTTGGCGCGAAAGGAGAAAAAAAAGGAAAAGAAGTAATTACTTTTGAGATCAGAAACGGTGTCGGAATCAGAAACGATCATGGCTAGGTGGGTATCGAGGTTGGTGTCTATGAACAATGTGTAATGCGGTGTCTTACCGCCGGAATCCAACGCAGAACTCGTATTCTCCATCGATAAATTCAATCGTATTAAAATAGAACTATGAGCCCGCAAGCACCAGCTGATGGGAACAAACTGGTGCTAATTGGCGGGGTGCTTTTCTCTGGGTTTTTCGTCGAGGTTTATTTCTACGGCAGCATTTATCCAACTAGAAGTCAAGAGGCTGTACGGACAGGAGGGGTCGCAAAGGCCGCGGGCTGCTCTTTAGGTTTATGCGTTTGAACCGCGACCCCGCGTCCCGTAAGCCTTACCATGGGCATTATACAAACCCTAGGGTCTGTACCAGGCCCAACTAAGTTAACACGTCATTTATCTACTTAATAATAAACTAATGTAGGGAATTATTGTTCTAAGTTAGTTTTTGATTTAAGTTCAAATCAAATAAAATTAATTTAAATTGAATTGATAAATATTAAATTAATTTGGTCTAATTTATTCTTTATTATTGGTTCGGTGTAGTTTGAAATCCAACCATGCCCACCTACATTGCCTTGCGTGAATCTTTGATGCATGACTCAGGGCCAGCTTGCTTAAACGAACAGAGTCGTCTGGGGTTCCTCTCGGGAAGATTTTGAGAAAAGTTGGGCAGCTATCCCAGTTTTAATTTCAACTTTGAATTTCTTCCTGAACCTGAAAGGTTGAGGTATCAATGAGAAAAACAATGTCCTCCACATGATCAAAAGATTTCCTATGTATATGGTCATACGGGTCAGTGTGAAAGAACATTAATTATAATGAGAGTCCTGCTGGTCTGGAGTGCAGCGCTAGCTGATGACGAGAGCTGAAAATACAGAGGTCCAAACAACATCAAGACTCGAATTTGGTTAATTCTCTCTATACAGGTGAGATTTTACTGCATGCTCTCCCAGTTTCATTTTGCATGGACCTTTGAAATTCCATGATTTCTTCAAAGGAATTTGCATGCAGAACTTGATGAGTCAAATATACAGTTATAGAGATGAGAAAAATATTAATGCTGATCACAATACAAACTCCAGGTAAGGATTAACAAATTCATAGAGTTCAAATAAAATCTGGGGAAGATAAATCCCAAGCATTACAGGCGTTTAGTGTTGAAATCTGCCACCTAGACTGCTTTATACTAGCCAACCACCCCAACCAAACATAAAGAGAAGAGTGTCTATTCCGTTTTCCTAGCGTCTTTGAGTTGTCCTCTCTTTCTAATCCCAAGGCAAAACTGCAAACGATAAGAATCAATAATGCTCTCAGGCAATAAGTTTAGCAAACCCCAGAGCAGCGAATGAGGCCAGTAGGGTGTGCAGCGAGGGTCATAACCTATCCAGTGCATAGCTGCCTGTGCATATCCATCGGTTGATGGAACAAAGAATGAAGATCTCTTGATTGATGCCATCTTAGTCGCCACATATAATGGAACCTGCATCCAATAATCCCTCAGTTGAAGAACATAGATCTAAGCCAAGAGAACATACACAGCATGCTCTAGTACCAATCTCTTAGTGCATGAACAACTCAGTTGCTTGAAACGTTAGTGATGAGGATACACAAAGATATTCACATCAACAAACTAAATCTCACCCTAATAACTTAAATGCTAAAGTTTGTAGTCAGGCAGCATGATGAGGAAATCTGTTTCCATATGACATATTAATCCCGTTCATATTTTCTTAACATTTAATTGATGCCACACTCACAATGAAGTAACAAGTTCTATATGATATAAATTGGCGTACAGATTATATACCGTTGTATATGTTAGGTACTACTTTGGCTAATACTTCGGAAGCCAATTAACTATGTCCTAAGATAAGGCTGCAATTAAGAATTTGGCAGAGCAATTTTTTAATACATTCAAGGCTGCAGTAAAGGCCGCACCCAAGGTCCAGAATATGAAGAATTGAGAAAATTGTAGGGTCTACAGAGGCATACCATTTGATTCATAGCTCATAGCTTCACTGAACCATCTAAGACTCCTGGTTTTCTTAGTAACAGGCATAAATGAGAAGATATTACAAGAATCCAAAGACAAGCTCAGCCCATTACCTAATGACTCCAATACCACGACTCAAAATCAAGAATATCCTATTAATTTACTAGAAATTTGATTGAAAAAACCAACAAGGTAAGAAAATCTTTCCCCAACAGCGCAATTAGTGATTCAAGTTGTAAATACGTTAGTCCACATCATTAGATGAAGAATCATGCGTGGGGAAAAAAGGCATAGTTGAAATAATTAACTAGGCATGGCCAAAGTATCAATTTGATACAGAGAAAAGCAAGGATAATTTCTACTCATTACTCCGTTTAGCAAATTAGCTTGTGAGCAGATAGATTGTCTTCATAGCATGAAGAAATAAGAGAACCAACATTCATAGCTATTACATGCTAACCAATCATGGCTACCTTGCTTCTTCTAGCACAGGAAAGAGTGCTGCTCTACCTTTATTAATCGATATTTCAACTGTTTTGCAGTCACTTAAGCAGGTCCACTAATGACAAGCTAAATTGCTGGAAGTATAATCTAATTTGAGGTTATATATTTCAACAGAAGTGATTGGGCTGTAAGCCACTGACAAGAATGTCCTCTTTTAAAAGTCATAAGAAGTTTACTTAAACATCAAGATTCTACGATGGAATATGCTTATTTTGAAACATTCTCATATAAGCAGGAAAGATATTTCATGATTTATGCAGAAAATTCATATCACTTTGCTGTATTATTATTAACTAGCTAGTCAAAGTGTTAAGGATACTAATCAAATCAATAAAGAATTAAATCACAGCAGAGTGTACCTGACACTGAACATCAATCCCACATTTCTTATATTCAACATAGAGACACCTTGAGAATTGATCAACAAACCTGGAAAATAAACATAGATAGGCATTTTTTTTAATCTTTAAAAACTGATATAAATTCTTTATACAATACATACCACTCCAAAATGGACAAAAAAAAAAAAAATGAAATGAATAAATCACAGAAACAAAAAAAAAAAAAGAGAAGCAAATGCTTACGCTTTTGTGGCAGCATAAACTGAGTAAAGAGGATCAGAAGGGATGACAATGGCAGCACCGGAGCCAATATTAACAATAGCACCTTTCTTCCTCTTCAACATCCCAGGCAAAACAGCTTGAGTAACCTTAGTAGTACCCTCCACATTAATCTTAATCAAATTCTTCAACAATTCATCGTCAACTTCATGAAAGAACCTCGCATAAGGATACGAAACTCCAACATTGTTAATCAAAACACCAACATCCAATCCCTCAACAGTCTCCTTAATTCTTTGAACACCCTCATCAAGATCACCACTGAAATCAACAACGACGCTCTTGATCTGGGTTCTGGGATACTCAGCTTGAATAGAATTTGAAACATCCTTCAATTTATCTGGATTACGACCAACCAAAACCAGATTAAGCCCTCTCTTGGCCAACTCAAAGGAAAAACTTTTGCCAATACCATCAGTTGGTCCAGTGACCAGAGCCCACGAACCGTATTTCTTGAGATTCTTGCTGGGTCTAAGGAAAGTAACATACACCCAGTCGAGCATAAGTATAAGATGTCTCATAAAACTAAGACAACCCACAGCGAATAAAGCAAGAAACCAAGCAGGCTGAGTCTCGAGAGTGGTAAGAAAAAAAGACTCCATTTTTTTGGTAACGGAAAGGTGTGATCTGCGGATCTAGAGAGGATAAGAAAAAAAAAAAAAAACACGTATCTAAGAAGTGGGTAGTGTTAAGAAGAGATGAATACCGTGACCCAGAAATGAATCTTCTTATAAACCTCTGGTAAAAATAGGTAGAGTTGTTGACTGAGAAAGGACAGAACAAACAACGAACAAGAGGGAGAGTCTACGTACTCAACAGAATAAGATTAGTCAAAGCCGGAAAGCATTGAAGAGATAGTGAGGTCGGTCAAGTAGATGAGCTGAAAGCCACCAAAATTAACTACTAACGCTGACAGGCATTTAACTGGATTGAAACTGCCCTGTGTTCTGTTTCTGGATCGTTTCAATTTTTGCCCTTTTTGGCTCGAGGTTGAATCATGAACTTTTAAAGCAACACGTGTGCAAGTTCTTCATTAAGTTATCTTTAACGAATCTCTCTGTTTATCTTACAATAAATACAGGGCAAAGTTAAAGGTGAGTTGGTTAAGAAGATGGATTTGCATTTTTTTTTAATTAAATAATAATATATTTAATAATAAATAATTTAAATTATATTTTATATTTTTAATTAATATTATAAAATATAAAAATAATATATAAATTTTATTAAAATATAATTTAAATTATTTATTATTAAATATATTATGTATGTAAATATTTTATCAAATTAAAAAGAGAAAGGTAGAATTCAAATTATAAAATCAAAGCTGGGTTCCCATTTTCCAATATTAGATGTACATTAACTCATGGGTCCGTGCATGATAATGGCATTTTGGCAATGGCAATATACATCGAGTATTAACGGAAATAAACGTTTATTAAATATCAATTTAATAATAATGTCAAATTAATTTCTTGATATTCACTGTATTAAAAAAAAAAAAAAAAGAATCTTGCCTTGCTGGTGATTATCCAATTCGACCTTGTAGAAGTTTAGAAGACAGGAGGTACTCAAGGAGATCGAGGATGGTATTCAAGGGCTGGAGGTTGGTATTCTGATAAACAAAGCAGGAGTTGCATTCCCATATGCTAGATTCTTTCATGAAGGTGAGCATGAATGCACTAACATGGGTGACGGTCAGTTCTTCAGGTTATGCCAAAGAAGGAGAAATGCTTATATCAGATAAAAGATGGATTAGTCTACTACTTAATAAATCAGTTTCCGTTCAGATTCGTGACAAATCGTATCAAAGTAGACTGGCTTGCAATGTTTTCAAGATCCATCTGTTTGGAATACAAGCAAAAAGGAATTAAATTACCCTTTACTCCTTGTGAGCTGTATCAGGTTCCATTGTTTGTTACAACGAAGATGTCTTGGTTCAAGAGATGTTCGTTCTTCATGCCATCAGCAGAGCTGTATGGTAAAGCAAGCATAAGATGAAACGGTTATGGGCATCTCTGTTTGCTCCACTGGCCTCATTCTTTGCAGTGGTTTGGTGGAAAACTTATTATCTGTGTTTGTGGTTGTGTTTGTTAAAATTGAAGTGATACTTGGTGAAAAACTTTGTATATGTGTTTGTGTTTGTTTGACACTAAAATAATATATACTATAAAAATTAAATACTTGCAATGAAATAATTACGATATAGAGAAGAAAAACTAAAAAAAAAAGGAGAATTCTAAATAAATAAAAATATTAGTGTATTGATCGATGATATTTGTTAGAAAATTTTAAGTAACACGGTTCTATTATAGTAATATAAATTATGTAGTAAAATTATTTAATTAACGAAGAAAAAAAATTTATTTATTAACTGTGAAAAAAAATTAAAAATAAAATTTACTTTTAATTAGTATGTTGAGAGAAATTTATGAAATTTATTTTTAATTTTTTTTATTTACAGTTAAAATTTCTCATTAAGTAATTAAATTATTTTTATCATATCACTTGTACTAATTTAATAATACGATTTTATTTAAAACTTTCTCTCACAGTCTATACAACACATTTATTATTATTTATAATAATAATTTTATCTAATTTTTTAATTTAAATTTAATTTGTTTCATTTTTATCATTTTTTTAAGAATTATTCTGAACTGAGTTGTGAGATATCACTGGCTCTATTAATTTGTATAGAGGAAAAATATGTAGTTTGATTTGCAAGTAAACGTAAATGAATACATTGGAGGGCATCGGTGGGATATAGTACTTTGTGTTATGGTTAAGTCGCGAAGCCAGCCAACCCAACTATAGTGGAATATGTTATCATGCAAATGTTGGGTTTGCTCTCCTGTGGATTCCGATAGAGAGACGCCAAGCATCAAGGACGGTCTCCGGCACCAAGCGAGCAAAGAACCACTGAACCGAGTGAGCCCAGTAAGGCGTGCAGCGTGGCTCGTAGCCAATGCGGCGGATTGCAGCGCGAGCATAATCTTCAGGCGAAGGGGTAAACAGGGATTGTTTGGTTATTGATGCCACTTTGGACGCCATTTTTGTTGCAACATATAATGGTGCCTGCAATGCTTTTCTGGGTTAAATAATTTTCGATGTAATATATTAATTATTCTGAACTAACAGGTGAGTTTTGGCATACCTGACACTGTACATCAATTCCATGTCTCTTGCATTCTACATACAGAGATCTTGAGAGTTGATCAACATATCTGTACAGAAGTAATTATAACTTTGTAATTATAATGATCATTACATGCATGCATGCAAGCATTTAATACGATCGACTAGAAGGAACTGAAAACAATATCCTTGCTAGTTTTTAAAGAATCTTAACAGGAATTCTGATCCACGACAGAAAGAGCTTAACAGATATCGACTTGTTGCATAAATGACCATTACAAACCTACCCCTGCAAAGTTTTTGGTACTAGCTTTAATGAATGTATTTAATTACTGTTAGGTTATCACTTAATTAAAAGCATAGACTAATTGGTGGGGGCTCAAACAATAATATTCAACTTTAGCAATTCTCTTGAGTAGAAGGGTAATATTAAATAGACTTATTACGGGTAGTAAGATGAATAAAAACAAAAGAGAGAAAGAAATTTAAATATATTCAGTAGAACATTCGAGTGTAAAATTATTTGTAACTCTAATATCAATTAACTTAATGTTTGAATCTATTAATTGAATAATAAGATTTATTTAAAATTTTTTATTTATTATTAATAAATAATTTTTTTACTTTATTAATTAGATAATCCTACTATATTAATTATATTAACGGGATAAAATTAAAACTTTCTCCACAATAATTACCTAATATTTCTATTTCATCAATGCAAATTTCGTATATGCGAACGCCCGGCTTGTTCTGAACTGAAGTTCAATTTTTCCTTGAAAAGAGAAAAAGGCATTGGCTGTTTATTCACTAGTAATGTAGGTAAAAGAAATTAAAACTGCTCTAACGAAGGTCTTCTCATTAATCTGATTTTTAAAGGGTAATGTGCAAGATTTTAATATGTGCTTACGCTTTTGTAGCAGCATAGATTGCATAGAGAGGATGTGAAGGGACAACAATGGCCGCACCAGAGCTAATATTAACAATGGCACCTTTCTTCCTCTTCAGCATCCCTGGCAAAACAGCCTTCGTAACCCTAGTTGTGCCCTCCAAGTTAACTCTAACGATATCCATCCACACTGTCTCGTCAACCTCGTGAAAATACATGGCTGTCGGGTATGTGATCCCCACGTTGTTTATCAGAACACCGACTTCCAGCCCATCAATGGCTTTCTCTATCGCTTTGACTCCGGATGAGTCTTTGCGAGAGAAATCAAATTCCACAATGGTTATCTGGGTATTGGGGTTTTCAACTTGAATTTCGTTGGAGGTTGTTTTGAGCTTGTCGTAGTTTCTGCTGACTAACACTAGGTTTAAACCTTGCTGTGCTAGCTGGTGGGCAAAGGCTTTTCCTATGCCGTCAGTGGCGCCAGTGACAATAGCCCAGGAGCCGTATCTTTTGAGGTTCTTTGGATGTCTGAGAAATGTAGCAAAGATCCATTTGAGGAAACAGATTGAACTATTGAGGAGGAAGACGAAACCAAGTGTTGAGAGAAACATCAGCCAGAAATGATTGGTGCATGCTCGTGACATTTTTCTGAAACTGGTGGATTGTGCGTGTTTCCAATTCCAATTAGAATAGGTGGCCAGTTTCATTGATTAACGCTTGAATTTCTCGCCAACTGCCGTAACAAACAGGCCAATATAATCAAAGCTGCATGGGTAAACCCGTGGAAATATAAAGACCACATAATGGCAGAGACATGGAGGAAATATCTTGTACTCAAAGTTTGAGAAACACAGAAAGCAAGTTTTGGTTTGGTTTGGTTATAAAGGCAGAGTTACATAATAACGCAAACATTAACATGCATGCAGTAAGTTACAGTCAGCTTCACCTAACCATCGGTGCATGTGTTTATGAGCTCTGATCCAAGATTTTATGGCCAGTTGATCCCCTGCAATATGCGCATGCAATTATCTCCTCACCAACTACTCTCGACATTTACGATCTTTCCTTTTACAGTTTTGGTCTACTCTCGAACAATTAAACTGTAAGCGTAAGAAAAGAGGCTCCTATTACTACGTGCGTACTCGGGTCCCTATCCTTGCATTAAATTAGTTGGCTTTTTTCGTTGGACACCAGTTGTTTAGAGGTTAACCATATACATGTTGGAATAGACTTGGCTCTAATTAATTTGAAATTGAGTTATTGTGACTCTGACAATTCGGCAGTAAATGAATAATTCCTGTAATAACAACACATCACCAATCGTACACAATTTGTTACATGATTTCAAACCATTGGAAACATTAGGTGATAGTAAACCAAACAGTACAGTTGATATACAACTTAGAGTGTAATAGTCTCAGACAATCTGTAACAACAGCGTAATAATGGTTGAGACACTAACAATCATATGAATTGAAGAAGAAGATTGGAAAGACCGGAAACAACAGATCCTACAAGAGACATTAAAAATATAAACAGAAGTAGCTTCCATGGAGCTCGGTCGATTCAAAGATGGAAGCAGGAATCGTTTCATTCTTCCTCTATCGGCATCAACATATGAAAATTGTGGTGTAATGTAACTGGTGACAATATTTGAGCCGAATCAAAGGATATATAGATACACCAACGGCAGAGTTCCTGCTCTTTGTGATACAGTTCTGAACAGTTCAAGATCCTGTTTACAATTTGGCGATGGTTTCATGGTGAATGTACAAATATGAATTGCAGGCATCATATCGTCCCTCGCTTGCAATACTCAGTTCAGCCTCCATTTCCGTTGTTTTATCTTTCATCTTTCAACCTTTGTTCATATTTTTGCATTGTAAGCCAATATGAATGATCATACTTGCGTGGATTAAAATTAAGAAAATAATAAAAAAAAAAACTCGGTAGCTCATGGGTCTGAATCATTGCTACTATGGCCAGAGTCCTTAGAAAATTGTTGTTCTGGGTGAAAAGGATCATCAACACAATGCACAGAACTCAAACTAGGAGAAAAATTCCAGCCTGTAGTATGTTCCGCCCAAGAATGGCAATTTTACCTGTAAACCCGCAAAGTCGTTAGTACCTGCCCGTCATGTAACGGACATAGTACGTCTCTTAGTGGGTGTAAGACGAGTTTGAAAAAAGAATTTAAAATTCATATCAGATATGGAAGGAATATGGATATGAATACGTATTTGAAATAGTCACAACGAGTATTTATAAATTTATTATAATTTAGTAAAATAAAAATATTAATTTTTTATTTTTTATTCTTTTGTAATTATAAATTTATTATAATTTTTAAATATTTATATAAATTTAATAATTATTAAAAATTTATTTAAGCGAATTTGATAATAAAATATCAAATCTGCAACGAATATGATTCGAGTTTAGTGTTGAATTTTCATGGCGGACAGTGGATGCGAATTTGAAGCACCCCTGCCAATCCTATTCCAGCCCATGGCCAGTTGCTCTGATGCCGTCTTCTTCTTCTTCTTTTAACTTGATGAAAAACGTGGACGACAAGTAATCTCGTGCCAAGTTATTCACAGTTGGAAAAAAAGAAACAATTTTAAGAGATAAATGATATGGTATTTCCATTAACTTAAAGGGAATACAGCAACAACAAAGTAAACCGCAGTAGATAACTCACCGTTTTCATCAACTCTATCAGCTCATATATGGAGTTCAGGGTGTGCCAGATTAGAGTAGACAAAATTTCTTGTCAGGTTCGATGGGATATGTTCACCTTCATTGAAGCACCTGTAGCATGCAAAATTGAGCAAACATATGAAATTTCCGAAAAAAGAAAAAGGCATGTCAGAAGGTAAACAAGATATATGGGAACTGCTAAGCAACATGAACCAAGGTCCAAACCAAATTCATTCTACTGCCAGAAACTATACCAGACCATTGAGCATTATTAATTTGAGCATAGAAATTGTATTACACCATTGAGCATTAATTTTACTTGTACCAAAGAGGAAGCTCCATGGCTGTATTTGTCATTTAATAAACCTTGAAAAGGTATCAACTTGCACCTTCCATATGAGAACTAAGACTGAAGGTAAGGCAGAGGAAGTAATAGATTAACATTTAGCCCAGATTTCCACAAAGTAAAAATCATAAACCTGCAACAATGTACTTCTCAATAATTATGCCGTGCCATGTAAATCCTTCTGGCATGGTCATACAGTGGAATTTTTACATGCTCATTCACTTCATCGTAGAAATGAACACTCGCCCCAGCCAAACAGCTACAATCAAGAGGAAAACATACATATCTAAGCTATTTACACAGAGAGATCACCAGGCCTTTTATTAGTACATACAAATACAAAATAAATTACCTCCACCAAAGAATTTTCGCATAAATAAATTCCAAATTAGGAATGGTACTTGTGAAGGAACAGAATACCTGTCAGCAAATGCCATAAAGGACTGCCTGAACTTTTTGTTTAGAAGAAGCTTATCCAGTGGTTCATTCGGATCTGTGACAGGAGTAGGTTCTCTTTGTACTAATAGTCCACTATCAGCTATGCCCAGAGGCTGACCCATCGATTCAAATTCTTTAGGCTCCCTTCTCCTCAAGCTGATTTGTGAGAGCAGGGCCTCTGAACTTGATATGGAGAAGAAAATCACTAACAGAATACTTGCCTGTGGAAAACCCCGAGAATCATTAGAAAATACAGATAAGGAGGAATAACTGAATTTTAATATCAGATTGTATTGATGACCGCAGGTGCAAAAAAGACGCAAAGAACAAAACAAATACAAATCATACGGTAACTAACAGCAGAAACATGGATGCAACTTGAAGCCATGAGATATCATCATGAATTTCATTCAAAATGTAAGGCAAAACCCATAAACCTGGAATTGTAAAAGAGCATGTGTTAAAAGATGCATGCCAACAAAAATAAATATCCTATCCCCATACAAAATTATACTGTTCATATTTTACTTTGTCAATCAGCTAACAGATGAGATAAAGAGTTAGTAATGATTATCCGTGTTTAGTAATAATAAAAAATTCACAAGTAAATATTTTCCCACAGCCACAAAATAATACCTCACGGCATGTGTTTGGTAACCAGAGAAAATCTGTCAAAACCATTAATGACATAATCAAGGCTAATTGTTAGTGACTATTGATCAGGCTTTTCATTCCACAACCATGGGTTGGCTTCGACTGAAATGCTTGCTGGATGAATTAAAACTAAAAAGTATGATATCATCATCTGAAACAACAATATATCAAATCCAAAGTTTAAATTAATATGGAGACATATTACTCAGCACTGTATAAAAACTAGATGAAAGTTTACCAACAGATGAGGCTGAGACTGCTATTCCTTGCCAAAGGTCCATGACCTCATCAAACCTAAACTCTATATGCCAACTTGCCCCCCAGGAATCCAACCAAAGTGGCAACATATATAGCATGGAGACATAAAACTTGGATCATCCAATCAACTCCCATATGGCATTGATGATTGAGAGGCCTTTTGATATGGATAACTACAGAATAAAGCATTCTTCTTGTTAGGAACAATCAGTTATATTGCAGAGAAAGCAAACTACATTATCAACAATTCTAAGACCACAATAGGCAGCTGATAAAAGACATGTATTTGGCACCCTAAATAGGTAGTCAACATTAATGCACTCATTCAGCCATGAAAAATTCAAAACAGATTGCATGATCAATCTTGTGTATTATAATGTAATCACAAGTGCATTAGTCAAAACATAATTTAAGATGGACCAGAAAAACATAGAAAAATTGATGATGGTCAAAAGCAATTTCACAAAGGAATTAAATCTTTGCAAAACTTTCTTATTGGAGGAAGGCTTAACTGGACATTCTGTTCATTTATCAGCAACAAGTCAACAATAGACCGGCCAACCTCAACACTTGGAAAATGAAAGAGGAAGGGAGGGAAACGGAAATATTCTAGTGTCTTCAACTAACTGATATGATAAAGAACTACTAACAAAACAACACTTGGATCATTTTTGAAATCCATCATTTCAAAATATGATTAAAAATAACGTGGCAGTATATGATGAAGATGAAATACAGAGTTGATATCAGTAATAAACTAGTGAAAGACAGAGAACATGAGAAACAGTGTACCCACTGCAAAGGTTGAGTTTAGCAGGGATATTAATAGAAGAAAGCAAAACAGCTACTACGAACAAATCAAGGAAATATAACTTAAAGAAGATATAAATTCTGAAAGCAATGAGTTGCATATGTATTCTTATAAACCAACAAAAAGCCGCATGGGAAAAAATCTCATGAATTGCAAAATTACTGCTCCCAGACTTGATTAATATCACTGCAGTAGCACTAAGCTCACTCTGGAAAGGAACTTGAAAAAGTAAAATGATGGAATTCAAAGGTTCTTACATGCAGCCCCAACAGTCCATGGCAAGAGATCAGCGGAAGAAAAATATAAGATCTGATAGGTGGTAAACATCTCCTGGAATATCAAAAGCAGCTGAATTGAGGAAGACTGATTAAAATAGTATACAAACGGGAAGAATAAAATCACCATCACAGTTAAATGACACTGTAGGAGATGCAAGTAATAATATTTAGAAAAATTGCACACTCATTAATCAGCAAGTCATAGATCTATGTACGAGAATAAAATATCTGATGTGACCCGAAGCAGAATTTCATTAATTGAAAAGACTCCAATTCCCATAAGTGCTTGAGGTTGCTTGTTCGTTGTAATAAAAGAATTCTCATTGTCCCCAACTCAACAACCAAACATTTCGTGCAATGGTTTAACCAACAGGCTATCACCATCTTTCCCTTGAGAAAATTCACTCTTAAAACTTTTTCACCCAGTTTTAGTATGCATAAGACCTATATTTCAGTGATCTCTGTGTGTGAGCATGTGTACTTGTCTTAAAAGAAAGGGGATACATATTATGTGACGCTATCTAGCAGCCAAACAATTTGATTTATTAGGCTAGATCACTACCTGAAGAAGTGGTTCATTCAACTCTGGCAAACAATGTAATTTCTTTACTTTGCAAGAAGGCTATTTACCTGACAAGAATGAAATACAAATGTAAGGACTGTGCTATGCGACTGCTCAGCAGCAAAACAAATCATAAAGGACCTTCAACCCACACTGAAACCTGTAGATAACTCAGCTTACAATGGAAATGTAATTCAGTGAAAGAAACCACTGAAAGGGCAAATATAAAACTAGAAGTGTTCTAGTGACAACAAAAGCACAAAGAACCTGCGCAGATGTAGCAAGACTCCATCAATTCCTCCGTTCAAATTTCAAGGAATCAGCAACCATCTGCATAAGGAATAGTTTCAATATCAAAAACATTACTGTACATATGCCCGCAACACAGATTTTGGTTGATATGCACATAAAAGAAACACAAATATAAAACCCATAGCCTACCACAATCGATAACAGAAAGTTCAAGCTGGCAAAAACTTGAATTCCTGGATACCAGAAGCCACTGTCTTTAAAACAAGGAACTTTGTGAACCAGAAAGGGCAATATGAACCTTGATTGAAGCCTGAAAGAAAGAACGAAACCAATCAATAAAAATCCAGGACAGAAGTAAACTTGCTAAATTATTAGTCTTGCAGTGTTCTGACAGCCAGAACAATAAATAACAAATAAGTAGATACAGATATGAATATGTCACGGTAATATCCTCTTTATGCCAATTGCCCACAACACGAGAGAGAATTCACGACCTACAAATGGAAGGCCAATGGAACGAGCCATACAATGAAACATATACCCACCAAAGTTAGGATTAAGGAGACAAAAACACATCCATGACAAAAATTTAGTTCCAACTGAACTGGGGAATCACTGTTAACAAATGAGAGTTGTTGTCTTAATCAGACACAGGCCCATCATTGTTCAACTTAAAAATGCAAATATTTATCTACGAATACGATGAATAGAGATTGAAAAACGTGCAAAATGAAGAAGAATACAGATATGGAGATGGCAATGTAATCGGTGGGACAGTCTCTGTCAAATGCACAGCTTGCCATAATCTTGCATTTGTTTTCGTAGGCTTGTACCATCAGTTGGTTAATGAATCTGAACTATCCATCAGTTAAAGTTAATGAATCTGAACTATCCATCAGTTAAAGTTAATGAATCTGAACTATCCATCAGTTAATTAAAATCTTGAACAAGTTAAAAGAGTTGGGGCATTTGGTCCCAAGGAAGTCAGTTGTTGGAATTTGGAAACATTAGGTGTCGCCTGTTCTGTTGGTCAACGTACCATGAGTCTATTCCCACGTGATAGTTGACTGAATAGAGAGAGAACGATCTTGGTGTTGATGGTGATGGTGGGTTACGTCTTCGGTACCAATTACTAATCAAGAACACTAAAGAGAGAAGAAGAGTGAAGACGACTTCACTCATTTGAGAATACTACATAAACATGGCAGCGGCAGTAGCTAAATGATCATAATTCCATGTAATCACCGGCAAGGCAACATTAATTTGTTAATTAGCTGCTAATCAAAAACAGCATCGCCAGCAGAGAGGCGGGACTTCACTGACGTCGCAGTCGCAGCAAGGCTTTTTCCCTGGACAGTGGCTCACACAAGCAGCACACATATCAATACATGCCTGTTGATTCAGAGCAAGCAAATAATTAAAACAAAAATCTCACCCTTACAATGCAATGCAACTCATGAACTACGACATACAACAACGTCAGATGGGTCGAGATGTTTAGTATTAACGATGATCGGGTAGCCATTGATGGCAGCATCTGCACTGTGTTTCAGCAGCAAATGAAATGGAAATTAACACGAACATTATTGCTATTAATGACTTCACTTTGGGAAACATGATTCAATTGGGTTTGTAATTTGGACGATTTTACTATGAAATTTGTTGGCTGCATCCTTTCTGTACCACGAGCGTTTCCATAGAGGTGTTGGTATTAACAATAATATATGAAAGTTTTCATTAGAAAATCCAATCAAATCTGGCATTACATTTTATTATGGTAGGATCATTAATTCATTGTTAATACATGTATTTCGATTTAATTACAACTTTTTTTTAATAAATGTTAACGGATGTACCATAATTTTGTTTCATTGTTAACATAAATGAAATATTTTGTACATGTTTCACAAACAACGATAATTTTACAGAATATACAAGGCTGCATTGGCGACAAGAACTGTTAGGCAACAAATCGAGCAAGCATGGACAGGTAACCGTAAGTGTTATCAATATGTTTGAGATGTGAATCTACTCTGATGATTTTGATGTGTAGGGCCACAAAATTCCTCCAAGCAAATTATTCAATGCATGAGAAGCCATTGCCACAACAATGCTTTTGGATACCATCGTTGCATACCCATATACCAAGCCAACAAAGGTTGCCCTGAAAAGAGGTGAACAAATGAATAAATCACCATTGTGCAAAAGGGAATTTGGCAGCTTCAACACAGTCGAAAATACAGTTAATATTTTGCATAGTAATTGCCGACTGGAATTTCTGCAAATCCAGGCTTGGAAACTCATAAGCTGTAAGTGTTTATGAATGATTAAAGTTGACATATTCACTCAATCTTATGAATGTACTGGTTAAGAGAAAAGATGTAGCAGAAGAAGGGAGAGGTTGATAGTATCAGGGACTAGCTAATGAACATGCCAAACATAAGATGTAAAATGAATGGGACAGTCAAGTGTGATCAATTATTTAATATTTAAGTGAGTATCTCCTTTGAATGAAGAAGATGAGTACCATGCTGCAAAGGAATACTTTCGACCACTGCCCAAGTGAAGAATACCGAATATGCAAGCGACCACCAAGACAGTCTTTTCATTGATTCCAAAAAGAGGTAGCAGTGCACCACGGAAGAGGAGTTCCTGCTCAACCCACAAATCCGCACATCTCTCACCAGGATGTAAGCTGATTTTAGAGAAATATAGGAAACAAAAAGTTGTGAAAAATAATTTAACTGTTTACCTCACTAATACCAGGCAGAAAAGCAACAACTAAGTAATCCAAAGGTTCTAGAGATGAAAGGACCTGCATAGGAAAACACGTGGTTTGACTTAAATGCTAACATTGGTCCAGCTCTTATTCCAGAGGCATCACCAGAATGGAGATGGAGTGCAAGTGGAGCAACTCATTAATGGTAAAATATACATGGCCATTAATGTAAATGATAGATGACTACAAATTGTACATGTCAAAGTTTGAATGAGTAAAGTACCTGCTGATTGGCAGCTTGACTAGACTCGGCAAAATCTGGCCACGTCTTCAATAATAGATACCGACACGATGATATCAGTATAACTAATCCCGTCATCAACTCAAAATGCCATAGCTCAAAACCAACTGTACACAAGAAAAAAAAATGGGAACCCTCTTTAGAACAATGGAACTGCTAGGCCATGTCAATAAGAGAAGAGCTGATAAATTATTGAACCAAAAAAGTCCAAAAGATTATTCCGAATCTGAAAGAAATTCTCTGGAAACTTTATATGTAAAGCATTTGAAAATGAAAGTTTGAAACTGTTTTTCAGTACAGCCAAGTTGGCTGTATATATTCCTTTTTTCACACAAAGAGGCATAATATTTCTTCTCCCTAAGGTTACGAGAACAAACTTTTGAAGAACCAATGGCAAAAGAGGACGGACATGAAATTAGTACATGACACTTGCGTAGAGCAGTCAAGGACTGGTAGTCCTTCCACTGAGGCGACATGAGATACCTACAAATTACAATTATGAGATAAAATTTAAAATGCAGATCATTGACCAAATTAAGCCATAAGTTCTACACACGAACTTCTCTCTTTCTTTATATTAATAGCAGCAGGAAATGAAGTCTGAGAAAAGTCTTAAATTCATAATTCAGCGTCAAATTCTCCAAAAGAAAGAATTAAGTCAAGCAAAACAGAAAAACTAAATCTAACCTGCCGAATTATTACACCCAAAGCAGCTATCAACCCACATGTGACTGTGCATGCTTGAAGCACACTACTTCTGGAAGGGATGGCTACTAATTTCTGCGAGGCCAAATTATCAGCAGAGGATGCATTGTTTCTATCTTTAACGTAATCATCTTCTGCAGTGGACCTATCCGCAGCCGCATTGCCTTCCTCTGCTAAAGGCAATTGTCTATCTCTTTTGAGTTTCTTCACGGTCTTCCTACTTGCAAAAGCCCTAGTCCCAAATCTCAAAGCCTTCAAAAAGAGAAATTTAAGTTTCCAATCAATGAACTACAATTTTTTCCATGCCATTATCTACAAGGTTAGAACAAAAACATGAAGAGTTGAGAACTCACACTGTGTAATTTGGCACCATTCCGAAGGCCAATAAAGTTTGCACCTAAGCAAATGTAACAGGTTTTGAACAATCAATGCAAGAAGCAAGAATATTAAAAAAAGAAAGAAAAGGGTAAAATACAGTCCAACTTACTCATGGAGGTAGAAATTGGCCAAAGCGAGTGAGTTGTAAAACCATGGTTTATGGCGAGTAATGCCATTATTTATATATCAGCCTCCAACTCCAAAAGGGCGAGTACACTTCAATCTGCTGAATCCCACTTCATATATCCGTGATAAAGACCCACAAAAAAAAAAAAAAAAAGAAAAGAGAGGAGGAAAATGAACTAGAAACACTGAGAAAAGAAGATGTACCTTGTGGGTTATGCAGCTTCTGGTCTCTTTATGGGAGCTAAAGATGGAAAATCAAACGCAAAAATCATTCCCAGAGACTGCAAAACTAAGTTCAAGGGGTTAAAAAAAAAGGGGGAAAATAAACCACAAGTCCCGTAACTGCAAAGCGTGCAGGAAACCGCTGACCATTAAAATTAAAAAAAATAAAAAATAAAAATCTCCTGGGTTTTGTTTTTCAGTTATTCGTTATCATCCCAAAAACCTCACCCATTTGCCACGTGGATGCTTGAAGGGTGGTTTTGGAAATTCACTATCCCACTGCAAATGAGAGGCCTCCAGAACCATGAATTCTTAGCAGCTTGACTTATTTATATTTTATTTTGCAGACGACGTCGTGTGAGACCAGTCCAGAAGTCAGAGAACCGTCCGAAATTAGAGGACGTTGAAACAAATTTGAACATTTAAAAAAAAAAAATAGATAAATAAATTGATTTTACATTCATTCATCTTTTATGCAATGATCCTATCTCTCAATATTCCAATTGGGAAACAAGCTTCAGGGCGTGGTGTTTCTCTACAACCCTAAAATGCGATTGCAAAGAATGAATTCTATCAACATATTTGGGCGCCTGCAACACTACAGATTAAAAAATGACAGAACTGCTACTATCTATAGATGATACAGGTTTCAGTTGCTGAGGAGATATGTTGTGGGTAGATGACGACAACGACGACGATGACAGCTTTCGTTACAAAATGGTTCCCAGCAGCCACATATGCAAGAAAAGCCAGTAGGCAACAATGCCTAGCCTTGCTCCCGGACGACTCATCAAAACTCGACCACCGGATACCCTGTGCAGGATATTAAGAGTAACTCAGTTTTAGATTAAGCAGTTAATTGTATTTTATCATGATACACAAAATTCAGTCACAATCGGGTGTAATTTATGTAGTCCACCATCAAAAACAAGAATATAGGAATATAGTTGTAATACTCTGTCATAATATATAATATATTTTTCTGTCTGGTACTTGTTAGTTTAAATAGACAAATTTAGCACTTTACCAAATTCCATCAATTCGATCTGCAATCATCTTTCCTTGCTTTGGAATGAGTCCTGATGTGTTAAGAGACTTGAATACATGGCCTGCAGAAAAAAGATAAATAAGTGAAAAGAAACATATAAATCTGCTCAATCTTTGAGACAATATGTGGGGAAATTAGAAAGCCCTATGATGCATACCTTTGTCCTCATCAGTTTCCTCGTTGTTAATCAGCCGAGCAGATTCAGAATCAATATTGATTGCAAGATGGTCAGTGGATCCCTTCCGCATAGTTCTCACGTGAGCAGCTGAGGCAACAGGAGAGATTGTTTTCGGTCCAAGCGTTCCCTGCATAAGCATCAGAAAGCATTGAAATCCTAAATATAGCTTTTATATCACTCCAGAGTAAAATTTGAAATAGCATGTGAAATCCAATTTGTTGCAAGCAGAAACTCTACAAGAATGGCGCTGCATATTGTTACTCTAATGCCAAACTAATGCTTTTGTTATTTATGTCCAACAGGTGGCAAGCCTTATTATTATGATATACTTACAAAGTCGTCATGCACAAGCTTAAACCAAAACCTTGGAAGTCTAAACTTCAGACATACAGAGAACTAAAATCATTGCAAATTTAAACTCTACATATCTATAACATGCCAATAAAAAATGTATCCAACCATGCATATGCTTAGTGACAATCTTGTATCAAATTAGAAAATAATGGGAACAAAGATCCTTATTACCACATCTTCCACTTCAGATATCTCTGACCCAGTGGGCAACGAAGGTGCTTCAAAGATGCTCCTTTCTTGGACAATCTCGGGTTGAGCAGTCCTACCATGCCGTGAGTCTTCAAGTAAATTTACCTTTGTTGTCAATTCATCAACAACCTTTTGGCTTCCAAGCAACTTGGAATCAAGTTCTTGGACTTTGGATCTTGAATTTTCAGCTTCTGAATGCAGGGTCATAATCTGCTTCTCTAGTACTGTTAAGAGGCCGATTGGACTGGCAAATTTTTGGTCTACAGCAATCTCATTACCTCCCAGCATATTAACAATTTTTTCCAAACCAAATGTGAACTCTGAGAACTCCAATTTCATCTTTTGTAAGTCTGGCTTATTTCTAATGTGTGTTTCAACTTCTCCCTTCAGATGTTCAATTTGAGCAGTTTGAGCCGATAGGATTGACTGCAGTTCTTGTTTCTCGTACTCTGATAAATTTATTTGATGCTGCAACTCAGACACACTATTAATAATCGAAAATAGTTTCTTCACATCAGCTGAACTGTTAGGTTCCACATCTCCAACTGGCTCTGCGTAAGGGATTTCAATCTCATTTATTTTATCAACAAGTGTTCTCATCTGCGAAGGTGACAGGAGAAGGCCTTCTGCCTCTGTGACAAAAAAAAAAAAACTTTAGATAGATGAACTAATAAATAATAAAAACTGAAGTAGATATGTTCAACAAACACAAAGTAAAGGATAATACTAGTAATCACCTTGTTCTTTCATTGACAATCTATCATATAACAATGAAATTTCTGCCTCCTTTTCTTTCAACTTTTCCTCTTTAGCTTGGTAATCCTCTACTTTAAGACCCAGCTCTCTACATGAATGTTCTAATGCAGCTACATCAGTCTCCAACTTGGAAACCTTACTTTTGTGTAAATCCCTTTCATCCGTAGCTTTTTCAAAAGAAGTTGTTTTCTGTTCCAATTTCTTCTGCAAATCTTGAATCATAGATGCTGCAATGTTACTTGCCATGTCAAAGAATTTAATCAGAGTCTGAGCTTTCCTCACAGACAATGCCAACTTCTCTGCGGTCTCAACATATTTGTTGCCACAAAGGCCCTTCTGATGCTCTGTTGTATCCTCTCCACCAGCTTCTCTCTCTTCTTGGAAAAAAGAATGGTTCAATTTTTCAAGCTCAGGAACAGATTTGAGTTCTAGAAGATCATTTTTGACTTCGAACTGCAGTTCTCTTGTAGCATCACTACAAGCAGACAGTAAAACTATAACATCATTTTGTAAGGTTGCCATAGCTTCCTCCTGCTCCTGTTTACATACTTCCAAATTATTGACCTTTTGTTCAAGAGATTCCATGCTCTGAGTCATTCTTACAACTTTGTCCCTTGTTGTCTGTAATTTTCTCAATAAAGCAGCAATATACTCATCAACGAAAGTGGAGAAATGTTCCAACTTACCAGTAAGAATTTTGTCTCTCATCTCAAATCCTTCCACAGTCTTTCTAAAACATGACGATATATTGCCCGCATCTGCTACTGTCACCTCACCATTATCCATCTCAATGTCGTCAAGATCATTTGCAAAGGATTTAGTCACATTTGAATTTTCCTGAAATAAGTTTAAAAGTTAAAAGTGCTAATAAGAGGAAACCATCAACCAAGTATGCCAAACAAAAAAACGAATAACTATGTCCTCATCTCACTGCAAATAAGAGAGAGAGAACAGAACAGAGAACTTAAAAAAATGTAAATGTTCCTAGATAATGAAACTCACACCCAAACTGATAAGAGTCCGTCAACATGACAAACATTCTATGAGGAAAAAGATGGGGGTAGAAGGCTTGGAAGTGCTTCATATTACCTCAATGGTTGCTGATCCCTTGCCAAAAACCACATCTCTTATATCTTCAACAATGAGGTCCATATTTTGCAAGACCTCAATTTTCCGCTCAAAGCATTGTTTCACTGTAGTTAACAACCCCTCATCTTTCATAAGCATTTGAAGATCATTAAGATGCCCAATGAGCTCTACCAACCTGCTCTCTATGCTGTCACTTGCTCCAGCCAACTCTTCCATGCATGCATTCAACTTGGAATTAAGAGTTGAAACCTCCTGCTCCACAATTTGTTTTTCACCTTTGAGGACAGAAATATCGTTCTCTGCCTTCAACAATGCATCTTGCAATGATTTTATAGTCGCATGCCCATCTGCCAGCTTAACAGCCTGAGACTCTGCCTCCTCTTTCAGCTTCTGCAGCTCATTCTCCAGCATTGTTCTGCCAACTTGGACAACATTAATTTGATCAGTCAGAATAGCACCATTCGCTTCTACCTGGGATAGCACATCTTCAAGAGACTTTATCCTTTTATAAGCCTCTGTTAATTTGCTGGTCTGAGAAGCAAATTCCTCTCTTACTTGCTCTAGTTCTATTACTGCAGCACCTCTGCTAGCTTGAGTGTCTTCTTTCTCATTGATTAGCACCAACATGTTAGTCTCTGCCACTGACAACTCATCTTCAAGTGACTTGCTATGTGCATTTGCTTCAGAAAACTTGCTAGCTTGGATACGAGCCTCCTCTTTTGCTCTCTCCAACTCTTGTTCAACATTTTTTTTACCAACTTCTACTTCCGTCTTTTCATCGGCAAGTTGAGTAACCTTATCCTCTGCAACAGACAGTGCATCCTCCAGTGACTTCATTGCTTCTTGGGCTTCTTCTAACTTGCTAGCCAATGCACTGGCGTCCTGTTTTACATTTCCTAACTCTTGCTCTAAATGTGTCTTAGTATCCTGGCATTCATTGATGTACCCCACAATCCAGTTGACCTTTTCTACAGGCTCTTCGAAAACTGAATCAACTGGAAGAATGATGCGATCAACAGATTCAATTACTTTCTGCAACAGATTATTACTCTCCGATAAGAACTGCTCAAGGTGATCCCGTTGATCTTTCATAGCAACAAGATCAGCCTCCAACTTTGGGATGAACTCTAAATCATTTGACAGTCTATTGATCTGATCCCTGCACTCAGAAATTGTAAATTCTTGTTGCTGCAAGTTGAGCTTCAATTTCTCAATTTCTGAGTTCTTTTCGTCTAGTTGAAGTTTCAAGTTTTCCCGATCTTGAACCAACCCCTTGCCTTTCTTAACTGCCATAGATAACTTCTCCCGTAGCAAAGCAGATTTCTCCTCTGATCGTTCAAGATCTTTCAGCAGAGAGTCCTTTTCCTCCTTCACTGCTCCAAGTTCTTCAGATGCCACTCTTAATTTATTTGATAGTTCATACAACTGCAATCTGGCTGGTGCCTCTTCCTCAAGTATTTGCTCACACAGCATAAACTCCTGGTTCTTTACATACAAGAGACATTGCATTCTTTCAAGCATTTCAGAATCAGTGCCAAAAGTATCAGAAGAGGCACAAGCTTGCGCTCTTATATTCCCAATGCATTTATACATGAGTGTGGCCAGATCATCAGAAGTGTGATAGAACACATCTTGATCTTTCATTGTCTTTCCAGATTCCTCAAGTAATGCCCTCACCAGATGATCCTTCTCCAGTGAGACATTATCTGCCTTTTTAACAATTTCCTCATATTTGCACACTAGGTCGTCCAACTCCTTTTGAATATAATCCTTTTCTTGTAATTCAGCGGACAGTGAAGCACTTAAGTGGTCAATTTCATTACGTGCAGCTTCCTTTGTTCTATCAAGTTGATCTAGCAACACATTTGCTTCATCTTTGGCCTGATAAAATGATTCCTTGAGCCAACCCAATCGAGATTCCAAATCAGAATATGAAACAGTTTCTGGTACATCAATCAAAGAAATGGCATCTTTCAATTTGTAGAAGTCCAGAGAAATAACCTTCAGTTTGTTTCTCTCATTCACAAGCCATTTGATTTTTTCCACCATATCCAAAGATTGAAGTTCCCCAGGTACATCAGTCTCGGAGAGGACTTCTTCAGATGTTTCAAGAATCAAATTACTCTGCTGGAGTGTTTCTTGCAATGATGCAATCAAATTTTTGCTTTTTCCGAACTCTTCTTTGCTTAGTTCAGCAACCTGAAGGGCATTGGATTTCTCATGCAATTCAACTAGGCATTTCTCGAGCTCTGTAGTTTTATCAGCCAGAGACTGCTTCAGAGAGTCCCGCTGCTGAACCAAGGCCTTCCCTTTAGTCACTGCCAAACTAAGCTTTTCTTTGGTGTTAGTACACCTCATCTTCTCCTGCTCAAGTTCTGTCATTGTTTTGGAAAGTTCTGCAGTCACTGCCTCAACCATTTCCTTGTCCTTCTCAACTCGTTCAACCAATTTTCTATTTTCATCTTCTAAATGGTTTACTTTTTCAACCAATTCTACTTCCCTTCTTTTGAGCTCGAGTAACTCATCACGAGCAGCAGCAAAGACTGTCCCAAACTGCTCTTGCGCTCTAAGATCAGGGTCAGCTTTCAACAAACACTGCCCGAGTTGATAAATTTCATAAAGCATATGATTATACTTCTCAATCAACATATACATACTTCTCTCAACAAGACTGATTTTCCCACTAACTGATTCATCCAACAACTCCTCCTGATAAACTACCATTGCAAGATAAGACAACATCCTGTCTGTAACAATCTCAACATACCGGTCCGTTTCAAGCTGAGCCTCCGATGCCATGCCAGCAACTGAATTCAAATAAGCAGCAGCTACATTGTGTGATACTGACAGTTCAGCGACTTTTGCATTTAGATCCTCGATTTCCTGATCCTTCTTATATAGAACTACATTAAGTTCCCTAGTCTCACTCTCACTCTTTAAACGCTCTTCCAAAGCACTACTAAGAAACTGTGAGCATTCACTCATCAAATCATGCAATGAGGCATCACCCATCTGACTCGTTCCCTCACTTTCCCCTACTTCTTTTTCGTTTACAACATCACCAGACTCACCATCATTCTTGGCCAGCAAGAGCTCTTTCTTAGTCAAAACCTTAATCTGATGTCGGAGGGTAGCTAGTTCCCTTGCAAAACTCTCTATTTCTTCCTGCAATCATCACAACACAAATCCTATCAATACTATCACCAATTACCAACAAAACAGTAATCAATAATTCTTTAACAGAAAGAAGTAGTCAGACCTTGTATTTCTTTTCCATATAATCTCTCTCGCTAACAGTCGTATCCAACAAATCACGGAGACGTTCCAGCTCACCCACCAACAAATGATTATCTCCAGTCACATTGTCAACTCCAACAAGGTGATTCTCTTTCACATTAGCACCTTGTTTTTCCTCAGAATTCGAAGTCTCAGTTTCATTACTTGCAATAGACACTCCATTATCAGCATTTCTAGCATCATCTAAATCATCGGATGCATCAACAAACAAATCATCTTTACTTTCAGCATTCTTCATACCAACCACAAGACCTCCGTCCTACATTCATTCATATAATCAACACATCAAAACGACATCAACTTTGAATAAACAGGACACACAAAAAAAAAAAAAAACAAATTAGCAGATTTATCAATAAGAACACGAATAAATTCGATTCTTACCCGATTAACTGATGATTCGGAATTATCTGGACCGTTGGATTCGTAACTCTCCGACATTTCAATTGATCATAATCTAACAGCTCCCTCTCCAACAAAATCAGATCTACCAACTCAGTTCAAAATGAACCCAAAAAAACCCTAAATGTTTGGGGATTTCAGCGATTGACCTGTCAGCTGAGTGCAATCTATGGTAACTGTGCGAATCAGAGTAATATTTCCGCCAATTTTTCTAGTTTTATTTCTCGGCATTACTATGTTTTTATTGGTTTGTGTAAGTTGTGACACTGCATAGCCAATGAAATCGTTACACCACACCATGGTCCTTAGTGAAGGGCAACGGTGAAAAACGACCACGTCGCAGCATGACCAAAAACAAAACGGCACAGCAACGCTGGCGTTTTTGTTATCTTATTAAATGAAAATTATATTAATCTTCCATTTATAACTAAAATATTAATAATAAAACCTCTTGAATTTTCATTTTGTTCTCCATGTTTTAATCAGCAAATTAATTAATTGATGCCTTTAAACAATGGAAGATCGAAATCTCGTAAAAAAATCGTTATAGATGTAAAATTAAAATTATTACTAAATTTTTTTATTATTAAATTAAATAAGTATTATTAAATATCGTATTTAATAATAAATAATTTAAATTATATCTTTAATTTTTTTAATTTATATTATAAAATATAAAATTAATTTATTAGTTATATACTATATTAATATTTGTTTAAAAATTAAAAATAAAAAATTAAACGATAATTTTAATTTATAAAATTATAAGTAAAATATTAACTCTAGCATGGGTTATGTAATATAACACCAATTATTTTACCTGTAACTCTAATTGATCAATTAACAAGACATGTTGTCACTTGACAACCTCCAAGTGTTATTGCGTACTCCATGAGGTTCATGAGAAGTCAAATTATAAACCCATTTGGAGAAACGGTTCATGGCCAAGCAATTTCAGAACAAGGAGGGCCCTGTGATTCCCTACAACAATGGAGCTTCATTCAAAACAAATTCCTTGTGTCATGGGCAGCTAACTATAAATTCATGCAACGGAGACCAAAAAACAAAACAAAAGAAACTTAGTTCTTCTTCTTCCTCCTCTTGAGAATGATGAATTCCAGGTATTTATTCATCTATGTTACTCTCTTGATCCTCTTCTTGTCATTCCCTCTTTCCTTTGCTCATAACGAGACTCACCAGCCTTCTTCCCCTTCTGATAACAAGTGCCAATGTCCATGCCCATGCCAGCAGCAGTCACCTCCAAATAACGGCAATAAACCTCCACCTTCCCCTCCAACTCCAAACAATGGCAACAAACCTCCCTCTCCAACTCCACAACACAAACAATCACCCCCTCCAATGCCGAGTAACAGCAATAAAAGTCCTCCTTCCCCTCCAACTCCAGACAATGGAAACAAACCTCCCTCTCCAACTCCACAACACAATCAATCACCCCCACCAACGCCGAATAACAGAAAATCCCCTCCAAATAATAAAAGCTATGAAGGTAGTTTCACCAAGGTATTTGCCTTTGGAGATTCATTTACGGACACCGGGAATGCTTTCATATTGGGGGGCCTTAAATCATTCGTTGGTTCATTAATCTCGCATTTGAAAGGCAGAACCTCTCTCCTACCTGGACACAGGCAATGTAATGGCCGCTTGGTTGTTGATTTCCTCTGCGAATCTCTCTCTATGCCTTATCTGCAACCGTACAAAAAACATTCCTCAAGCTTCTCCATGGGAGTAAACTTTGCTGTAGCTGGATCAACAGCTCTTAACAGTGACTATTTTACTAAACAAAATTTTGGTCAGGCCCTGATGTGGAAGGGGATTCCATTGAACTTCCAGGTCCAAGTAGATTGGTTCCACAAGTTTATACAAGATATTGGCTGCAAGGGAAAGAATCAGAGCGAATGCAAGGCCGAGATCGAGGGTGCACTCTTCTGGATTGGTGAAATGGGCGGAAGCGACTATGCTCGTACTTTTGGATCTCCTCTTTCCAAACGGTGGCTTACAGACTTAACTCTTGATCATGTTTCCAGGCTTTTGAAGGTATGCATATATAGTTAGCTTACAGAAAGAAAGGAAGAAAAACATTCTGTTCCCAACTGTTTAATATTGCTGACTGCAAACTGTTGTGAATGGCAGGCATTGTTGGATTCGGGTGCAAAGTATATTGTGGTTCAAGGGCTACCCCCGATAGGATGCTGTCCATTAGAGATGTTCATAGCTAAAGCAGCTGATCGAGATCAAATGGGATGCGCATCAACCGGCAACGCTTTGATACAAACTCACAATGATCTCCTCCAGAAGATGATAGCAGACTTGCAGCAAAAATACACCGGTTGTACGATTGCATATGCCGATTACTGGAACGCATACAAAACCATACTGGATAATCACCAGAAGTATCAATTTGCAGAAACCTTCAAGGCATGTTGCGGTGGTGGAGGTGGTCCCCTCAACTTTCATCTGAATTCATTATGTGGATCAATGGGCACATCCGCTTGCAAAGACCCCAATCAATACATTCACTGGGATGGGCTTCATTTCACAGAATCCATGCACAAACACCTAGCTGATCTCTTCCTCTACCAGGGTTTCTGCAAACCATCATTCCATGAGCTGGTTAAGAAGAAAATGGGCATGTAGGCCTGCATTTCACTCATAGAGAAGTAGGTCATTTCTGCGCTCTGAATGGCTAAGTCTGCATTCAGGAAGCGAGTTAATAAATTCTGTTTCAAAACTTTCTTTCTTTTTGCTTTTAGTTTAAATTGAAACAATAACAAGTCATTAATGTCTTGAATAGAGCATATGTATGTTCACGAGAAAGACAAACATAGTATTGAGCAAATGTCTTTCTGCTTTGCGTAACTCAATGAAGTCAGATTTTAAGCAATGTTCTCTCTTGATTCTTAAAAACTAATTTTGTGCATTATAACTCCATGTCCTGTCTCAATCAGTTTTTTTTTCACGAATATAATAATTTTCCATAATGCTACAATAAGTAATTTACAATAGATATGATTATCACTAAACCTTCACGTGAAAACTGTTACATTAAAATCAGGGTAAGTTGTCTCACAAATTTTACTGGCAGCTTGAAGAGTAACATTTACCCGAAAGTTGCAGGTGCAAAAATGTTCCATTATTCTTTGCGCGGGAAAATAATTTAGAAAGCAAACAGACGACGGAACATTATCATAATGATTTTGATTGCTTGATAAACAGAGATCCGGGACCATCAGCAAACTCATACAAGATGTATGGTGCACTCGAATAGGCGATTTCAGTTCTGTAAATGCCATTATTTTAATCAAAGCAGGAGCAGCGGCAGAATATCATGCTGCCAGAACAAACAGCATTCAACATTCAATATTTCGAACTTCAGTACCCTGCATATGCCGCTCAAAAAATTGGCAACGGTTAGTGCTGTATAACAATCAATTTATCAACACACACCTAATCTTCAAACCAGTATTGTGAAAGGAATGCCCGGTGAAACCAAATCCAAAGATCAGTTTTACACATATTTCGTCTCAACATTGTCATTCAGCCATTCAAAGAAGTAGAAGATATTTACTGAAAATATCATTATTATTCAAAGAACTTCATGCAGCTTCAACATGATTGTAAGGAAAATGTACATCTTATTTCTGATATCAGAATTTTGATATTAAAAATGGGGATTTCATACCCCAATGCTCGTAATGTTCAGACAAAGACAATACAGGTTTGGTTATTTTTGTGTAAGAATGAGAAAATTTTCCTTACCAGACTCTATTTACATTTAAGGTCAGCCATTCTATCTGTACATCAATCTCTTCACTCGTTCATGATCAGATTAGGCACTCATAGTACACTAGGAAAAGGGCATCTGGGTAATCTTCTGGCAAGCTGTTGATATAGAGATAGAAACGCAACAAATCATCCTTGGAAACTGCTTCTGGATCAATCACATCCTCGTTGCAAGTAAGCACCCATAAGTCTTCTGAATTAACTCTCTTTAAGCTACCACGACAAAAAGGGCAAGATTCTGATTTCGTGTTCCTGTAATTTTGAAGGAATTTAAAATAGTGAAATGAATTTATAATTCTTTTGGTGTCAAGTTTTCAGGACAAAAGCATGAGACCATGGTCCACAAGATGTTTATACTAACCAATTTTGGTAGCATTTGATGCACATTGCATGACAGCAATTAGGCAACACCATTTTGGTACATGGCTCCAAGCAAATCCCACATTCATCTTCTCTCTCTAAATCCACACTGCCAACTCGGATATCTCCTTCTACTCTCCTTCTACCAAAACAAGCTATGACAGGATGCACTTTCTTAGCATCATCTATTTCCCCCAAACTACTATGGAGCCGTTGAAGAGAGGGTAATATAGTGCCTAAAGTTTGGTTTTCATGAAAAGTCAAAATACATGCATAAACCAGAACCGATAGGAATTCACTGATTAAAATAAATATAACATTAACAGGTAGAGTCAAGAACATACCATAGAATTCCCTAATTGTTGCCTTCCTTCCACGTGTAGATAGATTTGGCCGATCGTCTGCATACACCTGTTTGAAACAAGCAAGAAATTCATAAAAAACTGCACTAATTGTTCAACAAACAAGCATGAACTGATAGACCATCACAAGGATCAATATGCTTGGAAAGAGGAACCGACCTTATATACTAGTACGTGGAAAAGGTTTAGATATCTGGGGAGTACACACATGCAGGAAGAATTCACCCATTGTAGCAAAAACCAAAAGAGGGGAGCCCAGTGATTGTAAACCAATTTCATTTGAACACGTGCACCACCCTTAGCTCTTGGAATTGCAGCAGCTCTACAATCAAAGGTTTCTAATTAGACGGAATAATTACAGAGGAATCACTGATATCAAGTAGCTTTTATAATAAAATGAAATCATCTTAACATGATGACAAAATAAGCAAAGAAAAAGAAAAACCAAACCGTGCTCCCCTTAAAAACTCACTTTTGCTCAATCCACAACACAGAAATCACAGTATCAACCTCAAATTTCAGCAATTGTGCACAAGCATACACACAGAAACGTACAAAGAGGAAGGAAAGTCACAATTTTTCTAATATATCTCATAAAGCTGTTAGATGATATACACATATTCAGAAATTCCCACTTGCGCCTATCTTCCCATAATTCCAGAAGCTCATTAATTGCATACACAAATCAAAATCCAACGTAAACACTAACCATAAGGTAGTATCTAGTATTAGGTACTAAACCACTTTTCCTCAATTAGTGTGATGTTGATCATGATAGTGATCAATGAACAGATAAAAACACACATAGACAAAACAACCAATTTTAGCTTAAAGACAGGTGCATTAAAATCAGACACAACAGAAATTGAAACACCAAAAAAAAAAAAACTTAACAAAGCATTCGCATGCTGTATATCAGCTTCCAAGACTTTGAGTGAGTCCTGATACGAAGACTTGGCCAACTGATAGTACACCATCGCCATATCTGCCAGTCCCTTAAACAAACAAATTACAGAGATACACAAAAAGGAAGAAACTTTATAAGGTAGATGATGAGTAACAACTGGGTTCTGTTTGGTTTTGGGTTCTGACTTCCGTGAACCTAATCCACCAAAACCACAATAGAAAGTAAAAGAGAGAGAAAAATAAAAAAAGGGGTTTTTGTTTTCTCTTCCCTTCTTTAAGTTTCTCTATCCTTAAATTTTTATGGATGAATTTAGAGGGCGGCTCTGATAACTCTATGGCGTTGCTTTTATGACCACAGAAATAATACAGAGTACGTACAAGAAATACGTTTCTTTCTAGACTCTCTGCCAGTCTGCTCTCTGAGGGGATTCCCTCTTTTAATTGTTTTTGATCGGAATAATAACATCCAGATCCCGGTTGTTGTTTCGATGTCTAAGACTAAGACACAATTTTTCTCTTTATATCGAATAAATCCCTCATATATTGGGACAAAATTTAAGTAGTTTCGAGTAAATGTCAGGGACCTATTTGACATGAAGAGATAAATTGGTTCCTATTAAAGAATAATTAAGCATTTAGGAACTCGAATGTTATTGTTTCAATTCTTTTTGTTTAAATCTTATCTTAATCTTTTGCAACAGGTTTGCTTTCTTATTGTTAATAATAGTACATGGAAGAATATCAATTCCACAATAATTTATGTGACATGATTACTGGTTCTGCCTGTTCTAGAAAATATTCTATGTGGGGTTTTGATTCTTTGTATGCATGACTATTATAAAATCTTCCAACTTTGCTTGATCAACGGTTGATCTTAAGGTTCTTTTGATTTATTTATTAATATATTTCTTGTTAGGTAATCCAACTAAATCTTCTTTTTTATCAAAAAGTCAAGCTTCAGGAATTGAATGACTGCTTTGATTTTTCAACTGTTCAAAGTTCGAATCACTGTTAATTCTGGGAACCAACTTTGAACTTCCCAAGTCATATTTATCACTAATTATAAAGGAATTGTTGACCACGCTAGAAATTTTAATAAAGGGTCTTTCATGAATAATTTTTGACCAACACAACACTCATGAGAAGAACATGTCCACCAACTGCATGATTACATGTGTATTGCAGTTTGGAAAAGAACAGATTCTTCTGTTACAAAGTTTTCTGTTCCTAATCATGGGCATATTAGGTACAAGCAGAGAGTTTATTATGATTATGATAATGATATACAGAGGATTAGTTGCTGAAAGATTATCTGGCAGATGGGGCTAGGCATTCATTTGATAAATCAGGGCTCTCAATTTCAAGAAAACTTGTAAGCAAAGATTTCCGAGAAGATGGTGCCTCGAAACTACCAGAAGATAATTTTTGGTCACTGCCCTTTTCTATCTTGATTGCATCCTGTATTGCCAAAACTATTTCCTGCATTTTTGGGCTGGAAAATTCTCTCTGCTCAACACATTGTACAGCTACTTCAGCAATTCTCCATATCGACTCGATTTTAACGTTTCCTATTAGAACAGGATCTACAATGCTTCTCACATCCCCTGTCTTAATCAATGATCTTGCCTGCTAGCAGCAGTTTTTAGTATTATTGAGCCGTCCCATTTAGGAGTAATGAAAGATGCTTAAGAAATTTACTCAAAAATGGATGAGACTGCCTTAGAGGCATACCCAATGAACAATGTTCCTTCCAGCACCGAAATCTTCCACCGAAACAGGTTTTCTTCCTGAGATCAGCTCGAGGAGAACAACCCCAAAACTGTAAACATCACTCTTTTCGGTGAATTGCTGACTTGCAAGTATGGTTTACATCTTGATATATGTGTTAAATCTTCTTCAGCTTGTCTTGAAAGTCCAAAATCTGACACTTTTGCTCTCATATTGATGTCTAAGAGAATGTTGCTTGCTTTTACATCTCGGTGAATGATAGCTGGGTTACAGCCAGAGTGCAAGTACTCAAGGCCTACAAAAAATCTAAATTTGTGTTTGTAGTTGAAAATTGATCTATGCATGATTACCATCTACTGAGAAGTTAGATTGTAAACCTTTAGCTGCATCTTGTGCATTTTGTAGACGAGTGAAGCAGTCTAAAGGCTTCTGGTTGACAGAACCTGCCAGCAAACTATGTCAAGAATTTTGATTTTGTGGTTTCAATCCGGAATTAAGAAAACTAGAACATTGAAAATGATCAGAAGATAGAAGGTACAAGAACAGACCATGTATACGATCCCGCAAGGTTCCATTGTGCATATACTCATAAACCAGAATGCGTTGATGTTCTTCTTCACAGTATCCAATTAAAGGAACCAAATGCCTGTGATGAATTCTTGACAATAGGGCAACCTGCAAATACGTTCTCGTGGTCAGTGATATGTAACATATTGTGCTTCATTTAAGCCATAACCTGACGGGGTAAGTCTTATTAGTGTCCAATCAAGAAAGCAGAGATCCTTGAGAAAAACAAACACTAACTATTATCCCTCAAAGTTCATAGCTTCATAACAAAACTGAAATAATGCTAAATGAATAATTGGTATAGATCCGCAAGGCCAAATTTGACAGTGCCTCAGTCACAAACTGCTGTGTCCGATGAGTGGATGAATCAGCCATTATCTTGACTGCTACTTCTTTTCCATCTTCATTTTTCCATAGAAAACAGATCCAAAACTTCCTTTCCCAGTTTTCTGAGGGAAATTATTTGTAGCGTCTTCTAGCTGAGAAAGTGAAACATAGTATGCCACGCCTTCATCCATAAAATGCCCACCTCGTGCAATCGAATAGGCAGTTGAAGGCTTTGTGCTTGTTCGCAAGGAATCACCTGATGAATACATAAGATATTACTACATCCAATGCAGAACTTCATCCAATGTAACATGAAAAGAAAACTGAGATTTACACACCTTTTTCATTACTTTTCTGGTTTGACAATTTTCCCCGTAGATTATGTAGTAATCTTAAACTTCCCAAAAACAGAACTAGCAGAATTGCCAGTACTCCTATTGAGATTCCAAGTATTAACTTAAAATGCAGTTTTTGCTGTGATCCTTTATGTAGTTGAGGATTGTCTTCATATCTTCCAGTGAAAATAAGTAGCCATGTGTAAATTCCTCTGACCCAGAAAACCGTGCAACAGTTTCTGTCTTTATGCCATTCTTGTTATAACTATTATGCCAGAATGAGCATTTGCAGACAGTCAAACCTTTGATATGTGGATGCTGAATTATCTGCAGTTAACTTGGTTCTCTTAATTGTATTATATGTGCAGCTTTTATCTACATGTTAATTGGAAACTTACTTTATATGAGCTTTCTGGCATGTAGTTGCTGTGTTTATTCGTATACAATACTACTTATTTCAAGCTTTTAACTTCTCAATGCTTCTGGTCTTTGTAAAATGTTAACTGTATGTAAACATTAATCAAGGCATACTTATGGCCAAATAGAACTAAAAGCATACTCACTTGAAAATAATTTTTGCAGTTAGCAGTGCTTGAGGTATTTTCCCGCTAAAAGAGTTGTTCTGAATGTGCCTGCCACATGCAGATTTTGCAGTTAGATCCAAATTTGCACAAGGGATAACATATTGGCGTGCACATAATGGGTAGAATATATCAGCTTATGTTCGATAAAGTCTTCAATGAAATAAGAACTGTCAACCACACTTACAGTGATTACTGACAATTTAAAAAGAAAAAGGGAAAATTCAAATTAGCACTTACAATTCCTTTAGGCTCGACAAAGTACCCAGAGAAGAAGGCAACGAAC
Organism: Swietenia macrophylla; assembly: GCA_032401905.1. NCBI lineage: Eukaryota > Viridiplantae > Streptophyta > Magnoliopsida > Sapindales > Meliaceae > Swietenia > Swietenia macrophylla. The sequence continues at coordinate 6,195,630 of CP135585.1, read as the reverse complement.
CCGTTAATTTGTTGTTCTCCAGATGCCTTCAGGTGCAAAAAAGAAATTAGGTGTTGGACCAGTCAGATTTTCTTTCTGGATGTCAACATGATCGCAAAACAAGCACCACCACTTATGCAAGTGAACAGTGAAGAATGAGTTCATGAAGAGCTTGCACAATTTTCAAATTGACAAGACTACTCATATCAGGGAGAGTCCCTACGAGGGATCCAACCACCTACGTAAATGTGAAATCAATTAGACAGAAATACATTAAGGATAGACTTAAAGAGTAATAAATCCTCTTTACAGCATGGTAGAATTGTCAACGCGTCCATATTCTTAAGCTCGGATGGGATTTCACCCTTTATATTCCTTCCTGACAGGGCACTGCTTAGTAGGTCAGTATAATCCATCTCTAGTTATAGCTCATACAGGAAATGAGAATCCTTAAACTTCTGAACAAATTACCTTCTACATTATTCATTTTTGAATATTTATCATGAGAAGATATGTTTGTTTCTATTGCCATACCCTTTCGGATATGAGCTTCTACATTCACACTTTCAACAACAGGTTGCTAACACAATTATACTTGATAGTTGTTTGTTGAGCCATCAGAAATATTTGTTGAGTCATCAGAGATTGTTCGAATTATTTTCTAAAAGAGAATGTGTCCCAACTAAAAAATCTAAAGGAATACTTGGGTGAACAGAATGGTCCAAGTATGGACCGAAATTTTCTTACAAGTGTAATGACATTACATTTTTGTAATTCTTGGTGGAGTTGTTTAGCTACATGTCACCCATTCAAAGTGAGCCGGGGCACAAGGATCACCTCCGTCATTTGTCCACTCACTTTCATCAGACATGGAACGTAAGGCATCAAGTACAGTCACTACCAATTGAAAACATAATAAGCAATTACTCATCAGTTTAAATTTTCATACACATTCAGAATTTATCATGCATTTGCAGTCAAGACTGACCAAATTGCAATTTCTTCTAACAAATAACCAGATATGAGCAGATGAAAAGTTGGTTGGTATGCCAATATCTCGTACTTACCATCTCGCTTGTAAGTTTTTGCTGCAATCTTTAGGTATTTACTTATTTCTATTGCATTCAAGAGTTTTCCTAGAGTAGAATCTCCGATCTTACGGAAGGAGAATGACAGGACAAAATTGAGAGTCACATTCATGTAGCTGGGTTCATAAAGCGTATAGCTCCCATTGGCATTCCCAGCAAAATTCACCACTGCATTGCTGTAGTCAGACGTGTAAGGTTGCTCCAATTTGAATTTCCGAGTCTAGTTTGGACGCAAGTCTTGAATTTTTCAGCAAAGTATGCATAAGCTCTAGCATTGGCAGGAAAGTCTTCCAGGTTTAATCTGTAGCTGAGTAATCCTTCAGTGCCAACGACAGCAGTTTGCAATACTTTGACAGGTGGGTATTCTCTTGTCCTTGCGTCTATGTTCTTTGTTTTTTTGATCCTCATCGTGTCAGGGGCCACCCCAACAAGAAAATTCTGCCTTTTAAAGAGATCTGATTCCCAGATACTGTCATAGGGATCATCAGGGTACCTGAGATAACAAATCAATTCAATATGTTACCAGATTGTACTAATGCAGCACAGCGTAACTTTTATGCAGAATTCCTTATGATCGTCAAGCATTAACTTCGTCATTTAGTCTCTATCTGTAGTCTCTATCATGTTTTAACTATGCTTTATTGATTGTATGAGTTTTAACTTTGAACATTTGGAGGAGGGAACTTACCTTACGGCATCCTTGATTGGAGCACCAAAATTGACTCTAGCTGCTACTTTTAAGAAGAAATTATCCTCGTAATCTGTTGCATACATAGAAAGATTCCAGGGCCGCAACTCAAGAGTGGATATGAATGGAGAACCTGTTATTCCACAGCAAATGCACACATCAATAGAATCTGATGGTGCTCTAATGATCATTTCCTCTGTGTATACTCATGAAGCAACCAACAATGTCACAGTAGACCACAGGGTTGCATCCAAAAAGAGCTGAAATTTGGGGTATGAGGCTTCACTTCTCTAACTGCCATATTGAAATGTTGTGCGGACAAGATATCGTCCTCTCTTTTGTGCTTAGACTATAACAGTATTTCTTGTTATCTATGGGAAATTCTCTGCGTGTTCGATACTGCATCCAGTTTCCACTTGGGCTTTCTACTTTCACTGATTTCCCATTGTTCATGATATAATTATCTGATATCCATGGTAATCCAGTACTTGGGTCAGTGTAGTTGCTAGTGCTACAACAATCTATACTTACAAACTCTGCATGTTGAATTCTTTAAACTGTTAGAATCTCCGTCTCCTATCCTAATAGATCACATAATACAATTCTAAACAATAAATTTTCCGGGTTAAACACTATCACAATTCTGTTGAATGAAAATTAAAAACTGAACACATTCTGTAAACACAACTTCAGGATGAACATGCCTGAAACTTGGCACGCAACAGATGATACAAAGAGAAGACGTATAACGAGGAAATGATGAGAAAATAGAACCATTGAAGAGGAAGAAGACAAACCGGTCCTTTTGATATTTTACAGGTTGAGAATTTCAGTGAGTGATAAATAAAAGAAAAAGCAGAAAAGAAAAGAAAAGAAGAATTGAAATTGGTGAGTTGAGCATCTAACTCTCTCTTTTTCCATCACTCACCTTTAACTTTTATGATTGATGAGTTTGGATATGCCAATGCACATTCACGTTTGTTTCTGCTTTTGATTTTGGAATCTTCCTTTATTCCAAGAAATATAGATTTCAGGTTCCTCCTTTTTGCCTTTGAAACGAGTGTATGACACAATCTCAAGCCATAAAGTTAAATGAAAATATCAACTTTGAAACCAATTTATCTTCTTTTACAGTTTTACTGTCGGGAAACGTATCAGACATCAGACATCAGACATGTTCCTGCTGTGATGAGTATGGCATTCGGTAATTAAGCATCAAATCTGCTGTATGCACAACTGTCTGTATTCATTATCTTCCTGTCATATGATAGAACGATGATAGCATTCACGTCCCCGAGCATTTACATTTATAATTAGCCGGTGGGAGAGGGACTAGTAAGAGAAGATCTGGCCACGCAAAAAAGCATCACCTCTAAGTAACATGGTCAGAAACGGGAAGGAAGATTAAAGAAGTAGCAATAAACAATGATCTTCTTCACCTTAAACTCTGCTTTAGCGTTTTGCAACTTTTAGGCCCACTTGTGCTTTTAACTTCTATAAACTTTCACAAAATCATGAGGAACTGAAGATGATTGATGCGCTCTCTCCGTGGCTTCCACTTCATTCCAATCTAATTAATCATGCAAAGAAAGTCACTTGTTTTTAATTGTCTAACGCGGCATTCCGGAGGGGGTCCATTGGTCAATGACTGTAGAACTATTAGCCGAAAATCTAATTGGATCTTTAGTGTTTGATGCCACTATCAATCCAGGCGGACCAATTCTAGAAATGGACTCCCGTAGGGGGCCGAATCTCTTTTTTGAGTTTGCATGACCGCAAACACTAGAAGGAAAATATGACTTCTTTCTTTGTTTTTTACCCCTCAAAAGTCGAAAGTTGGAGGAAAAGTATCATCGTCGTCTCTGACCCAAGAAAAGTAGCAAATTGATGATTGATGATTACAAAAGACCACGTGAAAGAGCCAAGAAATTATTCATAATGGAGTACAAATTTCTGGTACCACCTGCATATACTTATCTGATTGCCTACAACAATGGTTTTGTTTGTAGTTCTATCTCAATATATTATGAATTTGTCATTGTATTTCTGTCAATGAAATTGGAAGTTTTAGTGTTGAGAAAGAAAGAGGAAGTAGCAAATGATAATAATGTTATTTAATTTAGGATTAATAATAAATTAGTGATAATGATGGCATGGCGAATTCACAAATGGCAGTCAAGAGAAATGGCGAGGGCAAAGGTGGTGGGAATGGAATGAAAGGAAAAGGAAATGATAGACAGAGATGGCATCCCTTTTTCTTTTTTTTTCAAGGGTGAAGGGTTTAAATGCTAAGCAAACTGTTCTTCCTAACTGTTCTCTTCATCATCTCATCTATCCCTTTGCTGAAAAGTCTCCATCTTATCTCTTCTTTTCTTCTCTTTCAAATTCCATAATTCTCTCAACAGAAATTGAAAAAAGCTGGTCACTTTTGGGATCATTCTCTCTCCCTTTGTACTCGTTTTTTATTTTCTCTTGCAGGACACCTCAAACAGCAGACCAAATGTTGGTAAAACAATCCAACATACAGCGTGCCAATAGCCTGTAAGTCCTCCTCTTTTTTATAATTACGTATTACATACATCATTTATCATATATAGTATGTAAGTGTGTAAATGATCATGGCACAAATTGTTTTTTGAAACCAGATATTTTTCATTTACATTGTCCTGATTCCTGAAATGGTAAAGACTGAAGAACTGGCTCTTGCTCCTTCCTTTTTCAGAATTTGTTTGTTATGGGTTTGTGGCAAAGATTCTTTTTTGAGGTGTCCTTCATTGAGAAATGGCATAATTACAATTTGGTTACAGCCTTAAGTCCCAAATCTATCTACAGTTTTTGCCTCTTGTTTTGCAACTTTTGTCATGGAATTGGCTCAGTCTCAATGTTATTACGTTGGTGTTTGCCCACATAAAGTTCATTATTTTTCCCCTATAGTAAGTATAAAAAAAGAAGAGTGATTTGCCTAATTTTTGGTCAGAATTTTGCAGGGCGTTGGCTTTGCCAAGAGATTATAATGGGGGGTTATATTCAGATGAGATTATCTTACAGCCATTTTGTCTTTCAGCCATTTTGCTCCCTTAGTTCTGTTTTTAATTAAATGGATTATAGTTGTATAGATACCTTCCCCAGATGTTTAGTTCTTCTCTGTAATCTTGTTTATAAGGTGAGTTAATATAAGTTCTAAAATTCAGCTCATTCTCATTTGATTTACCTTTTTCCAAACATCTCATGCAAGCAAGTTCGATAGTGTCTTTTTCCTTTGTATCTGTTTTTGGTTTTGTGTTATTGAAATGAAGCTCTTTATAAATGTCCAGATATATGTTAATGGAATGCCTGCGTTGTCCTCAAAAGAAAGGAAAGCCACTCTAAGGGAATTTTATGGTCTTTTCTGCTCTCTGACTCCTTGTTCATAAACACCAAATTTCTTTCCGCACCATATTTAATTTACATGTGAATGGTTAAATTATTTTTGCTGCTGTTATCTATCCTTCACTTAGGCAACTTGAAAGTGAATTTACTGAGTTGGAAGATTATAAAAAGAGAAACCAATGCTCAGAAAGTTTAAGCAGAAAGAGAGGCAAAGAAAGGAGGAAGCTACCTGATAAAGCTCTAGATAGACATGATGAATGTGGAATTTGCATGGAAAATTGCACCAAGATGGTACTTCTCAATTGTGAGCACTCCTTGTATGTTAACTGCTTCCATGACTGGTATCCTCAATTATCATTTCTGCTATTCACTTTTGATAGATTACTCAAAAGCATTTATATTTGAGTGATTCCCAATATAAATATTTCTTCCATAACGGTTTGATGTTGAATTACAGGAAAGTGCAATCACAGTTCTGCCCTTTTTGCCGTGGCAGCCTAAAGCGAGTAGGCTCTAAAGATTTATGGGTACACATTAGTAATGTTGATATAATTGACATGGTTTCTATTGCTAAAGAAAACCTGAGGCACTTCTGCCTTTATGTAGAAAACCTGCCTCTTATAATACCTGAAACACATCCATTTATACATGATTACATGCTCTGACCAACAGAGGGAGAATGAGCAACACTCCAGCTTTGTTAATAGTCTATAGCTGTATATAATCAACCGAGCAGCTGAATTTCTAGTTTTGGAACTAAACAAAGGTGGATTCGTGAGGTATTGTGACTGCCTTTACGAAAGAAAAGATTATGTAAATCCGCAAAAGAGTAACATATGTAGATATAAAACAATTATGTATGCTTGGCATTCAACTCAGATTTTTGGAGCCTGAGTGTTGGAATGAACATGCCAAGAAATTGAATGACAGTTGTTTCTTCCCATTCACATGATGATGATGGATCATACCTTTTTCTATAACAAACATGATGGATCAAACGTATTTTTCTAAATCATATTATTGGTTGAATGAGGAAACACTGTAATGCATTTTGATTGGAATTCTTATACTTGAACTGCAATCTCTGACGTGCAAGATGAGTAGTCATCAACTGGCAGTTGTGTTGTTTACTTTGAAATGTTTCTGCATAGTTTCATGTAACATAGGATGTTAACATTTCATTTTATCTTAACCGAACAGTTTTTTTTTTTTTCGGCCTCCGATTGAATAACTGCCATTCTGAAGCATATCTACAACTACTCACACTGGAATATAACTTCTGTTGATTAGGTGATTACCATTATCTAATTTGATACCTTGCAAGATTTTCTTGGTATACCTACCTTGCAATGGCGAATATATACCTAATTATTTCCTATACTGCAAGCTACAGATTATTCTTATATGTTAATCTTTGTTGTTTTAACTTGATTATCTTAAACTACCTTGGCTGCATCGCTAAGAAACCTCCAAGAGTGAATGTGGACTAGAAAAATGGCTATTTCTTCCAGCTTTAAGCCTTTTAACTATGGTCTGCGCTTCTCATGTGTTCCTACAGAGTTGCTTATGTAAAGCTGAGATAATTTGGTCATGAGTATGATATTTAACATTCACAGAGATCTGTCTTCCTGTGTAAAAATATGAAAAATGAAATGGTTGTGCATACAAAATATATATACCCATTTGGGTTGGACCATGAGTGTCCGCTACCAAAATAAGAAGCCAGATCAGGGATGTCTCTTTTCATTTGAAGAGAAGATAACAGAATGTCAGTCCCACTTCTTAGTTTAAAGTCAAGAATCCCAGTTCCAAGCAACAATTCTCTCCGTGGAAAGGCCATTTGGCTGAACCCTACGGCCTACACATATATTTCTTTCTTATCTCAATCCAAATGCTCAGCATGTGGGCTTATTTAACAGGATGATATAGAGTGATTAAGAGCCAAATGTGTAATTGCAAAGCAAAAATGAAAGGGAATAAAGTGTTCTCAAAATATTCATGCTAGAAAGTCGCCGTGAACAGATGCCACATTGTAGGCATTGGAATATTCCCAGATCAAATTGCTCATGCCTCATTGCATTATACAGCATCAAAATCAAATTGCTCATTGCCTCATTGCATTATACAAAGAAGAAGTGAAAAATCAAAATCAAAAAAGCTAAAAAAGAAAAAAAGGAATAAGCAGGTAAGAACAAAAACCCACAATCTGCCTGAAGCATCATAGGGAGGAGAGGAGAGGAGAGGAGAGAAGAGGAGAGGTGAGGGAGGGCTATTATTCTGTCCTTTAAATTAAATTAATGAAAAGCAACACCCACTTATGTGAAGTTGCATGGAGTTCATCCTCCCCATTTGTTAAATCACCAATCATGTATCTTTAAGTAAATAATTCTCTTCCAGATAAAGTATTTCTTAGTGGGCATTTCCTTTTAGAGCCATTAGGGTTCTTTATTTATTTTTAATGAATGTCCTTCTCTACCCCACTCTCAAAAAGTATACTTTAAGCCCTTATTATTCAAAGTTGGAAACCTCAATAAGCAATACCTACTCAAAACTTCCCCACAAAAACACTAATTAGTGTAATGAAGTGAACTTAATCATATTGATTAGTCTAATCTCACAGGAAAAATGGATTAAATCCACTAATGACATAACTGAAGTGGACGATGAAGCTTCCTGTTCCTTCTCATCACGAAACTAAAGTTTATTGATCATTGGTGCCACAGAATTCATTCTTTAAGATGGAGCAGTTCCTCAAAAGAAAGATGCCATGCCATGACATGCCACCCTATTGGCACCAATATGAAGCAAATGGCATTATCACAGCCTCAGTTTCCATTTCTTTGCTTAATTAATTCACAAGCTGTTGTTGTACGTGGCCTCATTCGACGATGTATATTGACTTAAACCTCCTTCTTTCTAGATTAATACTAATTAATTGCCATCATTTTCACAATTAAACCACTAAAAAAGATTGATTATATATGCATCGTTCTTCCAATAATCATCTAGTGGAATCATAAATCCTTCTTCTGATCTATCAACTATGATTTTTTACGCATGAATCCTTAGGTCATTAGCTTTCATGTCACCCATTTACAGGCTTCATTTTCTGTGGTTTGAAACCATACATGTTTAAGCTTAGTGGCAGAAGTACTTGGAACCATCATTAAAAAAGCTTTATATTCCCTTCCTTCCAGCTGATGATCATCAACTCCAACAATACATAATTCATAAATCCATTTCCTTTTCCATGATGCACAAATGAAATCTTTTAAAGCGTGGAAACCAAGATCCAGTAATATGCAGACATTTATATAACCACTTCCTGCTGGTTTCTAACGTGAGTTGACATGTATGTTTTGCCCTTCTACAAATGGATGGATGTAATGCTTGAATTCTTTTTCTGGGTCCAATCCAAACTCTGCAGACTGTTGAAAATTTAAAGTGGCAACGTGCATTTTTGTGGAGGTATCAAACAAATAGAAATATAACAAACAAAACCTCTCTCTGTCAACTGCAGCATTACCGCAAGTACAGAGAAAAAGACAATTCACATTAGGAGAATTATTGAGAATCTAAAGGTGGGTTTCACTACTTCCACTAGTTTATTTTAGTGCCTTTTGATTTATTGAAGCATTTCAGTAACTTTTGGAAGTTGCGAGAGATAAAGCAGATGTTGTGTTTGCATTGGCTTAAGACAATAATAAAGTCAAATGGACACAAAAATGTTAGGCTGTTCAAAGATGTTGGATTTTGTACAAATCGCATTTAAGGTTGTCTTACAGGTTAGATGTCCTTGGACTTGTTCAATTATTGCTCTTAGTCTTCTCCATGATGTTGTGCTACTCACGTGCCTCTGCACTAAATATTACTTTTCTTTCAAATAATTTCCCATGAATCCCATCTTGTTTACCTTCCTCTTCTTTGTCGAGAAGTGAATAACATTGCTTTTTAACAGGGTGTACACTTGCAATTTTTGCCTTTGTTTATTCCAAACCTTTAACATGGTGTACACCACAATCTTATGCGCTTTAGGGACCAAATTTGTCTAAGATTTCTCCATACATGCCGTGCCACCTCCAAAAGAAGCAGAAAGATGACACTACATCCCACATGCCATCTTCATTGTCCCCTCCAAAACAAGTAATCTATATTAAATATACCAAAAATTTGGAACATCATTGCAGCTCATTATTTAATTTCCCCCATTAGCTAATCCAACACATCCATGTCTCATACATTATCATAATTTATTTTCCAAGAATTTTTAATTGAACTAATTTGGCAAGTTATTAATTAAAAAAAAATTGAGAAAGATAATCAACATTACTTAATCATTGTTCATATGAACACATGAAACATGTTACTCCCGAAGCAACAGCATTGAACTGCAATGTTACTATTCTATATTTGCAGCATGGTCACCATATGATCAAAACTCAAACTATAATTTATCGTAAATTAAGGAGTTTGTCTACCATACATATCCAATATTTTTTAAACTACCGGTAATAAAATTTTTAAAATATATCGATACATGCATGTATTATAATCAGACCCTCTATTAAGGGACAATGTATTCATTCAAATATTATTTCACACTCAATTTAATTCATTCAAATATTCTTTGGCACCCAATTTATGTTTTAAGTTCCCAACTCATTTAATTTTACGGGTGAGGCCAGACTCTACTGCTACAATCCTCCCCAGCAATTACACTTTCACGTTACAATTTTCTTACCCCTTCTATATACTATTTTACCTTAAACGGAGGTCAAAAGGCAAAAAAAAAAAAAAAAAAAAATTAAAAAAGAAAGGGAAACAGCGAGCCGAAAGAGGATAAAAAGCCAACGTGTCGCACAGGAACCGTTACAGCCGGCGCCAATATTCGTTGTCTGTTCTTCACTCTTAAAATCCCAGACCAACCCAGTTTTTCATTTTTAAAACCGCAGACCAAACACTTCTCTTCCCCACTTCTCTTGTTTCAGTTGCTCTCTCTTTCTTTCTATCTCTTTTTTTCCTTGGTGGTTTCTTTGTCTTGTTCTTTGTTTCAGTCTTCTGTTAGCTTATTCCATGATGGAGAATGGTTTCTCTTCTCCTAGAAACGACACGTTTAATCCTGCCGGTCTTCGTGTTCTTGTTGTTGATGACGATCCAACGTGGCTAAAAATTCTTGAGAAGATGCTCAAAAAGTGTTCTTATGAAGGTTAACTCAATTTAAGCAAACTTTACTTTGTTACTGTTTTTGTTTCTTGTACCTACTTGTTTGTGTTTCTTGTTATTGTTATTATCATTTCATGTTCGTCAGATTTTGCTACACGAAGTTTATACATTTTTATATGTTATAATTGTTGATTTATGGGATGGGTTTTTTGTGCATGTGTTAATAGTGAAGTCTGATGGCATGTAAGTCATCATTCATTTCTATTCTTTCTTTTTTTTGTTTGTTTGTTTTTCTTCTTTTGCTTGAGTTTTAAAGATAGCTTCAATTTTATCAATTAGTTCATGTCGAGAACAGAATAGAGCTATGCATACAAGTAACTGAACAATATTTCTCGTATAACGATGAAAGTGAAGAAATAAAGTTCACTTGGAATGTCATGATGCCATTGTTGTTTTTGTAATTAATTCTTATTCTTCTTCCTTTGTTCAAAAAATTACAAGTATTTATGGTTTTTTTCGGGAACCAATTTGATAGTTTTCTTTGAAGGCGAGGATTTTCTAGATGCAAGCTTTAAGTTTATGAGCTTGATCATCCAATAATGGGTACATTAGGGCGAGAATGCTATGAATCCGGGAGAAATTGTGAATGGTTTAATTTGATTGTCAGATTGATTGAGTCAATTAACCAGTTTCTTTGAAGCTTCAGTAATTGCTGAGTTTTGATCCACATACCGAGCCCAACTTTGATGATAAGGCATTTAGTGCCAGTTTTTCTTACGATAATAGGGAAGTACCGAGTCAGGAAGTTCTGAGTCATTCATATGTTAGGCATAAGAATGTTTCCTAGTTCTTTCCAATGTTGATTTCTGAATTGATTGATCGATGATGCCCAAACACTTCTGCTTAAGGAGTTGTAATCTCTTCTCAAAAAATACTTGTTTCAAATGTTTTGTTGAAACTATAGTGGGTGCATAGGGTCAGTATTGCACCATTATTTCAATTACGAACAGCTCGTAATGCTGCATCTCTTCCAAGACCAGGACCTTTTATCATGAGTACTTCCGCTTGTTGCATACCAAGATCTGCTAAATTTTTGAATGAACAAATTCAACGGAATCTTGATGATATTGATGCTAGTCATGAGATTGATGCTAGTGACATTATCGATCATGTGCCTATTATGACGAGGCAACAATCCCCATTGTGAAGACACTGCTCCACTCATCTATCACAATACAAATCATGCTATTAAATTTTCAAGTCTCAAACAGTGCTTGGATTGATGACAAAGAAAGAGAATTCTTGGTTGGGTTCTCCATGAAGAGGAGTTTATTTTTCAAACCCCCAGTTCAGCAAATTAAGGGCTCCATTAGTTCATATCCTCAAACAAAGTTAGTGATGTCATCTACATTAGCTCAAATAGAAAAGGCCTGCTGTTTAAAGACCCATAAACATATGCAGCTGTCTTATCATTTTGATGTTGTGCTGCTTCTTAAGCTATAGCTTTGACACTTTGCATTAGCTAGAAAACCACCTTCTCATGTTTAGGGCTTGGCTTGTTAAGAAGGCTTTATCAATCAATCAAGCTGATAAACCTTAAGATTCTAGGTTTTTCTTGTTTTGCTTATACTTTTGTATTAGAATATTGAATCTGAAACTACAGACTAATTGTTCCTTTAGGCTTGAGGGCTTGCAAAATAATATTCAAGTGGTGGAGATTAGGCTTCAGTTTCACACAATGAACATAACCTTTTAGCTTCTGAAGTTATCAGAGAGCTTAGTTTGCTAATGGAAGAGGCCTAGCTCAGTTTTAGTTCTTAGCAATCCAGTTTAGCAGAATAAGGTTCAGTAAGGCTTCTGAACCAGTTTGGTATCAGACAGATGATGCGATAAGTAGTAATATAATTTGATTTGAGGTACCACATAATGAAGAATTTATCAGATATGCTGTGGTGGAATTAGCCTTCTGGGTCTCTGCACGATGATGAAAAGATGTAAAACTTGGTAAGGTGGTCGGTTGATATCACCCACGAATAAGCTTGATTTTTGGCTGATATTCTGAGATTAAGCTTGAATGTTACTAATTTTCTATATGAGATCCTATGGAAACATGAAATTAGCTTAAGATTGATGTAAGTTCAGCCAAGATAGAATTGAGCAGACCAGACCTTGGCTTGGATTAAAATTAGCCCATTCCTGCCCTTGGGTCAGCATCATGAATGTTCGTTGTAATATTAATCTAGTAATATTGGTTCTCAGAGCATATTCACCATTGATGCAAATATGTCCAGTTCATTGCATCTACTTTAGTCAGCACGCTTCTTGGCTCAAAATTCAGGATGTGAATTCCCTAAAAACCCATGTTTTTATTTTCTTTTTTTCTGCTGGTGCTGCCAAAGACATTTGTTGCACACAATAAAATCTTCTCGTTCAACTTTCAATTTATTTCCTATTACTGCTGAGTATTTCAAATAGTTCTATTGATTACTTTCTTGGTTTTGGCACATTCTCATTTCAAAGAAATCTTTCAGGTATCCTATTTTTAGGTTTCCCATTCTCATTTATTTTTAGACTTTGCATAGTTGAGATTATATTATTGATCTCCAGTAGAACCATCCTTTTAGCCTTATGGCCCTTCAGATAAAGTCATTTGCTTTGAAGGATTTCTTCTTATTCATATAGTGTAATAACATGTAAATCTTCTGTGCGTGAAAACTGAAATCAGTAAATGAATTTCAATGGACTTTTTTTTTTTTTTTTGGCTGAGACAAAATTTTGTTGTACATGATAGTTTCCTTCCTGGACAATATACAGAGGTTTCCAGATCACAGTCCTCGTATTTCTTTTAACGTTCTGACGTTTTTTTTTTTGGCTGCTGTTGTATTTTTCAGTCACCACTTGCGGTTTAGCCAGAGATGCACTGAGCTTGCTTCGTGAAAGGAAAGATGGTTATGACATCGTAATCAGTGATGTAAATATGCCTGACATGGATGGGTTTAAGCTCCTTGAGCATGTTGGGCTTGAGATGGATCTTCCAGTTATAAGTAAGTTCTTTGTTGGTTGTGTATAGCTTGCTAACACTTTCCTTAATTAATTTTATATTTTCCTACATTCACATGGATTTGCAACTGACTATTTGCACATATGTAACTGCACAGTGATGTCCATAGATGGAGAAACAAGCAGGGTCATGAAAGGTGTTCAACACGGAGCATGTGATTATCTTCTCAAACCTATAAGAATGAAAGAACTGCGGAATATATGGCAGCATGTCTTCAGAAAGAGAATGCATGAGGGAAGAGATATGGAATGTATTGAAGGGTTTGAAAGTATGCAGATGACAAGAAGTGGATCAGATCAGTCTGATGATTGTCACTTTGTTACTGGAGAAGATCTGACCTCTGGGAGGAAACGAAAAGATGCTGAAAACAAGCATGATGACAAAGACTGTACAGAAGCATCTTCAACCAAAAAAGCTAGAGTGGTTTGGTCTATCGACCTTCATCAAAAGTTTGTGAAAGCTGTAAATCAGATTGGATTTGACAGTAAGTGATCCTTGAACTTCCACTTTCACTGTATGGTCTCTGGATCATATGAGTTAGAAAATTTTAATCTACTGCAAGGAAGTTTGTAATATTTATGTCTTTACACGTTTTTCAATGATATAGCTGCCATCTTTATCATGCTTCCATGAGCCATGACATGTAATGTGTGTTTGGCAGAAGTTGGTCCTAAGAAAATTCTTGACTTGATGAATGTGCCTTGGTTGACAAGAGAAAACGTTGCCAGCCACTTGCAGGTAGATACTCACTCTTAAATTTTTCTGCTATTTAAAACTTGTTATCTAATACCCCCTTTTCATGATTTTCTTCTACTATCCAAGGTGATATTTCCTGTGGAAGTATAGTTTTCTTTTTTCACTTGAATTTGATGGATGTTGTACTTCTACTATCATAGATTTAATTGGTAATTCTTCTTTATGTTGATTATAGAGGAAATGTAGGTTAACAATAGTCGCACCTCAAAATATTATACAGCGCACAACTATGCTTATCAGAAAAAATGACTAGAAAGGGGAGAAAAGAAGTGTTGCATTATGGTCAATAATTACTTAACATCATGATCTCTTTAACGGGGATTTTCCTGTTTTTGCAGAAGTACCGCCTGTATTTGAGTAGGCTGCAGAAGGAAAATGAATTAAAATCTTCTGGTGGAATAAAACAGACAGATTCACCTTCAAAAGATTCCGCTAATAGTTTTGGCCTCCAAACTTCAATCAACATGCACCACCACAATGATGTTTCAAGTGGAAGTTATGGATTTTCTGGCAGTAACTCACTTGTCCAGAATGAAAATCCCAAAAGCCTTGAAAATGGCCTTAAGGGAATTGTTTCAATTCCTGTAACGGAAACCAAAAGAGGTTTGACCGTTGATATTCCCAATCAACGTGACTCCAGGAGTTCACAAATAGCCTTTGACTGTTCTTTTGCACCGGGGGAGTCTGAAGTAAGCTTCACAACATTTGATTCTACCATCCCATCACAATACCCTTGGTCTGACGTGCAACAGATTCAGTTCAAACCTGAACATAAGCCGCTTCAGTTAGATGATGGCTTCAGCCAGCTATCAGTGCCTGGTCCACGGCATCGCATCCAGAGCGATCGTTTAAAGTCAGGTACATCCATTAGTCCCAGACCTTCAGTGGCTACAAGAGACAATAACGTTAACCCTTTAGATGCCATGTACAAAAGCAATTATGCCAGTGCAATTCCAATCGGAAGTGCGATTGACTCTTTGCCTGTTCAGACCAAGAGTCAGATGGTAAATCATCAATCTTTTGAACCCATTTCCACTAGCACGTCAAGCATAAAAGGTCAGGGCTTCAATTTGAGTTGCATCTCTGATTTGGAATCTACCCAACGAAACATAAATTGGGGAATTGGGTCATCTTTGGCATCACTGGATGATGACTTGCAATTTTATTGGCTGCAAGGTGATTGTTTAGCTGTGAATCTTGGACTCCAGGATACAAGTTTTTCGGAGTACAATGATCAAGGACACTTTTCTGAAGTTCCAATCCACCTGTATGACAATATGAGTTTTGATTACGATCGCCACTATGACCCAACAGAATATTCTATAATCGATCAAGGTTTGTTTATAGCATAACCTTGTTCCACCCTTCACATGTCTGCAATGCTGGATGGATACTTTGCTATTTCCTATTAGACGATTGGTCTATAAAGAGTATAACAACTCTATGAATTGGGATGTTATTTTGCTCATCAGTTTAGACATTTTGAAGCATGTATGATATGAGTGATGAAAACATTAAGCTTAATTCTCTTACTTCTTCAAGTTCTTAACATGGGTGGTTGGCGTTGTACGTATGTCTATGTAAATGATGCCTTTTAGATGAGTGCAATTATGGGTGACCCTGCACAAACCTTGCAGATTCTATACACAACTGCAAGTTATGCGTGCAGATTCTAGCCTTGGGCTTTGCTCATTCCGCTTGACTACTTCTTGTATCTAGCACTTCGAGGAAAACCACAAATCACTGGCACTGCATTAGTCACATCATTTAATTAGCAGCTCAAAAGATTGAGGAATACGTCATCAGCATAAATCATATGTTCCAAATTTGACTTGCACCTTCCATGCATCATTCTTTTGAGGTAACTAAGCTGTAAAATTAAGCACGCTCTCTCTCAAGTATATGATAACTAAGCTAAATTGGCATTGAAAGCGATTCATGGTAAATAGTGACATCAAAACCACTAATAATTGTTCCAATAAGTCTATTGAGGTCTGACGTTTCCATAGCATCAATTTGAAAGTCATCAATTGCGTTAAAAAACTGAAATGTAAAATAACTACTTTTTTTATTCCAAGTGAAAAAGGACCAACATACAAATGTATTTGACATCATACAAAATAATAATCCAAATTTACAAAACTATCCCTGGGGAGCCAGCGGCTGGGTCAATCATGTTAATAAAACACCCCTCTGCAAACTCAATGCTGGATATTCGGAGAAGCATTCTCATGTGCATGCTTCTTTGGCAGTGAAGTGACTGATCGATTTGTGCTTGTGTTATTTTTCTCTACGATGCGCTGGAAGCTTGTGCTATTCATTGAAGACCTCCAGGGTGGTCGCATATTTGCATCCTGAACTGGTTTGGAAGTTGACTTCCTTCCAAGTTTTGGCAGTGAAGTGACTGAGCGAGTTGTGCTTTGCTTATTTTTCTCTAAAACAGGCTTAGAGTTCTCAGTATTAACTGATGGCTTCCACGGAGACCGGGAGCTTGTACCCTGGACTACAGTTGGAGTTGGCTTCCCTCCAAGTTTTGGAGACCAAGGCTGAGAAAGTGGCTTCTGCAAAGCATGATTTGCCACCTGAAGTACCCCACCGATTAGATAAGCATCTATGCATAAATAAAACAACATCACTTGACCACTATACCCAGTACAAAAAGCTAATGGTGAAAGCAGCAATCCTTCATAAGTTTGAACGCATAGCTAAACCATCCCTCCCAAGTTTCCATAGCCAGTGCTATAGTTTAATTCATCTTTTAATCAAGTATGATGACATTGGCTTCAAGGTATGACAAGTAAATAAGACAAACGTAAGAACCTTCTTCGTGTGAGAAATCAGCAAAGGCAGACCATGATGCGAATTTCCATTTGGTTTAGCTTTGAAGCCAGTACTCTGCCGCACTTTTTCAATGTCATGCTCTGCTTTCTCCTGCATAACATGGAGGCAGAGTTAAATTTTTAATGGTTGGCGATGTCCACAAGGGAAATGTCGGAACTGTAAAATTATGCTTTTTTTTTTGGTCATTTCCTTCAATCTATTACTGTTTCAATGCCTGTCATTTCAGAGAAGCACCTGCCCAACTTCTTAACTAACATCTAAAAAATAAACTAACTGTAACACATTTTGTCAGATATTTTAATCCACTATAATGGTAACATATTAAGAAGATAGACATAAGAACCTTCTTCATGTGATTATCTGGCAAATGAGATCCACGATACAAATGCTCATTCTGCTGAGCTTTGAAGCCAGTACTCTGCCGCTGCTTTTTACTGTCTTGCTTCACTTTCTCCTGTATAATATGAAAAGAATGAACAAATAGTAACTGGTCATAGCATGACCAAGCAAGGAAGATTAAAAGTGCACACCCTTGTTACAACTAACCAGGCCAGCTCAAATTTTGTGCTCAATTCACACTTATCAAAAAACTTGCAACCCCCTCGTTGAGAAACTGACAGGGTTGCAATTTTTTCAATCAGTAGCAACTATCTCATAGACATATCAACAGTACATTAAAGCTTATGTGAGGTAACCTTTGATCTTGTTTCCAGTTGACACTTTTCTGCTCCCTTTGCATTGTTTTTCTCTTCCAGCTTCTCAAAGAACTGGCATGTAGCAATCAAAGGAAGGGCATCACAACTTGAAATATTAGACTCCATGACATGGTTAGAAGTAAAAATTACAGAAATGTCAATTCTTGCCTCTTTCCTTTTTGCTGCCCTTTCTTCACTTCTGAAGCTAAAAGGAGAGGATACACACGGAGATCGTGCTTTTCTTCCATTAGTGATAGAAGATTCCGATCCTCTGCCATATAATAAGTGAAATAGAACTTAGAAGTTTCCGTATGAAAATGTTGTTCGATGCTTCTGTAACCCAGTCAATGAGTTTTGTCCACATGTGGAAGGTGAAATCAGCAAGATTGAATATATAATCAAGAATGAGATATTTAATATCATGATTTCCAAAGTTCATTTTTATAGTTTTCAAGTATATGTATAACATGAGAACAACCAGACATGCATTTAGGTAGAGTAACTAGACTGAAAAGAAATCAATTAGCAATGGCATCATTGATGTAGGCAACAAACAACTATATGTGAACATTGCACATTTAAGAAATGTAGGAAAAATACTCACTCCAGAAGCAGTGACTGGAATTGCGCAACTTCAGTTATCCCTCCTGAGACTGACTTACTGACTAGTGCTTTACTCCTGCAACAATAATTCTTATCACATTAGTGGCAATGTTTTACAATTATAGGTGTTGCCATCAGCAAGAGTCTTTCCAGTTTGTTGAGACAGACTCTGGTGGGTGGAAATACCTTTTATTTTCTGACCGGAAAAGTTTGGAAAGTCGCTTTGACACCCCATTAACAGAAGCCTGCAGTTTGTAAATAAAACTTGTATTGGTTATCAACAAATTCTCAATAACACTTCGATTTGTGCGTTGCCAGTGCATAGATACAAAAATGAGGTTGTAAAGGGAATAGAGGTTACTCTGGTTGGGGTTTGTGTAGGAGTTGAATGATCTTTGTGCTTCTTGATGGAAGCTTCACTGGTTTCACTAACACAAGTACTGAAATTGATTGACTTGTGGAGGAATTTTGGAACTACCCTCTTTTTTATGTTTGAGTCTCCCACAGACTCCTCACTGTTTGTAGCAATATTCTCCACATTTCTGGTGGGCAAGGAAGGAGCTTGTTTGGCTGGATATGATGCGAGTCTGGATACTCCACTTTGAGATGATGACTTTGATGAACAGATTGACTGTTTTCTCTTGCTTGATGAAGCTGAATTCTTCTGATCAACAGCTTCCTGAAATGTTGAAAATAATTAAAACATAATAAAATAAAGCTAACACAGATAAATGACAAAACACAGCATAACTAGACATGTAACCTTATTGTGCATTCTCTCCACAGAGCTGGCCTCAATCTTGTTGTCAACTTCTGGATTCTGAAGTTGCTTTAAATTATCAGCTTGAGTTGGGTTCTCCTCATTGACAGCATTTTCTATTACTGCTTCACTTCTTTCAACACCAGCATCTTCCAAATTATCTGGTATATTGATAGAATAGTATGCATTAACAGCAGCAGAATGAGGTACTTCGGAATCTGGACAATCTTCATTCCATTGTTCGTACACAACCACATGGCTCATGTCCGCTGACTCTGTATCCATGGCAGAGTCAGTGCTAGCATTGGCCATATATTGCTCTTTCTGTTCATTGATGCCCATATGGCTACTTTCTTTGGCTGACTCTGTATCCATAGGAGAGTTATTTTGAATTTCACTAATAGTTTCTATTTCAGGGACATCATTAGTAGCTGCATTTGCTTCTTCAGCTGCTGCCGCTTTCATGGCAGCTTTTCTCTTGTAATGAGCTTCAAAATATGCTTTCTTCTCAGCAACAGAACCTGGCTTCGAAAACTTCTCTATTTCTTCCAAATAACGATTGTGAGAGAATGTCGACCATTTTTCCCAAGCCAGAGATTCTGACATAAATCTCCCGAAAGATATTGATTCTGTAAGGGCGCAAATAGGATCACCCTGTAGTGTAGAATTAAAGTATGAGTTTCATCTCCAAGTTCTTAAAAGTCTTCTAACAATAGATTCACAGAAATAGTAATATCCAGAACCATTAACACTGCCAATGCCTTAACTTAAAATACATCTGATTTTCCTTGCCTAATTCTTCAAAGTTAAGCACTAAATTTCACACACAAGTATCTATCGGCATATTATATACAGAATCTATAGGAATCTCAATAAATGGTTTCTTGCTAAAGTAGATAATATATAGATATCCCATTATGCTTTCTTGTTAAAGTAGATAAAACATAGATATTCATGAGAGGGGAAAATATGAGGATTCCATACCCATTAGTTTGCAAAGCACGAACCAAGATCCATAATAAGAAAACTAAAATTAGAGAAGAAAGGAGAGACAAGAAAACATATTTGATAATGACTAAAAGGAACAATCTCAAATTCACCAAACCTCCATAAGTTGCCTGCTACACCAATCCAATAAGAGATATACAAATATGAACAATTACACCCAAGATGAGCATGAAAAGATGATTTTATAGAGAAAAGAATAAGAAAGAAACAAGACCAAAGGCTGATCAAAACCTTCATTAAAGCAATCGTGTAGAAGATAGTAAAAGAAAACAATCCTCAGAAAAATACAAATTCTTGAGAACATTAAAGAATCCGAAATTCCAGTTGGTACTTGGAAACTATGCAAGAAAAGGAAGGCCAAGAAACTGCTCAGAAGTGACTTCCTCGATATCTCATTTTCAAGCATTTTCTCTCCATACGGAGGTTTTGTAACCAACCAACAGGACCAAGAATTGAAAATAGCACTTACCCACGATTTCTCGGCGGCCAAAAAGACCAACGTAGAAACAAAACATATTATAAAAACCTAATCTGGTATCTTATCTAAAGAATATGACATATTAAAAGAATTCAAATAACTAAAGAAAATAGAAGAATAACAAGAAATGAAGAATGTTAACAAACTCAGAAGAACTGACCTCTCTGGCCTCACGAGAAGCGTCAGATGGATGAGAAAACGATCTCAAAAGCACAGCTGATTCACCCATTCCCTTTTCTTCCTAGATCTTGTTTTCTTGCTTACTACTGATAAATTGCACCCACTCTCTCTTCTCTGCTAACCACTATCAAAGAAACCCAGAAGCGAGTTCACTCAATATATTCTTCTTGAAAAATTTGAATCACAATCTCACAGGCTCATCTGGGTCCATTCCAACTCCACAGAACCAAAGCAACCCTCGTCACACAGACACAGAGACAGGGATGACTGATATTCGCAGAGGAAAAAAAAAATTTACTTTCTTTACGTGGGAGCTTCGATTTGCCTTTAAACCGCAGGCTCTTCCCAACTTCGATTTGTTGGACCCTCTACTGACCTCACACTCTAATGTGTATATTCCTCAAAAAGATTAAATTTATCATATGAAACATCAATCTACGAGACTAAAGATTTATTGCGGTAACCTTTTCAAATCGTGGGTCGGACCCATTAAAGCTTTTCCCAACGTCTAGTTCCTTTATAAATATTATTATTATTTGGATACACATATGTCAACATAGTGAATGAGAAGTGGATTCTTTGGATTACGAGAATCTATTTACTTTATTACATTAATTTATTTGGACAGTGATGAGATTTGATTTTGAACCTGGAAAAATGATCTGGACCTTTCTCAAATAATGCAATTTTTGCAACGGCTTTTGTCTGCCACCAGTCAACCGAAGACACGTATGTCCGATGCCACTAATTGTTTCCATGTTTAATTTGCTATGTTGCCCTGTTGTCAATTTTATGGTACATAGTTGCCATCGTGGTGCAATTCTGTGCGCTTTCATGACTCAGACTTGGCATTACGAGGTACACAAATACAGGAGGGAAAGAGTTGGTCTTGAATATACTGCCAGCTATATGACCGTGAAAATTTTCACCAATGATTGCTTGAAAGTTCGTGAATTCTTGATGGAAGATACTGTGCAGTCGTCTACATTGAGAGGCCTGCAATTTTGGCACAAGAGGATGATCATTTCATATTAAATTCCGAAAATTTTATTTACCAGTAAGAGTGAGCAGCAACACAACACTGGAAACTTCACATACACATTTACATCATGATGATCCTAAAACCTTTCACTCTCCAACTATACTTCTACAACTGGATTGTATTCACTCCAAAAAGTTTAAAAACAGGAAAAAGAAAACACTTCTTAGAAACAAAAGGCAAAAACACAGAGACTGGTGATCACTGAACATTAATATCCAGAATTCTACCATTATGATTAGCCTTGGGGATAGTTATATACAAAACCCCATCTTTAACCTCAGCTGTAATCTTCTCGAGCTGAACATTCTCAGGCAAAGCGATTCTGCTACTGTACCTTCCATAACTTTTAGCTGACCACTCTTCTTCTTCTTCTTCTTCTTCTTCTTCTTCTGCAACTACATTATTATTATTGTGTTGGCGTTCCTTCTTTTTGGCAACTTTTTCAGCCTTGACAACCAGCATTTTCTCCTCAACCCAGACCTTAACATCTTCTTTAGTCATGCCAGGCATATCAAATCTCATCTTATACTCATTTTCTCCTTCTTTTATCTCCCATGGCGTTCTTCCTCTGCTGTTATAACCACCTGTCTCGCTCGGCAATGGTGATGGCCATGTACCTGAGTATGCAAATGGGTCCTCCATCATCCTCTCCATCGTCTCCATCATCTGCTGTACTGTTCTAGCAGTAGGAAACCGGTCCCATAACCCTGAAGTCAACATTAACTCAATACTTAAAACAGACTAGTTACATCCAAATAAAGCAACAAAATCGAGTTCTTTGTCCAAACCCAGAAATTGAAAAGACAATAAAATTATTGACATTGAAAGTTTCATGAATAGAAACAGAGATGATACTGTACCTACGGGAGCAACAGGAGCAATTCGTTTCTTGGATTGGGATTGATTCTGCTTGCTGGCTCGCCGCAAGTGGTCGAGATTATCCCTACTCTCTGCGGCTGCCATGGCCTTGACGTTGAACTTGTTGCAGCTAAAGCATCTGTTATCCGGGGTGAAGAGGTGGAGGATTCCTGAATTTCTGGCTCGTCCAAAGGACAGGGGGAGAGAAATGCTTAAATTGGAGAGAGCTTGAGACATTTTCTTATCTTACGAACTCTGATTGCCAAGATGGAATACTATTGCTGAATTCGGTGGTGCGTTCCGATGGAATTTAAAGAGGGAAGAAGACATTTCTGGAAAGAGGAATCGTGATGAAATTGAATGGATGGACTCAATTTCTAGAGTTCTCCAGAGAGAGAGAGTCCATTACTAGATGAGGTTTTCACGTTCATAGTGTAATTTTCTGCAAGTAAACGGCACCGTTCGTTATGTGCAAAACAATGACAACTTGTTTACCACGTGGAAAACGTTTTCCAATGTGTTTTCGTAGGGTGTTTACAGTGGTCCGGAAATAGGGATGGCAACCCCTGCCCCGTCCCTGCTTTACACAAGGGATTTCCATTTCTAGTCCGTCAATGTTTGTTAATATTAAATAATAAAAAAATTTATATAAAATATTAATAATATTAAATAAAAATAATAAATTAATGTATATAAATAATTTATAATTTATATATAAATATTAATAAATTAATATATCAATAAATTATAATTTTAATTTTTAATAAAAATAACAAATAATTAAATAAAATAAAATTTTTAAAATGTTATTAAATTTTGTGTTAATTTTTATAGAAAAATATTAAATTTTTTTATTATTTTTGGTAAAAAAATTAAATTGGTAGATAAAAAAAATAAAATCTTAAAAGTTATTTTGTTATTAATATTCCATTAATATACTAAAATTTAATTCGATATTTACAATTAATTATTTAATTTAATATCAACTAATTTTTATATATTTTATTTTGATAGATTTTTAATATATAAGAAAATAAATCTAATTATATACATTTATATGTATTAATTTATTTTTAATATAAATATAAATATATATACATATTTTATTTTTAATTTTAATTATATATATAGATAATAATAATAATATAAAAATAGAGAAGCGGGTGGGGATCGAATATATTTTAAATTCAAAAATGAAATTATCCTCGAATAAAATCTAAGAAACTCTTTAAGGCTTTACCTCAATTACATAAGTGGTAGAAAGTACAGCTCTCAAAAATTACCAGTTTCCTGCATAATTAGCATTTAAAAAGACTCAGATTTAACACTGGGTAAAATTGCACCTCATCGTCCTCGTGCAACTGCAAAGCTTTGATGGCAAACCAATTGAAAACTTAAAATATAATGGGATGCATAGAGAGGTCACGGGAGCATTACAACAAGCTTGTGGCCATATCTGAACTCAGAAGCTGACTGCAGTACGCGAAATTGCTTGAATGCTGTCTTCTGTATTTCCTTCTCGTCCTATTTGGAATAAAAGCAAGTAGTAAGTGATGTAAGGGACATAGATGTAAAATGATCAAGAAATACTAAAGAGAGAACGTGGGAATGGAACTGGGAAGATGATAGAATGTCTATATGAGCTGCATGCACTCATAGGATTAAAGATGGAACATTGATCTAAGAATTAAGAAAACAGAACACGTGACCTAAATCCTGCTTAAAGTGGCCATAAAAAGTCTTAACAGCTGCATGACAAAACTTCAAAAGAAAATCAAAGATTTCCAACCTGTAAATAGTGCGCTTGTCTCTATCAATGTGTCAGGCATATTAACAGAAAGGAGAAGTAAGATATAATATGCTGCAATGGAAGTTAAATTTGGCAAAGCTTTTCACAGAGATAAGTTTTGCCAACCATGACAAACAAACTTGAATAAGCTTGTATAGGGAGGTCATTCATAGCAACTGTGTAGCCATTGAAAGTTTAAAAAAAAAAAAATAACTCTCCTCCATGCTGCAAACACAAGTCTCTTGTCTTTCCCTTTCGGATGTAAGTTTCTTTCAAACAAATGCAGAACTAGATGGAAAGGAAAAACATGAAAAAGCTTGACACATTTTCTGATCAAACAGACAAACAGGAAAGTAAATTATTGGGAAAGAAACGGGCAAACCAAAAGCATGGATTCCTAATACAAGAATGCAAGACTACAAATCAAATGAAGGAAAACTCACTTAAAGCAGAACTTACTCTATAAATAACTGCCGCTTGATTTCTAGCAAGGGTATCTTTGTAGATATATTTCCCCAAGAAATTGTCTTTTGCAGCAACCATGATTTTGGCAGTGGTGCCACCTGTAATTATACTAAGCGGGTACCACAGATAAACCTGCGCAAATAGCAAGGGTGTTATAATACCGTGTAACTATACACCATTCCAATTAAAAAGAAACTCTATGCTGACAGAAGGAAACCTACTCCTACTATACTAAATTACCATTATTGAGAATATAGTAGCAATTATTAGAAAACAAAAGAAAATGGATGAAACAAAACACTCTGCCAATGCAATGACAACAGTATACTGATGCAGAAAACACTCAGGGAAACATAAAAAATGGACCTTTGCGGAAAATGCTTTCACTATCGTATAGAATAAGTAAAGGTAACTACTTGGGTAAATTGAGGCCGCGTCAGTAGGTATATATGGGTTTCAGTTTTGCCATTTGCTTGTTGTGCCTACTTGAATTAAACATTCAAGTGATGCTCTTACAAGACGTTTAATTCTTGAAAACAGGAACCGTGATCATATTTATAGCTTTTGGATCTAAATTGAATAGAAATGCCATAGAAAACTGCCTCTTCGTAATTTTAAGATCTCAAGCTAGTTTTTGAGGATTGAACCAAAAGTTTATTCCTGAAAACTTCCACCCAAAATCATATTCCTTATATTTTCCTGAATTAACTGGAAATCAAACAAGCCTTTTTATAAACTATACCCAGTGAACATTAAAAAGAGGAAGAAGTGTGAGGAGAGTGAGAGAACAAACATTGGCCATGCGAATGAAGATGACAAAACGAGGGTTGCCGTCGTCTTCAATCTTGGGCAAGGAAGGAGGTGGCGGCCTTTGAAACTGACGAGCTTGCATTCCCCTCTTTCCCTTAGCCTGAACTACAAGCATATGTTGCCTTTGATCACGAGAAGGCTTCTGGCTCGTCCTGGAAGAAAGCAGTGAGTGCTTGACAAGCACATCTTAATGCGTTCTTGAACCCAACAAAGAAAGTCGAACCAGCGCGGTTAGAGACATGCCCACTTCAGTTTAGTCCTCCTTTTGTAATTCTCTTATTTCTTTCTTTAACGTTAGTGAACTGTGTGTCTGTGTCTGAGTTTGCGTGCTTGTTACTTTCTTATCCACGTACAAACATTTGCACCATGCACGTGGCAGATGTGTAGTGGCGAAATTGTCACCATCTTCAACTTGATTCACATGAAACGGCATCGTTTCTTACAAACATTTGCCAATGTGGTCTCATTTCATTGTCTGTGAACTAGTTATGTTTTTAAATTCTCTTGCTTTGTACTTCTGTGACAATGCAAACATTGGCTGGCATGTTGTATCCGTGGCGGATTTAATCAGAAGAAAGCAGGAGTCAGTAGTCTTTCAACAGCACAAGGAAACCAAAAGAATGTTTAATGCTCATAAATGCCTGTGGAATGTCCACTCCACGTGCACATTAGATTCTTCTTCTTTATTTCAATTGCTTATCAACATGCTAACTTCTCTAAGTTCTCTTATTTTTCTTGACAAATAGTTTCTGTCAGGTAATGAGCTGCTATAGCCATAGTTTATCAAGTTTATTTAGGAGCATTTCCAGCAAGAAACTGCAATGATAGGCTTTGATTTCCACCCCAGAACCAAGCACCCTTTCTCTTCGATGATGGTGTAACCCTCGCAAACCTGGGCCTTCTTTAGCCACTGCTTGGCCTGAATTATCATCTTGATAGGTATTGATTGGAACCCAGCGCGGCTCATCCTCCTGCGCCACTGATCAACTCTTTCGTGCCTCTCTACTCTGGCTGGCCCTTCACAGCTCACTATGTTCTTGATCTCCTCTGCGAAGAAGAACTGCTCCATCTTGGCTCTTCTCGTGTCATACTTGGGTAGCATTGCATCCAAGGAATCAAAGATAGCTGAATAGTAATGCAACGCCTCCATGAACCTCCCTAGAAAGAATGGCCCGTTATGGCTCGAGTCTTGCTCAACTAGAATTAGCACCTTTGGTGATAGTTCGTGTAATCTTTGTAAAACTGAGTTCAATGCTCCTCTGCTTTCTTTCACCACACAATGCAGCTGAAGAATGCTATTGATCACCAGAATCTCACCATCCTTCACGTTGATATCTTTGGCTTGCAGGGTTTCCAGGCTCTTTTCCACCAATAAAAATTCGAACGTCAATTTCAGGTTCTCTGCATAGCGCTTTAACTCATCTCCGATTGTTTGAAGGTGTTCTGCACTGTTTCCAACACCAGTTATTCTCAAGCGGCATTGTAGTTTTCCTGAACGGTTGGCTAGGCTATGCATCAAACTGCTCCATTGGTGGCCATGGGGAAGGCCTAATGTCATCCCCAAGTCCACAACATGAACTAAACTCTCTCCCTCAAGGGCTTCTAATATCGATGCATTTGCCATGAAATGACCGAATTGGATTTGTGGGCAAAGTTCGTAAACAAGGCTTAACGCTTCAGCTTTCTCTGATGTGATAACCATTGATTTTGTCGTCGAGCCTACGACTCCAACTGCTCCAAGCGGTTGAACTAGAGCAAGGCGGTCAGAAAGTCCTTGAACAAAGCAGGAAGCCACTCGCTGAAATGATGTTCCGAAGACAAGGGCATTAGCTCTGAGTTCCGACAGTAAAGCTGAAGCATATGCTTTATCGCGGCAAGCCACTGCCTCTGCACAAGCAATGAGTTGTTGTACTAGTTTCATCCCATCTCCATTCCCTTCATCCTTAACTTCAGTTTCCTCGCCTCCCATCATCGCTAGCGCTGCTTCTTCCATGGCCTCAATTGCTAAGTATCTCTTCGTGTAAGCCCAGATATGATCCCTGAATTGGAGTCTTGGCAGGCTATTCAAGCTATTAGTACTACCACTGTAGAGACTCCTATTACTTCCACCGGATTCATCCGTCTCCGGAGTCTTCCTTAACCTCTTGTGGTCTCGTGTTTCATCTGAAATGGACCAGCTGCAAGAACTGTTCTCCAAAGTGGAAACATCGAAGAACGGATTGACTGCGGTGGCTGAGAAGTTGAGGTCAAGGCCAAGGCCACTAACCTCATTGTTTTTGTCATCAAGATAGAATCCACGGGGCCACAGGAAACCAGGCGCCATTATAAATGTAGCCTTCTGTTGCTTAGAACATTTCTGCAATAGAAATGCTCGAAAGACCCATCAGCTGTGCAATGGCTATTTATTGTGTTTTCTTGTTCAGGTGATGATAACAAAGCCCTAAGTTTAAATCCAAGAAACGAAAAAAAAATATGAATATGGAAATCATTTTAAAAAGGTGTCTTGCATCAACTAGACAACTACACATTGTCTAGGGCAACAATGTTAGCATAGAGCAATCGGGGTACATTCTTTCATATTATTTTATGGAATCCTTGTAGCTTCGTAGAGTTAAATATCTTGAACACACTAGGCTCTTTCTTTTGCTGTCAACTTCAGAAGATTTATCAAGACCTGACTGACATTTTCTGATCTATAGAATTCCTCTCAGGAATATACGCTATTTGTTTTCATGTTATCATTGTTCTCTTGTAGCAGGATGAGGTGCAACAAAATCCTTGTCCAGACACAAATTACATTGTCTGTAATTCTGCATCTTCATTTTTCCTTTATCAAATTTTTGTTTTAAGTGCGTGTCGCAAAATCGGCAACTACTATATCGTCTTGTTGGGTCTTCTAGAGGGCAATGATTAGGACATATTTATATGTCTTTACATGTATTGGAACTGCAATTCTTAGTGAAAAAAAAAAAAAGGAAGAGGAAATTCCAGGCACATATTCTAGCCGGCATGTTCAGATGCTGCTATGATGCGTAGGGCTATATACCGATGTATGGATGCATGTGTGTGTACAGGTAAGCTGTGCAGAATATGCTTTCAGATTGATTGACTTGTTCTGATGAATAGCTCAAGACCATGCAGATACAACTTAAAAGCACGGGCATTTGCAAGTAATGCACACATGAAAACTGCTGGAATCACTCGTAAATTTGAAGAAGGAACGAGTTTAATTCTACATACAATATATTATAAAGGTAAAGAACATGAACAAATGAATGTCCCCAATCACTAAATGTTTCTTAAATATTAGCTGGAACCTAGCTATTAGCAGACAGACACTAGATGCTTTACAAGAAAACTATAGCATTTCCAGGTTCTCAAGCAGTGAAATTGGTCTATGCGATGGGAGTAACCTGGAACATATTCCTCAACACGAACATATTCCTCAACACAAACATACTTCGTCTGTTTTTCATTCTTTTCTAATGTATTTAATATGAAAACTCTTGGCCTCTTAGTGATGTGTATTTCTTGACCCATATAGCAATGCACTCTGCACAAGCAAAGGCTTGTGGTGTCTGCAGGAGAATATCAAGAGTAGCAAACTCATGCACAGCATCCTTCTAATCAAGAACCGGTGCATCAACATTAACCTTCTGCAGTTCCTCTTAGTAGGTAATGGCTTGATCCCTCATCCAGTCATGCTCTGCAATGACTGTTAAGAGTTGGCGGCATGCGCTTTAGAGGCGGTTCTGTACCAGAGATAATGGGGTTGGCAGCTGGATGATCCAGGTTAATTTTTTTCTCGGGAAGGAAAAGTTTCCATGACTGTAAGCGGGTAGCCTTGTCGTAGAAGCAGGAATTTGACAACTTAAAATTTAAGAATTTGTGGGAACAATCCCAATGAAAAAAGGGTGCATGAGAACTTGTGCCACCACCTTAACAGGATCCAAAAGCTTTCCAGCTTCTACAGCCTTCCTAGCCACATAGTCTGCTATGTTTTCACCACTGCTATAGTCTGCTATGTTTGCACCACTGCTTACCTCGAGCAGAACACACCTGCCTGATAACAGGACAAGTTACTCGAGTTCAAAAGAAAAAAGAAAGGAAAAGAATGCAGGGAATCAGGAAATTGAGGCAAGAACAAGATAAAAGGTGAAACGAAACTGCAATCATATACTTGGCACAGATCAATTGAACAATCAATACGCTATTTGTACTTCATTGGGAATAAATCAATCAACTATTACATAATATTTTCTTGGATAGTCTCTACAGAAGCATTCTCATCATTGAATATGAACATTGCGTTTGCTTCATTCCTATTATTTTAGTGCTACAATCACTTTGAAAGCTGAAGCTTTGCTCAATCTCTCATATTCCTTGCGAACTTTCATCTGAAATGGCTATCCCCATAACTGAATTTACATTCACTCTTTTGCATCTCTTCAACTTTAATGAACAAAGCATACAATTCTCCTTTAGCTAGAACAGAGTACTCTCGGTGGTTCTACTATAAATCAGTCTATCCTTACTTGCTGGTACTATAGAAATTGCTTCTTATTTATTTATTTATTTATTCTGTCAGCAAATAAGAAAGTTCTTTGGTTACATTATGAATAAATAATGCATACTTCAATTACTGGTTTTGGGTCATTCATAGACTTAAAATTCCCGCATAATAATATTAAATACTGATTGCTTTAACCTTCAACACAATTATACCAGGAGTGCATCAAAGTCACAAATTGAAGAACAAGGTAATCTCAAATTAAGCTAAGCCAAGGAACCAAAAAGAATACCTGTAGGGATCACCATGAGCAGCTAACCATGGCTCAAGCATGGACACACCAAAATCATCAAAAACATTTTTTTTTCTTTTTTCCCATGAAGTCACTGGCCATTTCCATTCCCTAGCTGTGCCAAATTAGCCAGCTTCTTGATCCAATTCAACACCTTCAAGCCATCCTCAAACGACGTCGATACCCACTCTCTGGCGCCAAACTGTACCCAATCGTCACAACAATCACGTCATATAACTTGACAATCCTCCTACAGAACTCATCGTTGGCAACCGAGTCATTGCTTCCACCCGCAAATCCCCCACCGTGAAACTGCAACATGACAGGCAGTTTCTTGTAGGAGCTCCTTCTTGCTGTTACCGGAGAACAAACTTTGTAAACATGAGCGTCAGCCAATGAGGAGTTGACAACTGCGTCGGGGAGAAAGATACGCAGGCTAAGACACCACTGATTCTTCCGGATGAGAAGTCGTGCCAAATGGGGTGGCGTTCTGAAGAGATTATTGGATTTGTGTTCTTAGATTGTACGGCAGCTGTTTCTTGTTCAGTTTGAAGAAATTACCTTAGAGTTGCACGGCTAAAGTTGGCAATTCTTCAGAGACAGATTCTGAGAAACGTTAATGAAGCTTTTACCATTTGAGGTTACGGATAAAGTCATTGACGAGACAGAGAAACAGAGGTAGGAAGTGAAGAGATTGGTTCAAAAATTCATGACGTTGATCGCGTCTGTCAGAGAAGAAGCTTCGTGTAATTGTACGTTTGACTGCGTTTTGCAGGAAAGAAGTTCTGTTTTCAAGGGGTAAAATACGGAAAAGGGAGAAGGTCTGGTAACGGGGGTGGTGGATAGACTAACTCTGCATGTTGTAACAGCCGTACATGATGATGTGGAAGCTTAGTTGGAACGCGGGGTCTATGTCATGGGTGGGTCCCACCTGGTCAGGCGCCGCCTGATTTGCCACCTGGAATGATGGATAAAATTTAACAAACAAATAAAAATGATTTCGGGTTTCCCAATCTGTGCCACGTAATCCAGGAAACCCAGCGGATCACATAGAAATCTCAACCGCCGGGGAATTAACGTGACGGCCCACTATAAGAAGCCGATTCGTTTCTAAGTACACCCATTTGCTGACTTGAAAGAATTATAATTCATTAATTAACAGAACGCTCTGTTACAAACAGTAAGAGAACAAGCAATTTCCGGTGAAAGCAAGCCCTGTACGGAATTCCGATAATTCTACAGAAAAGATTTTAACACGACACTGGGATTGACAGAAACATAAGCAAGCAGCTCTTGATCACGTTCGAACAACCTCATGTCTTCTTCCTTCAGACTCACCCAAGCTTCAACTGATCCATCTCTCTTTCTTGTCTCAGTCAATGCCACAACGTTCTTTTGATCTCCCCTGCCGCCTGGAATTGTCACCCACGTCGGTTTTCCCCACCCGAAGTTCATATCGTACACTGAACAATCACACGAGTTACTGCATATGTACAATTCTATGTCGTGGCTTATCAGAATGCTTACTGCGTCTTTCAAATACTCTGTGATTGCTTCCACTGCATCTTCCTGTTGGAGTTTTTGTATGTAGTTTTTGCTGAAATCTTGTGCCTCTTTCCTTAGCTCACGAACCAAGCCTGGTAATTCTATATCGCTTTCGTCTTTTTGTGCGGCGAAGTAACCGACGAGGTTCCCGAGGAAGTTATCAGGCAAGGGAGGGACAATCTTTTCACGTATGCTTACTAATTGAGACAAAACGGAAAGCTTGGAATAACCTGAGTTTGATCTTGATGCGTTGGTTGCGCATTTCCAAATCAGCGCTGTCACGGCTTCCTCGCGCGTTGGTTGCTGCACGCTTGCGCTGGCGGATGTGGCCTTCAGGGCGGCAATCTTTGCCGCGTCGAAAACAAACCTCTTGATAACGCACTTGTCTTTTGTATAGTTAACATCCGGTACCGTCAGGGAAGAGAACTCCCTCGGTGGGAATAAAGACGACGAGTCGTACGACGGAACCACTGCTTCGCCGGAACCGAGAGTAGTGGCGGCCCAGCCTTTGACGAACGTGGTTACCGTGGCTGCATCTGCTATCTTGTGCGACAGGCAGACACCGATTGCAACACCGCCGCAGCTGAAGAAGCTGGATTGAACGAGCAGTAAAGAATAATCTGCGTCGACCTCTTTTGATTCAAACTCGGCAGGAATGAATTGTCTAGCCGCTTCTCCGTCAGGTTGTTCGAGAAAGTCAGATAGCCGGCAGTTTACTCGTGCTTGGATATAAACAGCTCCATGGTCACTGCAATCGATTGTCAGATTATCTTTGATTTTTCCGGCAAGTGGGTAAAAGCGAGTCAACACCTCAGACAATGATTTCTTTAACTGGTGGGATCGGTCAGAAACTGAGAGATGATGATCATTTATGTCGGAATGATAAAAGAGAAGCAGAGTCCCATAAGACGGTGGAGCAAGCTGATCCAAAAGTGACAGCCTGAAAATTTTCAAATCAACAGGGGTTGGAGAAGAAGGCCTGACAATTTCTTTCGAAATAATCTTAAGCTTCATCTCTGTTTCCTTTGCCCGTCTATTCACATACAATCCCAAATTGTTGTCGTTAGAGAAACAGAGCAGAAAGTCTAAATCATTAGTGAGATAATGCATACATGCTGTGAGTTCTCGTCAACATTAAATCTATAACACAGCAGAAACTTTTGACGTTTGTGATACACGAGAGGATAAAAGATTGTGAAAAATAATAAAAGTAATTGGAAAATATCTACTGACTTTGGAGATCCTGGCAAGATTGGCTGGGATTGGGAAAGTTCATAACAGCTTATTAGGATCAATTATTGAGTCAGGAATTTTATTCTTCCCTCTACAGGGTTGTCAATCTCAGAATCAAATTTGATCTTTGTATGCAGGTTGTCAATGATGGCGGCCCATAACAGTAAAAAGATGAACAATTAAAATAGAAGCACATCTGTTCTGACCAATCCCCTTGTAAGTACTCGAAGGTTGGGATGGACACCTTTGGTTGGCTTATGCAGGATTAGTGTTGGGATTTGGATTATTTTCATTTAATTTGAAATAAAAAAAGTTTAGAATCATTGGTGTGAGACCCATTTGAGTCTCATTACCGTATAACTTAGAATAAAGTAGGGGATGACTCATGATGGATGATTGGAGAAGTCATCTTGCAAGTTGAAATTAAAGTTTTCAATTGTAAATGATTCCCTTGCTTTATAAAATATAGTTTTATTACATGAAAAAATAGAGAAATTTCATGACAGGACAGCACCCACCACTACTTACTCCTTTTCAAGATGGATCTGGTTCCCCCCATGTTTAATTTCCAAACTGGCTGATAGTGAATTGAAATAGCCCTCCGAGAGCATCTACAATTGGGATGGCGAAAGAACATTCAATCTTTGAAAATGTTTATATGCACTAGGATGATCTAAAATGGGAATGATTGGCAGGAAATTTAGAAAAACTCTTCAATGCCATTATATGGGAAGCAAAAGAAAGTACTGCAAACTAAAGCATTCGACAGATCTTTTTAGGCAGACAACAAATGGACAAGAAAAATTCAAGCCAAAAATTACAGTTTGGGACAAGTATGTTGGAAGGGGAAACTACTGCACCGACAAATTCATGATATTCCCAATCAAACCAATTCACATCTATCAATATTTGACATACAAGAATGCATACAAACCAAAGGCTTCATTTGTAAGAACAAATGGATAAATACATATACAAGTACAACATAGAAAATGAGTTTGACTAGTTCAGCAAGTAAAATCACCTGGGATTGTAGCTAGCTCCTTTGCGGAGCTTCTCAAAATATCAACAATCAGAATGCAAAAATTACCCTCCACATCTCTCTCAATGGGAAAGTGGAGTTATGCAATAGCTCCTCTTTGGGGAGTAACCAGTAGATGGTATCTGCGCAAACACCAGACAGTGAGACACTGTTGCTGCATTGACGATTTATAACCAGCAAAGTACTGACAATCCAAAATTAGGAGTATAACAGTATGGATGTCAACCCGGAGCATTTTTTTCGCTCAAAGCACATTATCCATCTGGGGTTACCACACTAGTCCACAGAATTGAAACCTTTTAACAGCACAAAGATGTCTTCATATTACTAGCTTCAAGATGTTTGCTTAGGAATCGTGTGGGGTACAAGAACTGCTTCACTACTTGCAACTTTTGTTGCAGCAATCTCTTCCAAACGCTTCCATGTGGCATCATGTTGTGATTTGAGCTCCTCCACTTTAGCTTCAGTCTCCGGGAATTTGCACAAGCACTCCTCAAATAACTCAGGATCAATTTCAGAGAATAGCTTGCGAACATTAAGCGTCAAGCTCTGTACCACCTGATTCCAATGGTTACAACTGTTTTTCTCTAAGGCAGGGAAGATGATGGGCAGTACAACTTTCCGGTTTTGTCTGAGTAAATTCTCAATGTGATCATTGTTCCACAAATACAAAGCCCTCTCTGCCACCTGTGAAAAAGCAAGCATAAAGCCCCCTCTGCCCATATCTAACATAAGAAACAAGCAAACTGTAGCTAGACTGATTAAGTAATGAAAATGCACAAGTGCTGTGAGACTTAACCACACAATCTACCATAACTTGGAAAAATTTAAAGCCAATAAAACAAGCAAGAGATGTACAACCCATCCGTTGCATTTGTGGAATTTCAATCCTTTAACTTAAAAGCCCAGTAGCAACAATATATATAATCTACCAGGATAACTTTCTGTTAAAATTTGTTGAAATTGACTTAAACATTCATTTTCTATTCCCAATTTCTTACTTCCTAATCCTGCTCTGATCTTTTCAAGTTACCACAAAAAAAAAAAAATTAAAATGTTGAAGAAAAACCACTGGTCATGAAAAAATGCAATTTCTTACATTTAAACTTGAAGACTAGGTAAAATCTCCTAGGATCTTGCAAGAAATATTGGATTTGAATCTCAATCACGTCATGGTTGGGATGGGTTTGGTTTAAATTCATGTAATATTTAACGATAAAAAAGAGAAAAAAAAATATTGAAGGCTATGATACAAGCAAGCACAGATCACAAAATTAGTGCTGCTACAATATGAAAAGTGCTATCGATGGCAACATTAATGAAGAGGCCAGTAAACTAATAAACATTTGAGTACAAGAAAGCTCTTCGGGGAATGTGGATGAAAAGTGTCACTGATATCAAAAACCATGTATGAAACTCCAGATCATCAAGGAGGATTCAGTGCACACAAAGATGCATCTTCACTTCTTCTGTTAGACCTTAGATCAAACCAATTATTTGGAAGGATACCAACCTATTCCCAATATCTCAATTAGATTAAGGTTGACAACTAGAGGTCCTTTGTTGATTTCAAATAATCCCTGTATACTCAAAATTCATTGGGCTTAAACTTATTTTCTCAATTATTTCACATTGCCAGGTGCCAAAACCAGCTCCCTGGTCAACATTAAAACACACAATTTCCATTCTGCCATCCTCGCCAGGAACTGTCATAACCATTTACAAACTATGATCCAGCAAACTAGAATTAATAGATTAGATGTTCTACCTTGATCAATTTTTTTTTTTCTGGCACATTAATATTATGCACTTCCTCTACAGTGAACAGGTTTTCAAAAATCTGAAAATAAATACAGCAGCCAAAGAAGACAAGCAAAAGTCAATTAATATGGATGATTAGACATAATTAGTTGAATTGTGGATATGAGCTCACAACAATAGAGAGTGACAAAAAGATTGAAAACGATTTTAAAACTACCAACTGATAGTCATGCCTTAATAAATGTGATACAGAAATACATTGAGCAAAAATTGATCAAAGGAAAAGTCCAAAAAAGCTACGAACTAGAAATAGGAAATAATATTTTCCAAATTTGACTAGAAAGGTTATATGTAAGCCCTTGTTCCCACTTCTGAAAGCAAAATTAATACTCAACACAACAACAAGAACATGTTCCAATATTTCAAAAGTGAAACTACTACAGAAAAAGAACCAAAAACAAGCAAGTGGAAGTAGACCCAATATCCGAAAGCTTGCTTCAAGATAGTAAGTACGTGTCTTGAAAAATGAAAAAGTAAAAGTACATGAAGATCAAAGTTTGATAGTTTATTACCTGAAAGTGTGAACTGCTTAAGCAACGAGCAATTTGACGGAACAGGGGTATCATACATCTTTGAAACTCAGCTGGTTGAGTTGCTTCTAAGACTTCCTCCAGCTCACTGAGGAACATTACCTCCTTTGAACTATTGGTGATTGGCCAATACTTCAACAAACCCCTTATAACAGTGTCTGCAAGCTTGCAGTCTTTCTCCACAAATTGTGTGATGCAGTAAGATAGAGGCTGATGGTACATAGGGAGACACTTTGGTTTGTGAAGGGGAATTAGAGCCCGTACAAGGAACAATTTGTGTTCTTCTTTAAGAGGCAGAGCAAAACCATTGATTATACTGCCCAAAACCTCTAACAGCTCAGCAATCCCATTATGCTTCTCTGTTTCAAAAATGAAACGGAAGAAGATATTGTTGATGGCTTTCCTAATAAATGGGCGATGCACCATAAACTTTCCATAGATGCGATGTAGAATTGTTTTGAGATACTCCCTCTCCCGGGGATCCTCAGAATCAAAGAGATCTAACAACTTGAGAACAAACGAGTGATCAACGTACCTCTTAGCCACCTTAGCATCTGTTTCAGGAGATGCAACAAACCTCAGAAGGAATTCATACACAATTTGTAAATGTGGCCATGCAGGGTCCATCAAGGGCTCTTCTTCTTCCAGATCAAAGGCCTCAAAAACCTTGTTTTCACGAGGTTGTGGTGCAAGTGACCTAAATAAATTCAGAGATACCATCTTTCTAACTTCTTGCATGACAGTCTCCGTAAATTTCCCATTAGCAGAAGTAATATAATCGACAAGCTCAAGCAACGTCTGCCGCTTGATGTCCTTTTCTTTCACATTCTTTTTAGGATCAGTGAAGTCAAACACAACACAGCACAGATTCAGCTTTCTGATAAGCAAGCTCTGCTTCTCAGTGCTTGAAACATCCCTAAATCCAGGCAATGCTTCATATGGAGCAACTACCTTGTTTCCATTCTGTTCTTGATTTCCAATGTCAGGAAATTTACTCCCCTGAGCATGTTCTAAATTTGATGCAGAATTAGGGCCTGGAGGAGGTATATGGTCTGAATTCACTGGCCTATTGCTTACAAGATCACTGCTTGTTGAACTGCTAGTAGCATTTGAAGGAGGGGCAGATGAACCCCCAAATTCACGATTTTCAGATGACTTGGGCGGCTTCCGCGGAAGCCTACCAAGTATCTGCTTGATCATAGCTCAAATATTGTAAACACTCAATGACAAAAGTCCTACGATAAACCCAGCTGAGAATGGAAGCTACTTCAACGCCAAAGCCACTCCATCAGAGATACAATAACCTCCACATCACAAACAAACACGAAAACTCATATACATAAAATCCATTTCAAGCCACAGAATGAGCAGACCCTATTCATATTACAGGATAAAGAAACACATCCACATATGAAGATTACAGAAACCAAATTAGCACCTGTGAAAGCATCAGAGCAGTTAATCTTGCTTTCACACATCATCCTCTAATAAATCAGACAATTTTCTCCAACTGTACGAAATTCGAGAACAATAAGTGACACCTTTTCACTTAATATTCAAGAAACCAGATGCAGAAATGAAAAATTAACAAGCTAAGCATAGCCAGTAACGACTTCATACACACCAGAAGCTCCTGTCCCAGGCTCTTCTCATTCACTTCTGGAGATTCTTCCCCCCGCTTTTTCTCACAAGTAGCAGCTAACCCAGGTGAGACAAGCAATTTCAAAATCTGGGTCACAATAACATTACAAAAGTTACCCAAACGAAAAAATAAAATAGAAAACTTGAAAGTGAAAAAGTTGCATAGTACTACGATCAAAAGAAGAGAAGTCATAATATGAAGCTCAATAAGAAAAACCCAGTTGATAAGAGAAGAGAGTAGAACGATTAGTACTACCACCACTTACAGAGACAAAAACCTTGAAACTTTATGAGATGCCTAGCAAGCAAGAACAAGAAAGGCTTCCCCTAAGATTTTCTTTAGTTATTTACTTTGTTTTTTTTTTTTAATTCTTTCCAATCACTATGGGACACACAGAAAGAAAGAAAGAGAGAGAGAGAAGAATAACAAACCGACCAAAGCAGCAGCAGCAGCTCCTTAAACTTGGATGCAAGGAACATTCACTGCCCGTAGATGGAACATCCAAGCTTAAGAAGATAAAAAATAAAATGAAGTACGGATTGACAAAAGAAAGGATCTGGAATAAGAACTATCCTCATGTAATTAATTTATGAGTAAGAATAAAGAATATCATCAGGATCAGATCAGATCAGATCAAATGGGGTTGGGATTAACTTTGAAGTAAACAAAACAACCACCTTAGAACAGATTAGAGCTAATTAATTATTACAAATGCTTTGCTTTACTAATCCAGCGTCATCGGCCTCAACAACTGTACCACATCTGCTAATGCAGAATGCGAACAAACCTCGTCATGTCATGGGGACCGGGCATCTACTTTTATTTTAACTCCATTAAAACGAGCGTGTCAGAATAAATCTTTTCATTCAACAAACAAGAACACATACAACACGACCAATTATCATGCTACTTGAACATTTTACGTGGTTTATGGGACAATATTTTTGTAATTTTAAAATAATTAATATAAATTTTAAAATAATAATATTACTCTTCCATTAATTATATAAAATATTTTAAATAATAAAATAATTTACTTCGTATTGTTGCACGTCGATAAATAATTAATTTTTACGGATAAATTTATTTTTACACACTTATTAACCCTTTTTTATGTCCAATTACAGATTTCACCTCCGGGGAATTTATGTACAATTTTTGAAGGGTAAGTAAGTAATTTCGCTTTTTTGGGTAAGCGGACTAAAGGTTATAAAAAGTAGGGTGGTAAGTGAACATTTTTTGATAGATGATATCTAGGTGCAATTTAATGAAACTTCAAGGGAGTTATGTAAATTTTTTTTTATTTTGTTTCTTAGTCTGTAAAATAATAATAATAATTAAACAAAAAGTGCCTTGCAATGGGAGAGCCTTGTGTTCTATGAGTCCTCATACTCTCTGACGAACATAATCAAAGTTCAGAACAAAAACAGTAGGTGGTGGACCAAATCATTGTAAGGGTAAACTAGAAGCTAAGAAATCAAATCAACATTATCTTTAAGTGTTGGCTGCTCTTCCACTCTTATTTTGAGGAACACTGAAAGCTCAAGGATGATTTTCTTTTAAGTGGAAGATCATCATTGCACAGATGGGTATTTGTATCATGATTGCTAATGATCATGAATCCCGAGTGGAGTTGAGACTGAAGAAAGGTCATCTGCTAGCGAAACATTCCCACCAAATACATGAATGTAAAGCTAATGAGTTCAATGCTTGAAAATTCAAGCCAGAACTTCAAGAAGCTGAATTAGTCAGTCACAGGATCACAGAAAGCAACCATCAGCAGAGTTCCTGTAACTGATGATACAGTCAAGAAAGATGCTGGAAAGAATATGGAGCAATAGCATGATTTCAACATATTCTCTTCTCGTATACACAACGCAGAAGGCTGAGAAATTTTATCAAAATATCCAAATTTAACAAGTTTCTGGCCTATCACCGTCAGCTCATTAAACATTTTGCAAAATTGATCTTTACGCTTCAAGCTTCTACAATTGCTCCAATGCATTCATTAAACGTAAAGCACTACTAATAACCCTCCTATTCATGCAGTCCCCCACCAGTGTCTAGGTGACATTATCGCGCACTCATTATCGGGAGGCAACAATAACCCTAGAAAATTTTCTATAGCACAAAAAGGAGAGCAAAAGGACGAACAAAAGTAAATATGAATGAACTCAATGTCTCTAGGCATTTGAATTGCTGGGCTTATTTATTTAATTTTTTCCTTCTAACTTATTTACTTCTTGTTCCTCTTGGCACTAGCAATACATATTTAGAGGTCTCATAGTCGTAGAAAGTATTAAGGTCATTGGTATTTTAGTGCGCAAGGTAGAAGCTTATGAATAAAAGGAGCAATAAGTGCAAGGTAAAAAGCTTATGAACAAAAGGATCAATCTCGCCACATGTTTACTGGGCTTATCCCTCCATGATATCTTTGATTTCTTTCATGGTAGGTATGTAATTAGAAATGAACGAACATACAACCTGAATGATGTAACCATCTAAATTAAACATTAAATGTCATGTGACATTTCTCTCCCTAACCTGAAGTGGGTGAAGGCTTTACTTTTTGGGGAACAAGCAGTGACTTGTTACTTGCTGATTTCTCTTCAGCAAGTTCTTCTAATCGTTTCCATGTGGCTTCCCGTCTTGCCTCAATCTCATCTTCCTT
The DNA here is from genome assembly GCA_032401905.1 of Swietenia macrophylla. Taxonomy (NCBI): domain Eukaryota; kingdom Viridiplantae; phylum Streptophyta; class Magnoliopsida; order Sapindales; family Meliaceae; genus Swietenia; species Swietenia macrophylla. Next base: position 6,154,711 of record CP135585.1, on the reverse strand, counting down.
GGATTCGTCCTCCCTAAACTTAGCTAAGCATTCTTTTAACAGCTCTGGATCAAGATCAAAGAAAATCTTGCGGACATTCAAAGTCAAACTATGGACAGCCTGGTTCCAATGGTTTCTGGCATTTTTCTCCAAGGCAGGGAAGATAATGGGAAGTACAACCCTACGATTTTGTATGATTAAGTTCTCAATGTGATCATTGTTCCACATGAACAGAGCTCTCTCTGCTACCTGAAAAACAAACATCAATTGCATGAAATCAGATTCAGAGATCAAGGACAATGATCAATGGAATCTATCAGCTTCCCAAAGCAATAGTCACAATGTATTAAAACATACTTAAACCATACATCAAGGAGAATTATTATCCCAATGGAAAATATTCAAGCAATAAATTAGTGTTTTAAGATTCTAAGATTTGAAAAGAAAGACTGATCTCAAGTAAATGAATTACTGGTAGCTTTCTCTAGAAATTTGGTTTAGTCATTTCACCAATTTTGATCCAAGCAAAAGTGTATCACCATTGCAATTACTGTTTGCATATATTTTTAGAATATGGTACCGTTTGGTCTTTGTAAAACAATCAAGAAAGGCATCTTATGGCCTAAATATACAGTTCTCTACAACAATATACAGTTATAGGTTAGATTCATATTGTAACTATTACTTTTCTCAGCTTGACTGCCCTTTATGACTTCATGACAACATCATCAAAAATAGTGAATAAGCACACACAAAATATTACAGCTTTGGTAATTTGGCAACCAAATTTGTCGCAGGAGCACGCTTACATCATCCAATGATATGCTATCTGAACATGCTATACAAGTAACTAATTTTAGAGGGCTTAAGAAAAGTTATTTTTTAAAATTTCAATTTGATAGAAAGACCAATGAAAGAGAAATTTAGTGTCAATCAACTTCATCGTTTGAATTTAGCTTCAAGAATGAGTGCCTTTGGAAAGGAACAATACTAGAAGAGTAAAAACATGAACAGGAAAAGATAAACAAAGGGATTTCACCGTTTGAGGGTAAAAGACACTCTTTAAGAATTAGAAAATTTCTTATTATTCCCCATTTACTTTTGTTTTATTACTAAGACCTGCCTTTTTTTGAGCATATGGCCTATTTCCTCATCACTCTAAAATTCAAATGTACATAAAAAAAAAAAAAAAAAAGAGAGAAGACAAACATCACAACCGTTTAGTGTTCAATGATTAGTCAAAACTCAAACTAGTGTATAAAAAATAATAGTCCTAATATTGATTAAAATAAATAGCATTGCAAATATCTCTCCCCACATAAAAGGAACTTAATTAAATCCATAGCAAAGATTCCAAGCATGTTTCATAATTGACATGTGTTTGATTCCTATAAAATAAGAAGCTGAAACAAAAAATTCTAGCATAGAAAAGCAAAGTAAAACCACACATAGCAACCTTAATACCTGAAAGTGTAAACTGTTCAAACAACGAGCAATTTGCAGAAACAACGGCACCATGCACTGCTGAAACTCTGGTAAATGGGTCGCTTCCAAAACTTCCTCCAACTCATTCAGGAACATGACTTCCTTTAAGCTATTTGTCACAGGCCAGTACTTTAACAAACCCCTTATGACAGTATCTGCAAGCTTGCAGTCTTTCTCCACGAATTGTGCAATGCAGTAGGACAATTGTTGATGGTACGTTGCTAAGCACTTTGGTTTGTGCAAGGGAATCAGAGCCCGCGTAAGGAAAACTTTATGCTCTTCTTTCAGTGGCAGAGCAAACCCATTAATTATGCTTCCTAGAATTTCCAGAAATTCAGCAATCCCATTGTGCTTGTCAGTCTCAAAAATAAATTGACAAAAGATGTTGTTTATCACTTTCCTGATGAATGGACGATGAACCATAAATTTACCATAGATGCAGTGGAGAATTGTTTTCAAGTATTCTCTCTCTCTAGGATCTTCAGAGTCAAACAAATCCAGCAACTTAACAATGAAGCATTGATCCATATACCTTTTGGTCAATTTTACATCTGTCTCGGGTGATGCAACAAACCTCAACAAAAACTCGTACACAATTTGCAAGTGAGGCCATGCAGGATCCATAGAAGGCTCCTCTTCTTCTAAATCAAGACCATTTACAACCTTGTTCTCCCGTGGTTGAGGAGTAAGAGTTCTAAACAAATTTGCAGATACCATTTTTATAACTCCCTGAATAACAGTTTCATTAAACTTCCCATTTGCAGAAGTCACAAAATCCACCAATTCTAACAACGTCTGTCGCTTGATCTCTTTTTCTTTGAGGTTCTTTGTTGGGTTGGTAAAGTCAAAAACAACACAACACAATTTCAGCTTTTTTACAAATAAGCTCTGCTTCTCTGAACTTGGGACATCCCTAAATGCAGGCAATGTATCATAAGAAGAAAGCACTGAATTCCCGTTCAACTTCAAACTCACACCACGTTGAGTTTCGTTACCATAATTTTGTACTGCATCTGAAGCAGAATCATGCACCTGCGGAGACACAATGTTCAAATTCCCACCTTTACTTTTCCCAAAATCACTGCTTCTTGAACCAGTAGAAGCAATTGAACGGGTGGCAGAGTTTCCACGATTTTCACAATTATCAGATGTCTTAGAAGACTTTCGAGGAAGCTTCTTTAGTATCTTTGTGATCATTATTCACATAAATACACAGTTCCCACCCACGCTCAAACACACAACACTAGATGTCTATTTTCTGCCGAATCCGCTCAATGCTAACGAAAATTCATCACACGAAACCAAAACCACCCCGTAAAACCATCTATATGAAATATCCAAACTCAGAAAATTTACGACACAAAACTACCATTCGGAACCAAACGAGAGGATCCATTACTTATGTTCCTAAAAACCAGACCAATCCAGATTCCTACAATCTCAATCAACCAACACTGAAGTCCTTATCTCAGCTTATGTACTCTAACCGTCTCTGTTAACCAAAACCCAGATGCCAAAATTTGAACTTCTTGACTCGAACTCGGAAACCCAGATCAGTTTAGTCACCAAAGGCACGAGATCAGCAGCAACTTTTTGCGTTAAATGCGAAACTCCTATTTCCTTCTCAGTTCTACGACTTGGAAAAGGAAGGGACAAAAAAAAAGGCAAGGAAATTCAAGGTATATTCAGAGCATTAACGGATTCCAACAATCAGAACATGCTTTTAAGAGAAAACAAAACCAAAATTGGAATAATCGTGCACGAAAATTTCAGACGAAGCACATGCAGGCAAAGAGAGAGCTCGAATATAATAATAGCAATAATTACAATAATTGCAATCATAATTTGATAATATTACAGTAAGAATAATACTTACAAAAAGAATTCAACTTTGTTATGCTCTGCCTTGTTGTCGTTCGTTGACTCGCAAAAATATTTTTTTAATTAATTTTGATATCTCGGTTGGTTTCCTTTGCTCGGACTAGTATTCAATTACTGTAATTTCCCTCTGTTCTGGGCTTCCTCCTAGTAAAGTCAAACAAAAAAACAGGGACAAGAATCCATAAAACCAGAACACGGTTTCTCACACGACGTCGTCTGGACACCACGAGTTGACATGGATCTAGCTCTAACTCCTGCCTTTGATTATCAATGCAAGATTTATTAATATTGAGGGAAATTGGGACTCCATAACCTGTACAAAAGAATCCACCAATGGAATGGACTGGCACAATTACATGTCATAAGACTCGTTCGATGCAAAGCAATTTGCTAAGATCTGTTTTCTAGCTTTGATAATGGAGGACGCTACAGATAACGGAATCTGTGCTACCATCCGTTTATTCCCACCGTAAGAATTGATTTTGTGGCTAGTTGATACCATTGATCTTCGTTTTTTTTTTTTTGTGGGGCCCGGTTTAGACTGTTGATTCGGCAAACCATCTTATCTGTCCTTTTCCGGATGGAGCAATCTTCTTGCAGCGCAATTGTACCTCCATTGGATTCTTCTGGACTCTGAATCTTGATGGCTGTTTACTTATTTACTGTTGTCATAAGTTGTTAAAAAAGTTGCTTTCGGACAGAACAATTTTGTTTCTTTGGAGAATCCTAGGAACCATCCTTGCATAAAAGAAAACGTCCGGAATCATGTCATCACAGACAGCCAAATCGATGTCTTGCTCGCTTTTTCTTTTTTTTTTTTTAATTCCTTTTCCTCCAGTTTGTACGGAAAAAGAAGCGCACACTGTTTGGACAAAACCGATCGAATGAAAAATATATATGCGCGTATGGATATGAAAGATTGTTTTGCCTTTAAGAATCCAACTGGCATTCAAAGACCAGGGATGCGATGCAATCTGAACTGCAAAGCTAGCTGTCAAGAATCCACGGCTGCTATCCCTAGTATGTCATTACAATAATGACGACGAACCAGCAATTTGACCACTGCAGGCAGGCTTTCCAGAAATTGAAGCAAACTATGACTAGTTTTGCTTGCAGCCAAATTGCAGAATGTTGTCTGAATTTCATCTAGCAGCGACAGATGAGGTGTCAACATTAAAGAAGTAAAAACTCCTTTGGTATCACAAACTATATTCGGCTCTGCAGTCAACAAAAGCCTGAATTGATGGTTCTCTTCCAAGAAAGTCTGAAAGAATTTCAATGGGCTCCTTTGATCCCCCTGGAGCCAACACCTGCATGCCAATAAATCAAAAGAAAAATGCCGGCAACAGCAAAAGAATTGTAAGTTCCCTATAACTTTTAATCCAGGGAGAAATAATTAAGGACAAAAATTAGGAAACTAACATAAGGCATTCTAGAACAAAAGCAGGGCAAACAATGGCTGCATTCCAACCCTAGTTTTAGTTGATAGAACTAAAGTAAAGCAAGTTTAAAAAAATTTTAACCATTAGTATAGACAATCGTCAAAGTAAACTTACCTTCTTCCTAAACTGCATCCCGACGTACTGGTTCAAAAGACAATCATCACGAAACTTGGAGGCAAATATATCAGCTGCAAATACCTATAAATGACATCTGACGTATTAGTAAAGATTTTACAAGGGTCACAGCTGACGGGGAAGTAATGGTCCCAAAATTCAAATGACAGAGCAGGGGGAAAGATGGCTAACAATGTGAATAATTCATGAACAAAAGTAGTGATCACTATTAATCACAGAGGACATGATGCATTATAGAAGAGTGTTTGTAAGTGAAAATAAAGAAATTGGAGTAACTTAGACCTCACTCCAAATACGACTATAACAAGCAGCTTCAAAACCAATAGCACTCCGTGGGAAACATGAAGCTGCATTGGTTCCATCCAACATTGGCAAACCTAACATCACCTGTTAAAAATAATAATAATAATTAAAATAGCCATACAACCTATAAATACCCTCTGTAAGCGTACCATGGAAACAGTTATTTACCTTTGGATGAAGGTGCCTGAATAACTCTACAATATCGACATTGTCAGCCGAATGTATGATTTGATCAAAAATACCTGAAAAGTAAACTCTTTTGAGCTAAGATAGGAAAAATATTTGCCTAACTTGATCACTGCAACTGACACTTCAACATTCCATCTCAAAACATTTTCCAAACAAAAAGAACAAATGCTCTAGAAATATATATTCAACAATTGCTACACACATAGAAGCCTAAACTTGGCCCATTTCTTCATATGGGATATACATGTGATTATACATACCAACACATCCATATCTTTTCCCTTTTCTTGTTATGAAATTGACGGCCATAGCCATCCAAAACGTTACTCCACAAACACATATGCAAGACCAAAGGGAGAGAACATATTTGCATTTGTAGAAATAGAGTTTTCATATGCATAAATACCTAAGTGTGAAGGGATTCGCATATTTGCAGGAAAAATAGGCCCTAGCAAGTTCTGAATAAGCATTTAATGAACTTCTCAGATTGGCTTTGTGTTAGCAAGGAGCTCATAGTCAACTAAGGGTACTTCAAAACTGTTGAATTTAACTACCCACTGAAACTTTTAGCTAGAGCTTGAATGAAATTAATAACACTAGAATAAGGAAAGAGACATATGTCAATGACCGGACTGAAAGTGCTGGCCAGCAAAGGATCTAGAATCAATGTTCACTGAAGATTCCAGATAATAAACCGACGAGGAAAAATTTTTTATTGGCATGCGATGCAGAGCAAATAGGTGGTTTACACAACCATAAATTGTTTCTGCACGTCAACAAATCCAACAAAGAAAACACAGCCAAAGTGCTAAACTTAAAGTAGAATGACTCGGTACATCTTTACCTACTTAAAAAAATAAATGTAAAAAAATGCAGTCATAGACAAGCATTTCAACAGTTACCAGAACAAGAAGACTTACAGTAAAGAATTTCTTGCTTCAATTTAAGTGCAGAAAAGACATATCGCCATCTTTTAAGTGATTTACATACTTGATCCGTAATAGGCTTTGTGATATCCTAATAAATGATGATATATGTCAGAGTTAATCCAAATAATAAAGTTTAATTAAAGACATTAAACAATCTGGTTCATATGACTTCAACAATGGTATTATATGTCCAATATACATATACATTGAGGGCAAGGAAAAAAGAGAAAATCATGCTCGTAGATGGAAGAAAAATCCATTGACATGTTTAAAGCAATTCTCACCTGATGGAAGCCGGATATCATCTTCAGCGAGAAGCTTTCATAACACCTAAAATTCATCAAAAGTATAACAGGGTGAGTTTGCATTTCTCTAATACAAATAAGAAAATACAAGTCATTGCACTTACCAGTTTTCAAGCAACAGAGCAGGGATCTCCACAAAATCAGGATCAACACGCAGCCCAGAAAATCGAGCAAACGATGCACGATTGCAAATATGTTGAACCTAAATGCTCAATGTAATAAAAAACAATTCATTAATGGATAACAGTAGTAAATGCTAGGGCATTTTATTTTCCAAAAAAGTGAAGTTACTAGTCAAGAAAATACATTAATGGAAAGGAGAGTGACAAAACTGAACATACCACATGGCCAAACTCATGAAAAAAGTTAACCACTTCGGAGAATCTCAATAAACTTGGATGACCAGCAATATCCTTTTGAATTTGTGATATCAGTAGTGCCACTGGTATCTAGTCAAAGAAGCAAATAAATAAATTACACACCAATCTGTGGTTTGGCCAATGGACATCTGTCACATGTAAATATACAAAAAGATCACAATCACAAATCACAATTACAGTCGAAGAAAACCTATTCCAAGCAGATACATAAAGCACCAGGCAGGGATTTCAACAATTACGAGTGCACAATTTGAAAACTTAAATAACAATAATCATTTAAACATTGTATGCATATAACAAAGAGGACCAGGTATTAAATAAGGTCCAATAATGAGTAGATAAAAATAGTGCCATCACATGTGCGGCGGATGTATGGCACCTACAATGTACAGAGTTGTATCGTAACTAATATTATTTATGATAGAATAGGTAATATCAAGCCATCATTTGGAAAGGAAGCATTCTGATGGTAGTTAAGCGATACGAATTATTATGGTGATTGATTGACAGTTGTAACATGACAAAATCGCAAAGTTAAAATATCTAAAATTACTGCTACATTTTTCATTACCAAAAGTGACACTTTTTGCTTTAAAAGGAATATATTGAGATATCTGGAGATGTTAACATAAAATTTTTAGTTGGCTCAAATCTTTTCTGTGAGCAGATAGATAATTTGTACTAAGATACTTCATATGATCCTCATAATCCAACCATGTAACATCAGGAAATTCCTATGTTAACATTTACTGGGATAAGAATTGCGTTAGTTACCTGTCGTGCACCAGTTGAAGATAGTGCACCATTTTGAAGAGCTACCACACAAGTGTGACCATATTTTCCTTCCCTGTCATATAACATAAACACATTATTTATCACCCACACAAGTGACCAAAATGAAAATACAGAATAAAAATGTAAGCATAAAAGAAATCAGCAAACCTTTTGTACATATCAAGGTAAAAATAACCTAGAAGTTCACTAGAGCCTATGTCGAAAACTGAGAAAACTCGAACATCACTGTGCCAAACCTCAGCATCTGCAACTTCCTCAAATCTTAAACCTGCATTAAGCAAAGATAACAAAGCTTTTTATATCTATATGATATTAAATTTATGATGATATCCATAAAGCATAAATGAAGGAGAAATTAGGAAGACTTAATTTTTTTAAAAAAAAATTGGTTACCAAAAAGGTCTTGGGATACTTTAAAGATCCCAGATAGAACCAAATTGACAGGAAAGAACTGCTTAACAGCTCCAAAGTCCAGGTCAAACTGCTGTTCCTCAACCCTCCGACTGTAGTATAATAGATCCTCAATCCCAAATGGAAGCTCCCCTTCTTCTTTTTTCTGTAGTCTCATCACAGCCAAAACTATAAAAGATGATATAAACCTGCCATAGGTAAAAAATGGGCCAAGCGTATGCTAACCTTGAAATCTTTCAGCATTGCAAGTTCTCTAGTTGCCAAGTCAGTTAAACTGGCAGATATTTCCTCTAAAAACTCAAATACCTGGACATACCAAGGACATCATCACAAATAACTATCAGTTCCACAGATAATGTAGTGGAAATAGAACATACTATTAGATGCATAGTCTAGTACAGTTGACCATTCAGATGTCATTGTCAGAATTAGAGCAACTACAACTCCTTGTGTAATTGTTACATGTCCTAAATAAAGCCTCAAAGAAAAGGCCACACAGACAGTTAAATTCTTTTAGCCCATAAACTGTGTTTTCCAAATCCATTGTTATGGTATAATATCAAAAAAAAGAAAAGCAGGTGCCAAATATTCCAAAGATGTGAAAATCACTTGTTAAGCTCATGTCAGTCTCATAAATCATAAAAAAAAAAAAAAGAAAGAAAAAGAAAAATTGAACTCAATTTTACTCTAGAGGATGACAATATCATTCAAACCTTTGACGATGACTTTGCCATTCGAAGGTCAACAGCATAGTCTGCAAAGTTTGAATAGCCAAGTAAACGAGCAAATTTATGGCGCAGTTCAACCTAAATCAGAAAAGGCAAAGATTGATCTCAAATATCTTGCATAGAATTCCATGAAAGTCCAAAACAGCAAGGAACCTGCGTAGATAGCAATTCCACTGAACATATTTTAAAAAGAATTGCAAGAGTGAATTGATTTCTTCCTTTATAATCAAGAGTCACAAAAGTTACAACTAGGATTAACAACTAATGTTGTGAAACATTTTGTTTTTTATTAATCTAAAGTTATTAGCAAAATTATAATCTAACCAGACCTACAGCACATACTCTACAACATTTGGAAAACTGGGCTATTTAGTTCTAAGAGCTGGATTAGGTCCCAATTCAATACAGACTATTGTACCATCATACATCAATAAAGCCATATAAAATAAGAAAAATGTGCGAAAAGATATTTTTTGTGGATGAGTGAAGGTTTGGGTGCCAACATAATACAAATCATAAACCAAGCCTGAAAATGATTCATGGTTCACAAACTAATTAACTATTAGTGCATAAAGAAAAGATACCATGTTTCTGGATAAGGAAAGATGCAATATTTACCAAACTTTCCAACACAGACAAATTGAGTGCTCCGCTTCTCTTCCCATATGCCACAGCCACTAACCTCCTTGTTCTTCCAACCTTCAAAAGTTTCAATAAACACATACAATCTCAAACCAATTCAGTTACTAGCAAAAACAATGACAAGAAGGCAGTAGTAAGAATATGATTTTCTCCAATATATAATTGGTGAAAGACTTTCCAACTAAAAATTTAACAAGTTAAGAAAGCTGCACTTGTGGTCAAGGCATTATATTGATCAACTCAAAAGACTATACCTTGCATAGCTCTAGTACAGCCGCAACGTGATGACTTCTCAGTGTCACCTTGAATTTACCATTTTCTGCTTTGTCTAAACCCTGCACACGGACAAATTCACTCCATCAGAAAAAATAGAATTATAAATGAAGATTCAGCTGATTTACAAAGCATGGATTACATGAATATTAAATGTTTTCCGGAAATTCATTGAAATACAATTCGAGTCTTTAGTTTTTACTCATCATAAATTGGTAAAGCATATCAAAGAGAAATAGATTGTGGATCATAGAAAGCATTATCCCTTTCAGCACTGGTTTGGCATTCCATACCTAAGACTTTTTATATTTGAGGACTTTATTTGAACCAAGCATTTGCTTCTATTTTCCACAAATTACTTTCACCAATTGTAACAATTCATCAATAGCAGTTGTCTACATTCTCAAAGACAAAGATTTTTATAGGGTTTACCTCTATCAACTACTATTTTCAATACACATTAGGTAGATATAGAAAAATACTAAAGACTCAAAGCTTATCATTCAAAGTGACTTCAGTTGCTCCAAGTTACTACATAAATGAAAAAATATTAAAGAAATACCTATAGCAGTATTACTGTAAAATAAGGTCAGAAAGAGTCCATGGGCTTTCCAATGTATCCTAGGATGTTTCATATTTTGATCAGAACAATTTAAAAGAAAAAAATGATATTGGGGTAGAAAATCAACCTTAAGGATCTCTGGTGGTAATCCAACAAGGTCAGCTTCACTGAAGAGAAGAAATGTACTATCATCATTCAAATTTCGAACATACCGCAGGCTCAGCTCATCCATTTGAGCTCTCAATCGCTGCACTTCCTCTCTTTTGGTTAAAGTAAGGTTCAATCCATTCCGCTCAAATTCTTTAACCTGTCACTGATCAGAATGGAATTAATATTCGTATACTGCTAACACAGCTTAACAAAAAATCTTCAGAAGATGAGTATCAAACAGCGAACTATCTATGTTACTTGCTATAGTTTAATTACATAATCTAAAGTCAGTTGCTCTGCTGTTTACACATACATGATAAAAGAAAAATACAAAAATATGTCCTTACCAGGGACTGAAGATAGTGTTTAGCTTCAGGGCCCATCCATTCTCCCCTCACAGCAACAGCTTTGATGACACGATATACATCTTCACGCTTACTAATCAGCTTGCACAAAATAGCAAAACAGTCAATTCCAAACTATAAATGAATGCAAAGATAATCTTATGGTGCATTTACTAACCCAGAATTGGAATCCAAAATTCAAAATCAGGATGAATATTGTGTTTATTTATTAAAATGAGGATAAAATGGAAATGAAATCAATGGGCTCCACCCAATAGAAATAGAAATTTAATTCCCAATGGGACTTAGGAATGGAATTTCCATTCCTGAAATTAATTATTTTACCCTCACCCAACAATTTAATATCCCAATTTATCCCTCATTTTAATTAAAAAATACTAAAGTCAAAAATTTATTATAAAAATAAAAATAAAATAATTATTATTATTTTTATTCATATTTTTATAGTTATTATTAATAAAATTGTTATTATAATTAATTATTAATGAAAATAATTTCTTGAATAATAATAATTACAATTATTATAATTAAATAATAATAATGACAAAAATTAACTAAGGGCATTTTATTAACTTGAAATAATTTTTTCCATTCCAATTTTGTTTCCTATGATTGAAGTAAACAATTTATTCTCATTACTATTCCTCATTCCGAGTCCTGTCCATTTCTATGCTAGCTCATTTCAATTATAATCCATTTCGATTATGAATTAGTAAACACACCATTAGTATTGACCATTTTCCAACAACCATAGATACAGTACTAGTTTGACTATAACATGGCAATAGAGTCAAAACAATTGATTTGCCCAACGTTTCCAATCCTAAATTCTTAAATTCAGCAAATATCAAACTGCTCCATCTATCCAGGGCTCAATATGAAAAGTTCAGAACTACTTGTATCTGCACTTCTTATAAGTCCCCTCTATCATGACAACTATGCAAGTGAAGGAAATAAAAAGTGAAACCTGCAAGATAAAACATGAGCATCTATTCTACGCTCCGCTTCAGCACTCGTTTTGCGCACATCATCTGAAGTGAACACCAATTTCGGGAGCACACAAGATTGTACAAGCGGAAATTGCTGTGCCTCCAACTCTGCTAGGGGTGAAATAACATTCATATAGGTAACCTGCATGTTTTAACAGAACAAATATACATAAAATAAAAAATAAAAATGAAAAAAGCTCCACATTTCAACCACATCACAACAATGGCAGAAAACAGATCCACTACCTGCCCAACAAATAAGGACAATGAAAGATTAGCATGGTCAAAAGCAATGAGTGACTGTATATTCAAATTTTAAACAAGTACTATATTAACCGAAATTGATTAAACCATCACCATTTGAATTTTACACAGCCGAATGGTCATTTTTTGACAAAAGATTAAAATGTCGCAGTATAGTCATTCATTCATAATAGAAATTGACAAAAACAACAGATAAATTGCAGTGTCATAGTTCTTTCACGATAACTAAGTCAAAACTCTGTTTGACACCTTGTCAAGAGGAACTGAAGAAACTGCATCGTGAACTTCTTTTGACTTGGCAATAATTCTGTCAGCTAGTTTCAGAATCTCAGACGCCGACAAATTGACGCGAACATTAGAACCTTGCAGATCTGAATTTGACAAAAGCATAAGAAAGTTACAATTACAAACAGACCAGAATTATAACCAAAATCTCAAGAGAGGAAAAAAAAAAAAAAACTAAAGCTTGAAGCATACAGAGAACCTTTTCTCTTGTGTCTTTTCTTGAAAGCGATGATGGCAAAATTGACAGCGAACACGACGATAGCAGTAGCTCCAGTGAAAGCTAAGAGGTTTCTGTCTCGCTTCTGTTTGGACATTTTGTTGTCGTCTCTTTCCCTTTCCATCGGTTTCTCGATTTTATTTCTGACCAAGCAAACGGCAATTACGATTTAGGAGGGAGGGAAATTCCAAATATTTGCTTAAGATGCTCAGGCGGAAAAAACGGAAAAAATGAAAATTTTGACTGCAATTGAGCCTGACAGTCCTTGAAAGATGTTTGTTTCCTCGTTCTAAAGTGTCAGGAGACCGATCGCCATCAGGCGTTACGGTTTAGATGGGCCGGCTCTTTGACCATGGGCTAGTGCTTACGAATTTCAACACCTGAACCTAGCAAACTTGGGAGAATGGTAGCTGGTTTTGTAATTATGTTTGGGCCTGGTACACAGATCCAACAAAACTGGACTATTATGATCAGGTTCAACAAGCCACCAGGTCCAAACCCAAAAGAAAACCGAAGAGCGGGAAAGACCGAAATGACTATTATATGGTGCTCTCCAATCTCTCGTCCTTGTTTGGCATCCGAGAAAATAATACTAGTACTTCTGAGAAAATCAATCCATGGCCCCTAAACCCAAAGACAAACCAAAATCTTTTGCATCACCATCGCAGCCTCCGCCACCAATCGAAGATCTCTTTACCTCGCTTAACAGACACATCGAACGATCAGAATTTCAACAAGTCGTCAAAGTCGCAGATCAAAGTCCAATTTTCATATCTCAACTCTTTTCTCTTGCTTTTATCAAAATTACGAACGTTTTTCTTACCGTTACACGTGAAACATTTTGCAGTTCTTTCAATTGCCCCCGACGACGAGGACGCGATGCGTTGCAAAGTGGTGGCTCTGATAAAGGCCGATAACATTGACGATGCTCTCTCGATGATTCAATCATCTCCGAAGTTTCCTATCGATTTTAATTACTTTAAGGTTTTTAATTTTAAATTTATTTGTTGCTATGTTGTGTCAATGAAGTGTCGTGCTAATTTTGCTAAAGAATTTTAAATTTGCAGGTCATTGCGGTGATTTTTTCAGTCTCATATTACTGACTGTTTATCTTAAATATTTGTTGATGATATAGAGGGTTGCGGCCATTGGACTTTTCTTGTACTTTGTGCATAAACAATGTTAAGCTATTTTAGTAGGTTTAGCCTCTTCATTTGAATTCTTCATGACTCTACTGTCAATCTACTTTTTTCTATAATGTGGCTTGACTTATGCTCAATTGAAAATTTAGGCACTTCCAGTATATGTTTTGGTGTGATTTTGGATTATATTCCCTGTGAAACTTAGTGGATTTGATCTTATATATGTTTGTAACTTTCTCATATAGATTTCAATTTTCCTTTGGCTATTTTTAAATAGGCATACTGCCTTTACAGGCAAAACAAGTTAGATGAAGCGTTGGAATCCTTGAAAAACCAAGAGAACAATACAGCAACAATGCTGTTAAAATCGCAGATTCTCTATCGGTTAGGAGAAATGGATGCCTGTGTGGATACGTACCAGAAGCTTCAAAAATCGAAGATTGACTCTTTAGAAATAAATTTTGTTGCCGGTTTGATTTCTGCTGGGAGAGCTTCTGAAGTTCAAAAAACACTGGAGGCACTTCGTGTAAAAGCAACTAGCAGCTTTGAGTTGGCATACAACACAGCTTGTTCTTTAATAGAAAGGAATAAATACGCCGATGCTGAACAAGTCTTATTGACAGCTCGAAGGTAATATTGCACTATTTTCGTGTGGTATTTTATTGTGCTGGAAAACTTCTTGTTTGTTACCCTGCATTATTACAGTACTATGACTTTGCAAAGATATTATTGTTCTAAATTTATAACTTTTCCTTTTGCTATTTTCTTTTTTCTGTGAAGTTCTTAAGTGTGAAAATAGTGTAAATTGAAGTCTTTGGGATGAATTGCTATGTGGGTGTACTTTTAAGCTTGTGATTCTGTTCACAATTCGCATTTGCATTTTTTTGTCCTTTATGTTTCGTTTCTTTTCTTTTGCTTGGGATGAAGTGGTTGGTTGTCTCTATTCTCCTGGTATTTCTTGTATTGAGCCATTATAAATTCTCAAAACATAGGAGGATACATTTTCTTGATGCTGATATACTCTATTTCTATCAGAATTGGTCAGGAAACTCTAACTGATGAAAACTGTGCTGAGGATGAAATAGAGATTGAATTGGCTCCTATAGCCGTCCAGCTAGGCTATGTTCAGCAGGTACGTAACGGTGTTATGCAAATATTTTACTTTCTTATTTATTTGCTTCATCTATTTCACAAAGGGATTATGTAATGGCGAGTAATTCAAAACTGCTTGTTTTATCAGCTCCTTGGAAACACACAAGAGGCAGCTGGAGCTTACGCGGACATTATTAAACGAAATCTGGCAGATGAATCATCACTTGCTGTTGCCGTGAACAACCTTATTGCATTGAAAGGTCCAAAAGATGTTAATGATGGCCTAAAGAAACTTGATCGTGTTAAGGAGAAAGACATGCATAACTTTCAGCTTGCTCATGTACTTGACTTGAAGCTATCACCAAAGCAAAAGGAGGCAATCTATGCAAATCGTGTGCTTTTACTTCTTCATGCAAATAAGATGGATCAGGTATTTAATTGGGATCTTGCATTTCTCTGTCTTTGGTTTATCCATTTATCTATTGCTACCGTAAATAGGGACATCTACTTTAGGACTATCAGTCAGTTGATTTCTTATATATGTTGCTAAAATTTTGCAGGCTCGAGAACTTGTTGCTGCGTTGCCAGATCTGTTTCCTGATAGTGTGATGCCAGTACTGCTTCAAGCTGCTGTCTTAGTGAGGGAGAACAAGGCCGGAAGAGCTGAAGAAATGTTAGAGCAGTTTGCGGAAAAGTTCCCTCACAAATCTAAACTTATTCTCTTGGCAAGGGCACAGGTTGCTGCTGCTGCCAACCACCACCAGATTGCAGCTGAATCTGTGGTCAAGATATCTGATATCCAGCACATGCCCGCTACTGTGGCCACCCTTGTGGCTCTTAAAGAGCGTGCCGGAGATATAGATGGTGCAACAGCTGTCCTTGACTCTGCAATCAAGTGGTGGTTAAATGCCATGACCGAGGACAACAAGCTCAGTGTTATAATGCAAGAGGCTGCTTCTTTCAAGCTCAGACATGGCCGCGAGGAGGATGCTTCCTGTCTCTATGAAGAGCTTGTGAAAACCCATGAAAGCATTGAGGCATTGGTTGGGCTGGTGACAACATCTGCTCGTGTAGATGTTGACAAGGCAGAAGATTACAAGAAGAAGCTGAAGCCATTACCAGGTTTGAGGGGAATTGATGTTGATGGTTTAGAGAAGACTTCTGGAGCAAAACATGTTGAAGGTTCTATTGACAACGGGGTTACTGGAGCGCACAAGGAAAATAAGAATAAGGAGAAAACAAAGAAAAAGAGAAAGAGAAAGCCAAGGTACCCCACAGGATTTGACCCTGTTAACCCTGGTCCTCCACCTGACCCAGAAAGGTGGCTCCCCAAGAGAGAAAGGTCAAGTTTCAGGCCCAGGAGAAAGGATAAGAGAGCTGCTCAGGTGAGAGGATCTCAGGGTGCAGTTGTTAGAGAAAAGCATGAAGCTGGTGGTGCCAATACCAACAGCTCTAATTCAACATCAAGCCAAGCTACTAGTTCCAAAGGAGCTTCACAAAATGCTGCGCAGCCATCTAAGTCCTCATCCAAGTCATCAAGAAAGAAATCGAGAAATTAAGCGGGAAGTAACTGATTGGTTTAGTCAATATTTTCAAATCATTTCACATTTTACCTTTTATGTCTTTCCTAAAGTGAGATTTGATGCTAACTGCGAGTTAATTTCATTCAGAGCAACAAGAACAGTGAGAATTTCAGGATTGTCTTGCTTTGGAGCACGAGTCATTTGTTCCATTTTACAACTGCTGTAGTTTATTATCTGGTTAGCTTCTGTCCATTCCTACTTAGTAGTTAGTTAGCTGGATGAGATGTTTCTAAGACTTGGAAACATTTGTTTGTAGTATGGTTAGCTTTGTCTTCAAGAATTGCTTCCTGATGCTTCTGACAATAAGTTATGGAGAACTTGAAAAGTTATGAAGGATTCCTTCCGAATATAAGTCTTGGCCACTGTGTGAAACAAGATATTCTCCCCTGCAGAGGATATGCTCTTCTTTAAACCCTTTTCCAACTAATGATGTCCAAATTGAATTATAATTTGCAGAAGCGGTTCAAATATCAAAATTAGGTTTGATTAATCACCCACAGATTAGTCTTTGTCCTCCTGGCTAGAGCTCAAGTCAAAATTGAAAAATGAACCTTAGTCATCAAATAAATAGGAAATTTTTTTGTCTTTTCCTTTGTTTCTTTTTTGTTTGTCAAAATGTGTGCTATGATTTCATTGAGCCATGCGTGTGAGATAAGAAAATTAGTGATTAACAGAGAGAGAGAGAGAGAGAGAGAGAGTCCTAAGTTTTCAGAGAAATTTGGATTTAAATTTTAAGAGATTCTAGTCAGTATTACGTGTCGGACTCTCTAAAACCACCATTATGTCTCCTAATTTGTCAAGATTAAGAATAATCTACGACCAAAGCAACATAGATTAGTTTGTTGGATGATTAATGATCTACATCACACTTTGTTCTTTTGAAACAAACTCTGAAGTGAACGTTGACCTCAAGTAATAATGCAGTTGCCTCTTAATTAGACACACTAATCTTGCCTTTATCAAATCCTGTCTATAAATGGGTCGGATCTTCTCCAGATAAGTCTACTGTCTGGGGCCAGCCGCGGGTTGGCATGGGCCCGGATCGTACATCACCAACACTGACCCTTCAGCTCAGTGTCTCGCTCACACCCAATCCTATCCTATAAGCAACTCACACCTAGATTTCTCGTTATCTTTTTCTATCCATCAGATCACGATCCGACGGACACAATAAAATCCGGGGGCTGGTGATAGACCGAGAGATTAGGGAAAGGGTTTCCGGATTCCTTTTCCCGCCACATCTTAGTGCGAAGAAAAGGTCACCCTATTTTTGACTGACCGACACGTGTCGATATCTGCCTTGGCCATCTCTCTCTCCTTAACCGGACAATTCACCGTCGCCCTTCACTTCCTCTCTCAAAATAAAAAAAGAATAATAATAATAATTTCTTTTGTTTTCATCTCTCTCTCTCTTTCTATTCTCTACCCGCTCTTCATTTTCTTCACTTTTCCTTCCTTTTGAACTCCGTTTCTCGGTCGACAGACTCACCGACATCGAATTCCCTCAACTCAGAGACGAAACATTATAAAAAATAAATCTTTTTTTTAAATAATTTCGAGCCCCAATTTGGAATCGGAAGAGCTTCTCGATTCGTTGCCAAGAGACTAGACTTCGGTTTGTTTATCGATTGCGTTTCCTGGAGTCAAATTAGGGTCGTCGTTTGGCGGTAATCTTATCTTTTGATTATCGCTGATTCTGTTTCTGTTGTCTCCGTTTTAGATTTGTTGCAAACCCTAATTTTTGATTTTGTTAGTCGAGTAAACCAAAAAAAAAAAAGAATATTATTGAGTGTTTGATTTGATTCTTTGTACAGATAACTCGGTAAACTCTGTCGTCTTGTGCATTTCGTAGCTGGAAGTCATTAGGTTCTCTCTTCCTATACGAGAAACTCTGTGACATTTTTGGTGCGTTGTTTTAGTTTGCCATCGGAAATCGAGGGTTTTCTTGTTAGATTTAGATTAGGTTTAGATCGTCCCTCAAATTTTTACCTTCCTTTGTTTCTTGTCTATTATTTTGTTTTTTCTGATATCTCCTAAACAAGAAGGGAAAAAAAAAACACAGAAGGGTTGGTTGGAAGAGAAGAAACTTTTAGGGTTTGCACATTATATCATAGATTTTGTACAGAAAGATTGGGTTAGGGTTGTATATATTACAATGGCGTTGAACTTTTCTCACCGACCAATCTTTCCTGCACATTTAACTGAGGAAAATTTGGTGGCCCCAATGAGGATTGCCAATGGGTATCTTGTTGAGGGAATACCTGAGAGAAATGGAGATGGGTATGCGAAGAATTGGCATTCAAGTCGGGAACTTGATGATTGCTTTGATTATGGAAGGGATAGGAGTGATAATAGGCGTGGGTCTCAGGAGTCTGTGTCAAAGGACATTCTTGATCTTTTGCCATCAGATCCATTTGGAATGGATATTAGTACTACTTTTACAGCTGCTATTACGGGGTGGCTTGAGGATTTGGAGGTGGACTACGGTGGGTACCGGCAGGATGAGGTTGGGACAAGCGATGGTAACCATCAGTTGTTTGCTGATTTGAATTTTTTTTGGAATAGTGCTATGAGGTTCCACGGATTTCCTAGGAACGTAGAATTTGAGCATAATTTCAATGTAGTAAGTGGATCTGGTGGGTGTTTTCAGGATAAAGAAGTGGTGGAGGCATCTTGTTGTGATGGACTTGTATCAGCTTGTAATATGGATGACATGTTTAGTTTTGGCAATGAAAATGTGGGTGTTGTTGAACAGCAAAATAAAGGATTGCAGGAGGATAATGGGATCTGTTGTGATGGAGAGGAAGGGGTTCCTCACACGGCTTTGATTTTTGCTCTTGGTTATTTGGGTGTGCAGGATCTCCTAGTGGTTGAAAAAGTTTGCAGATCTCTTTGTTCTATAGTTAGAAGTGACCCCCTCTTTTGGAGAAGCATTCACATTGATCAACCATTAAACGAGAAGATTACCGATGATGTTCTTTTGCAATTAACCAATAGGGCTCAAGGTAGTTTGCAATGCTTGAGCCTTGTGGAGTGCCCTAAGATTACGGATGATGGTTTGAAGCGTGTGCTGGAAAGTAATCCAAGGTTAACCAAGGTCAGATTATTTTCATCTAATGGTGGTACTTTCATTTGTAGATTCATTATTTGTATGCTATTATTTTCTGCTTGGCTGTCTCAGATGCTGCTATTTGTTTTATAATTTGATTTTAGTTGACATAATATTGTTTGCATTGGTACTCTTGTAAATGCATGTAATGTATGTCTGAGGTTCATTTTCTTTTGTTTATATGTTTGGAAAACCCAAGGATTGAATGATTGAATTAGGCCTGTTTGGGTCTCATGGGTTTGGCCATTTGGGTCCATCTCGGTTTTCAGATGTCATCAAACCATGCCCATGCTTATGTTGATGCTCTCATAGATGGTTTTGCCGTTTTGATTTGATAATGTGCTAAATATATTTGTCCTTTGAACAGCTGAGTGTGCCTGGATGTACAAGACTCAGTATTGAGGGCATTGTGAATAGCTTAAAGGCTTTCAAGTCTATGGGTACACAAGGTGTGAAGCATCTGAGGATTGGTGGGTTATATGGTGTCACACTGAAGCATTTTGAAGAGTTGAAGTTATTGCTGGGTACAGACAGCTTCGTGCAGCAGAATGCTGGCAAACCACATTTTTATCACAGAGGAAGATTGTATCTGTCTTGTGAGGCTGATCGTGCCATTGATATTGAAATGTGCCCAAGATGCCAGAATCTGAGGTTAGTTTATGATTGCCCTGCAGAGAGTTGTCAAGGAAAAGAACACGCCTATCCAGTATGCAGAGCTTGCACACTCTGCATAGCACGGTGTGCTCAATGTGGACGATGCATTAATGACAGTGAATACGAGGAAACATTTAGTTTGGATTTGCTTTGTTCAGATTGTGGAAAGTGCCAGGAGAGGCAGGTCAGAAGGACTGGTCCTAGTATATCTCCTGTTCTCCATGAATCAAGCTGTGGCCTCTGTCTTCATGGCTAGATATTGATAATTTCTTCAGTCTTCTGGGTTCGCACTATGTTCAAGAAATTGCATGAGTGGTTAGTTGGCTAGGCTGCTAACATACTGTTTCTAACTTTTTATTGCCTTCTTAATCTGCTGACTGAGTCAAGTTAATCCTGTTGTTGGACTGATCTGTGCGAGCTGCATTGGGGTTGTCTGTCTGCTGGGTTTATTATTCTGTGGAGCGAGGGAGAAAAGGAAAAACAAAAAAAAAAAAAAAACAAATGAAATAATATTCAAAAGAATGTGAAGATGCTAATGATTGTAATTGATATGTTATGTCCAGCATCATATACCAATCTTTCCTGTAATATGCTCTAGCACTTGATAAATTCCATGCACTAGCACTTAATAAAGTATGATGCTGCAGATTTGCATCAGTTTTCTCACGGATGCTGATGCTGGAACCAATAAGCAAGTTTCTACTAAAGTGGGTGTGTGCTACTCGTCTGCTGTGGTATGGCATCAGGCCTTCTGCTTGGAGAATTATTCTCCATCGCTAGGACAGCACCTCCTGATTTGTTACTTGCGAAGCATAATCTTTCCAATGCTGGACAAATCTGCAGTGATCAATCTTCTTGCTGTGCAGTAGCTTTGGTGCATGTGCTGATAAGGAATAACTACTTGATGAGGTCACTTGTCTTGCCGGGACTATGCGCTCCTGCCTGTGTTAATGTCATGTCACTTGTTTTCTGACCACTGGCTTGCTAAGGCTACCTGAATTCGAATTAGTGTTTATTTTTCCATTGAGTGGTGATTGGTATTTTCCATAAGGCTTCCACTCGTTTCTTCCATCGAGGAAGATTTTATCAGTCTCGTTCATGGATGTTCTATTATGGTTAATTTGTGTCGAGTAAAAAAAAAAAAAGAAAAGAAAAGAAAAGAAAAGAAAGAAAGGCTTTTCACAGTAATTGTTGGTATCTATTGTTTGTATAAGAAAGTAGAAGACTTTAAGGAATGGTTATTTTTCCTTGAACTGCTTCTTTCATGGTCACTGACGTTCTTGTCTTATTGATCTAATCTCTAAACAGCAAAATGCAAAGTAAGATAGGTTGACTTGACCTTTTCTATATGCTGTAATGTTGTATGTGAAGTTCCATCACTGATTTTGAACTGTGCTGGGCAAAATAAATGGATTCCTTCTTTCCCTCAATCCGAGCAAATTTTATCTTTGTTTCATGCATGTCTTTTTCTCTGTACTACAGGGAAGGAATGAACGAATGTATTTTCTTTGTTCGTTGACAGATTGGATAAATGACAGTTAATGTTGCCGTATGTATGACATTCTTGGTTGGCTGTAACGGTGAAGAAATAGAAAAAGAAAAATGCAAGTTTTGAGGGAGAGTAACAGGAAACAAAGCCGGGGAAAACAAGAGCATGCTTATTACATTCCACAAGAATCCACTATTGTATCATTTGCATTCTCCTTCAATAGTGATAATACAGCAAACTTTTGTTTAGGTTGTTTTATATAACTTTCTGTTAGAAGAAATGAGATGTCCTTCTGTTTTTTGAATAATGAACGAGGAGGAGCAAAGGATGCTTGTCGGCAGTATACTTGGTCGTTTCTGAGATTTCTGGCGAAGCCCTTTCATCCATTTGAAGCCCAATAACTTTGCAAAAATAATCTTTGATTCATCCTTCTTATTGTCGTCTGATACTGATGGCGGAGGGTCAGGATTGTAATCCCATTGATCCGCCCACGACCACCCAGAATTCATCTCTCTTCTGTTTGTTCATCTCTCAAGCTTTTGGTAGAATAAACATTTTGTAGAATGCAGGTGATGATCTTTAAAGATCTCTGTTAACTGCCATTTGCTTATTTTATCTCGTGTAGCTAGTAGGTTCATTAGTTTCCTCTCATTTGCACTGCATCATTGGGTAAGAGGATTAACAGCATTAGATATTTGTCTTAATGTTCAAGGAGTGGTTATTTTCGACAGAAGATTCAAGAATCTGTCTTTCAACCAACCCAATCTAGTTAATAGTAGCTCATTTTGACCTGGTCTTGATGAGCATCATCTTGCTTTGAAAGAAACAAAGATTCATAAAATCAAATTAACCTTTTCAGTTTTTCAGTCAATTCCTCAACGTCCTCCATCTAATATAACTAGTGACACTGCCTTCAACAAACCAGACAGCAATTATGCACCACTATTCTTTAAGTGAACCCATATGTAATGGCATGGCAAAAAATTGTTATCCATTGAATTCAATAAATTTTAAATATACAAGATATTATAGTCAATCAAGGAGTACGCGAGGAACCAATGCTTCACTAGTCAAAATTAAGGATCACTAAATGGGAGTCTGTTGCCCAAGCTTATGATTTAGGAACCATCATCTGAAAAATTCAACATGACCGGCAATCTCTCTACACAATAATTTTGCCTCGCCGGCTAACTTTATGCTCTTTGCAATTGCAAGCCCAGTCAGTCTGTGCGTAGGTGTTGGATTATATGACTTGGCTTCCTCTTCCTTCCCAACTGACAGAACTTCTTTAGCAGGAATAACATTTCCCCACCAAAATTCCCGTAAAATTTCATGTATTAGCTCCCAGTAACCGCGTTCTCTATACACACGGAAAATTGTGCTTCCGTTTTGTGTCCAGCAATACAAATCAACCCATTCTCTATCTATTATTTCCATTTGACCCTGCACCTGAGGCATGTAATAGAAAGGCACAGTCGACCAAGGCAGAGCAAGCTCAGGCTTTCCCTTGTTATATGGACACTTCACTTCCAGGATGCCACCTCCTGGAAAGCAACCAAGAAGACCATCTGGGGATGCACCAAGCCAATTGAATCGCTCCTCTGCATGGACAGCAAATCCCAATGAGCTCACATCCCGACCAGTGATGCTTTTGTATCTGTCAATAGCTGCTGCTTCATTGTGCACACCCCACTCCATGGCAAACCTTTTAGAATCTTCAACAACTTGCATTTCTGAGGTAAATACTTTCTCATGCCAGAGCTCAGAACGGCGTTTTCCCTTCCAAAAGCCCAAGGCAGTACTGAAGGTGCTTGTGGTTAGCTTGTCCCTTCTAAGGGCAAACCATTCTTCTGACCGCTGGAGTGTATCATTCTGAGTAAGGCAGGCAACCACCGAAAGGGATGAAGGAGCACGAACAATGAGAGATGCAGTTGAAGAGATCAGTGGTGCCGTGCAGGTGGAAAAACTACTGCAGATTGCACTTCCATGCCTTCTTTTTTGGGACAGTGGTGCCGAGCAGGTGGAAAAACTACTGCAGATTGCACTTCCATGCCTTCTTTTTTGGGACAGTGGTGCCGAGCAGGTGGAAAAACTACTGCAGATTGCACTTCCATGCCTTCTTTTTTGGGACAGTGGTGCCACTGCTTTATAGCGAATGCAGCTGCATCTAGTTATGCAGACATTGCTCATAGCTGAGAGAATCAGACAGTTGATGAAAACTTTATTTGGCTGAAGGATCCTACAAAAGCCACACACTGCTGGAAAAATTAATTGAAGATCAGGATCAAATTTATAATAGAAAGAAACTTTCCACGACAAATATCAGGCTCAACAAAAAGAGTAGCAACGTTTAATAAGATTGCAATCTGATGCAACATTTTCTTAGAGGAACCAAATAAAAATTGCGTGCCATGTAACTAACATTACATGCCCAATGTAACATTGCAAACTCAAATAGCACCAAATGCCAAATCCAATAGGTGGTTTTCAATGGAACTAAGAACCGTAAGGGTGCACTCCTTCATGAGTATGCAAGAGTCTATCCAGTATAGAGCTTCTAAACACTGTCTATTATTACCACCACCATGAGAAATCCCAATACTTATAGATATGATCACAAAGACATATCTTTATTGCACAATCTCAATTTATTGCGCAAAAAAAAAAAAGTATTCGAATCTAAAAGTTCAGAGAGTTAATTTTATGTTTATTGCCCTTAGCCAATAAAGAGTAACACCTTTTCCCCACAGAAAGTAAGCCCATGTCAGAAATTGCACAAATATTGTCACGCAAATAAATTAAAAAAAAATCATGAGCTCAAATTTTCCAGCAAATAAACGATGAAAGAGAAAACCATGTCTGTAAAACCTGAAATGAGCATACACACAAAGCAATTCAATTGAAAAATTATTAAACGAGAAAGAAAGCAAGTACGGTAGTATAACGTGTTTGATAAAATGCCTAAAAGAGACCTCGAGTTGCTAAAGCCGATGACCGTAGGGGCTGAAAGTGCAAGACTTGTAAAGGGTCTTCCTCTAGAATCGTCCAAAACAAGGGTTTTGGCTCTTGATATAACGGAAGATTCTTGAATAAGATTCAATGTAATTTTTCTCTTACAAACATTGCTTTCTGGAACCAATATATCCTATACATCACTTCCTTTCGCTTTGAAATGAATCTAAAAATATCCTTTAACATTTGGTGTTTTCGCTCCAAGGCGATAAGTAATGACTAACTCCGACGGGCCACAGCCTTCAGTGACAGAGAGTTGAGGGCAACCGGGAAAACGTTGTCGTATCGATCTGGTTGAACCACAATCAAACCGTTGTCATTCAAGTACTTTGAATTGAATGGTGTCAATTGGGCCGGAACGGACCGATTCGGCCCGCAAAAATAAGCTCATGCAAGTTTGAGAGTCGGTCAAATCTGACTCGTCAAAATATAATACTTACAAAATCGGACTTAGCCTTAGTCGGGCCGGACTTTTGCTGCCGACTCGGCCCCTTGACACCTCTAACCCTGACCCATGTATGATGTATAATATTTAGTTTCTGACATACATGCATGATGTAACATACATACATACATACATACATACGTACAAATAATAAATAGATAAGTAGAGTCGGGACGCACAGTGCACGAGAAAGACAAGTCTAGTTCAACTTGTCCCACTTTCTTCGCTAATCATTCACTAGAACTGGAGCTTTTACTTGACGCTCGCTCTTTCTTTCTGCTCCCTGTAAACTCGCCTTCTTCCTCCATTGACGGGTAATATGTAATACTGACGTAATATATGAGAAGACCAAATCAGAACTCTTTCTCAATCGCAGAAGGCTAAAACCTCTTTAGGACTTCAGTTTTGCTAAAGTCCCATTTCGAATCTTGTATTATAATCGTATAAAAGCACAAACGACGGCAATAACAACATCATGTACTTGTCGGAGAAGCCTCGCCCCATTGATTTTTACAAAGACGAAGCCGTGGCGGCGGCGGCCGCCAACACGCGTGACATGATCATCGAGGTAGCTTCCAATGTGGACTTGCAGCCTCAGCAGATGATCCTTGGAGATAGCAGCGGTGGCGAGGACCACGAAGTCAAGGCTCCTAAGAAACGCGCCGAGACATGGATCCAAGACGAAACGCGGATCCTGATTGCATTTCGTAGGGAAATGGATGGCCTTTTCAACACATCGAAGTCGAACAAGCACTTGTGGGAACAGATATCGGCGAAAATGAGGGAAAAGGGCTTCGATAGGTCTCCAACTATGTGTACGGACAAGTGGAGGAATCTTTTGAAGGAGTACAAAAAAGCTAAGCATCAAGATAGAGGAAGTGGGTTGGCTAAGATGTCGTATTATAAGGAGATTGACGAGATTTTGAAGGAGAGAAGCAAGAATTCACAGTATAAGACATCTTCTGTGCCTAATTCTGCTAATAAGGTTGATACGTACATGCAGTTCTCTGATAAAGGTATTTATTGTACTGGGTTTGTATTGATTTCTTTCTTTTCGTTTGGTTGGCATTTTGAGGATTATTTGGTGATGTTTTTAAAGTTGAGGCAAAATATTTGTTTTCTGATTGAGTAGTGCTTGATTGGTTTGGTTAAGGGGTAAATTTTCAGTATAGTTCTTCCCAAGTATAGAACAGTTGTGCTGTTATAATTGCTAATTCTGGATGAAAGATGGGCATGAAACCGATATGCTAATGGCTACTTTTAGCAAAGATTGGAAGCTGGATGTGGTTTTTGTTCTTTGTCATTCTGAATTCATTTATGTTGAAATGCATTTGATTGAGTGGAGTTCGTTGGATGTCTTCTAAAGAGTGTTTTTATTTTTTTTTTTAAAAAAACTTTTAGAGTAGTCCATAGAGTTTCTGCTCTTTTCTATCACCAGCATTTTTGGATATTGCAAATCCTTGTTTAATGATCCTGAAAAGGTATAAGAAATGAAAACATGATACATAATCAATTTGTTTTAAATGGTCGTTGATGGTAAATTTTATGCTCTGTAAACGTAAGCATCTTTCCTTTTTTATTTTTTGGCTAGTTTTGAGTGCAAGGTGATTATTTTGTCAATCCATTGGTAGCAATTAACATTTAGTATTTTGTGAGAGCTAAAATCTGAACTATACAATCTACTGTTCTGTTGTTTTTTGGTCACTTGTTTAGTCATGTCCCAGTCCCTCGAACATTAAACATCATAGTAAGTTTCTGTTACATTCCAGTCAATTTTCTTATATTACTTATTACAGTGGAGAAATTGGGGAACAAGAAAAGAAGAAAGTTTTTGAATAATTATTAATTGTAAAAAAGATGGATGGCTTATTGCATTTTGTGTCCTGTAACCTAATTTTTAACTTGTTAGGTATGTTATTTTGTACTGCTGCAATTTGTTAATGGGGCTGTCTGATGTACCATCCTAAATATTGATTACTCAATATCAAAAGTACACAGTGTGTATTCTTGATGCTGTATTGTAATATATATATTTCTGCTACAATAGGAATGTGTTCATATCTAGAACCAGACCATATATGCACTAATATATAGCCAGAAAATGTAGAGAATGCAGCAATAAGTAGGATGTTTTTGATGGTTCCTAGATCTCCTCTTTTTTTTTTTTTTTTTTCCTGGTGGAAGTTGTATCTGTGCCACCTGCATAATTTCCTAAAGCTGGAGAAGTGCTTCTTATGGCACATATCTATTCTTCTTCCCAGATATGACAATTTGTCTCACCAAAGCTAGGAACCAGTCCACATAGTCCCTTAATGGGGATGGGAATGAATCTCAAACCTGTTTCAGTTTCAGGTTGGAGACATGTTTGAGACTCTCCCCTTTGCCCCATTTATATGTGTGGATGTATGCATGTGTGCATGTGTGTGTATTAATTATATGTTTAATAAATCTCTCATTTTGTCCTTTGTCTATAGTTGTCTTAATAAAACCTTATCTTTTGTTAGTTGTCCTCTCTCTCCCTCTCTCTACTAAAGTAATCCATTTTCTCTCTCATAACTTTTTTGCCGACACACCAACTGACATCACATGTACATTGGCAGCAAGATCGCCTGTCATTATGTTTTGTGTAAAGCTTTCCTCATCGTTTTCTTGGTTTATTACTTAAAAATCACTCGGTTGAGCCCAATATTTGGCTGTTAAGCTTGATGTTTGATGAGTTTCCTGGAGTGAGCGAGCAGATTGTTATCTTAGACTAGTAAGTAGTTGCCTATTTCAGTTCCAGGGTGGAGGAGAACAGTGTTCTCCAGTGTCCCTTTCCAAATATGGTAAGAAAATGGCAAAAGGTTGCACTTGGCAGGATGGTGATGGGGAAGGAAACCCTGATCTACCCAGTACCCGTTTTCTCCAGTAACTCTCATTCATATTAACTAATCATTTAGTGAACTTTCAACCAACACGCATGACACACACTAATTCTTCTAGTACACATCACAATTATCTGTGCAGGTGGGCTATCATCTGTCAAAACATGGCATACATACTTAATAGAAGGCTGATTTTCAGATTATGTATGTGAACTCATCTTGGTCCTTCTATGTAATGGAAGATATAGAACTTTTATCACTCTTCTGAATGCCTTGACCTGGCCACTATGTCACCAGAACTGTGAGTTGCTTATTAAATATATGATTCTTTTTAGTAGACAAATGAGGTTGCATGTAGAATAGGTGAAACTCAGTGAATTGCTGGAGGTTTGCAGGTCTCTTTGCTGCAATACCATGCGTAAAATATCTCTATCCTTTTTGTCAGTAGGTGAATGCAAATTGATAAAGGTTATACAATGATTTGAGGCCTGTTCATAATTTATGGACTGTTCAGGAGCTTTTGGAGAGTAAATTTTTTAAAAAAATAAATTGGTTCAGTAAGTGATGTGCGCATATTATTGTTTTGGGCATTTTTTTTAAATTTGTTTGTCTTAGCTCTAAGCTTTGTAACTCCAGAATGAGATGTCAAAGCATGATTTCTGTGCATTGAAATGTAAAGAGTTCTTCATGAATTGAAACCTTGTATGCCTTTTTATTGCCAAGTCTTCCTACTTATCATGCTTAGTGCAAATGCTTTGGTTTTGAAGGAGCAAAAGCTCGTACCATTAGAAATAGTTTTCCGAATGCTCATTGTTGTGAGATTTGGCACTATGAGTGTTTGTTTGGGAGAACAGGTGTACTGAATCTTGCCTTTCAAAGGCACTATTGTTGGTATCATCTCTGAATCATCTGAAGAATTATCTAATTCTGTCAAACTAGACTGTTACAGTGTTCTCTATATCATGTGACAAGTTGGGGTCGTTGCACTCAAGCTTCTTGCAGATAATTTTACTTGAATGTCTTCTTATATTTTAGCAACATTTTGTTAAATCTTTCTGTTATTTTAGCAGCAATGATATTAATCACAAAAATTGTTGGATTTATGCAGGTTTCGACGATACCAGTATATCATTTGGTCCTGTGGAAGGTAATGTATTCTAATTTGAGTCACAGCATCCTAAGATTAAATATTGTGTTTCTGTGTCACTTTGTTCAGGTAAATGAATGAAATTATATAATGCAACTATATTTTGAAGCAATATTTAGGATACCAGCCACCTGTACAGCAGCATGTTAACTTCTGCAAGCTGCCTGGCATCATTGAAGTATTATCAGCCAGTCTTTACTGCAAAATGTGTCTCTTTTCTGAGCTCTCTGAGCTTTGATTTCAACAACCACATTCCATTCACCATAGAAACTTCTATTTATTTACAATATTGATAACAGCCTTACACAAAGTAGAGAACTTCAACCAGGTGTTATGCTAACATTTAGAATATAAACTTGTTGAAAGTCATTCTTATCAATGCTGAAAGCAAAACTAAGTTCTTTACTTCTTCCTGTTTGTAGATTTGGGGTTCGAAATGTGATAGTTGACCACAGGAGTTCGGTAGGCATAGAAAGGCTAAATTCTTTTGAAGCGAGCTGATACCTTACAACTGTTGCAAGTTCGCTTATGCTTTTCCAGCTGCTTTTGTTAAAAAAATTTCCCTTTTCCTTTAGAAATCCATATAAATTTATCAATCCTGATTCCGTTAGGTGCATTCATACTTTCAGTTACAGCGACCACACCTTGTGAGTGTTCTCAGAAATAGGATGATTAAGGTGCTCACTGACTCTTCTAACTACAACCTCTATTAGTGCATCAGAAGGTATCCCACAGTTATCCATATCTTTTGTCTCTGTATCTGTATCTGTCCACAGGAAATCAATCATCTCGACAAAAATGAAGTCCTTGTATTTTCTTTTGTCACATATATGATTGTAGGATTCACCTCGCTTCTATATTGGATGATACTTAATGTAGCTAATGACTGTATACTTGTTTGTGTCGATTTATGAACACTTTTAGGTTTATGAACACTTGAACAGCTTATTTAACTGTGTTTTATGCATTTGAGTTAATTCTCCTCATGGACAAAGGTTCTGGTATCAAAATGAGTTTCATCAAAATTTGCTCTCAAATTTGGTGTGCATTTACTTGTTATTTATCATAAACGAGATATGCATTTCCTCTTGTTTGACTTTGTTAGTGAACAGCTAGTGGCAGGCCAACGCTCAATCTTGAAAGGCGTCTAGATCATGATGGGCACCCTCTTGCCATCACAACAGCTGATGCAGTCACAGCCACTGGAGTAGCTCCTTGGAACTGGAGGGAGCCACCTCCTGGAAACAGTAATCTTTGTAAGTTTTAAGGGACCTTATTTGGCTGAAGGTGTTTAATTTTCTCAAAATGTAACTTTATGCTTGAAGTATGTGTTACTTAATGCTTCAAATACACTATGTGCTTCACTGACAAAAGAAATAATATGAAGTCTATTAATTTTCCCTGAGTGAATGTGATCAAAGACAGCTGTGTTGATCTGAGTTTAATCATTGTTTTGAGGTAAAAAGCTATGCTTGTGGGAATCTTTTGTTGACATTTTTGCTGTCCCTTATTGTTAGGTGGGGATGGCCAGTCATATGGTGGGAGGGTTATATCAGTCAAATGCGGGGATTATACCAGGAGGATTGGAATTGATGGCACTGCAGATGCCATCAAGGTCGCAATCAAGTCTGCTTTTGGGATAAGAACTAAACGTGCATTTTGGTTGGAGGATGAAGACCAGATAGTTCGATGTATTGACCGAGACATGCCTCTGGGAAATTACACTCTTCACCTTGATGAAGGTAAATTGATGCATATATCGTTTCTGTGATGAACATTATATGAAATTTTCACAAGCAACAGATTACACATACAGAAAAATATTATGCCTGAAAAGTAACAGCTATTATTTACAGGATTAACATCTGCAATGGTGGTTACAATGATTTCTATTGCTATCAGAGAGCTAATTAAATTGCCTTCTGCAAACGTAGTGTTGCTTATGGCAAACAGTATAACAACACTTAAATCGATCTAGCCCTGAAACTTTTCTAGGCATTATGTGTAGCTGTTGTGTGCAGGATTGACCATTAAAGTTTGCCTCTACGATGAGTCGGATCACATACCAGTCCATACCGAAGATAAAACATTTTACACTGAAGAGGACTACCGTGAATTTCTGGCTCGTCGTGGCTGGACATGTCTGAGGGAGTTTGATGGTTACAGAAATGTTGACAACATGGATGATCTTCGACCCAGTGCAATTTACCGTGGTGTAACTTGAAGGCAGGCGCATAGTTGTAATTTGATTATGTGCTTGCAGTAAAATTCAAGGGATCTTACTTTCCGGACACTGGCTGTGTAATTTTCATAGATGCTCACAGTGCTCTAGAGTTTTGTATCGTAAACATTGTACCCCTTGAGATAAGAGCCAATCTGGAAGTAAATGGCTCAAAACTTGTACAGTCTGCTGTTTTATGTTTCTTGCTAGGAAATAGACCCATAGCCTTCTACATAAGTTTTCTGTTCTTTCATACCGGCATGGACTTCTTTTGTATGTAAATTTGTACTTCCACTGTTTTGATGAATGTAATAGACTACCTGTTTTATGAGTATAAATAAAAATTGCTTTGCTCAGCTGCTAATATCTGGTTTTCAGAGAAGCAAGAGTCTCCATTTTAATTTCACTTGGGAAAAGAGATTTGAAGAGTACATGAAATTTGTATAAATAAAAATAACTCTTAAATAAAGTAACAATTTGAATACAATACATTTAATTTTTTTAACTTTTAATTATTATTTTTAATTTTTTATATTACATATTTTATATTTTATATTAATTATTTTAATTTTATATTTTATATTTTAAATTTTTTATTTAAAAAATTAATAATTAATCACTAATTTAATAAAATAAATTCACATAAATATAACTTTTAAATTGCAATATGCAAAAACGTTATTTTAAAAATAAAGATAGCCCACTTTCTTACCGTTAAAACCGCAATATAAAAAATGTTACCGTTGGCATCCACACTGAACCAGGAAACTAGCCGTTAGCCACTTCTGCATTTTCATTTCCCCAAACCTAATCTAAATTTCTTCGGAACTCATCACATCCTTCGAACTTCACCGAAACCCTAAGATTCATAAACCGCAGTCAATTTCAATTTCAATTCTTTTGGTATTAGCAATATAAATCCTAGATTGTTTCAATTCTGTTCTTCTTGGATTTAACGGAAGTTGAAATTTGTTTCTTGTATTCTTTCTCGAAACAAACCTTGAGACTTCATATAGAAGATTATGGCGTCGAAAACAGTCGCTAAAGATATCATAACTCTTCGTGGCTCTGCAGCAATTGTCAGCGAGTTTTTTGGTACGTTATTACCTTTATTTGATGCTTTTGATATATTTCTGTAGTTTTTCGGGGTTTATGGAATCATTTTGCTGATGTTTATGTTTTTCATGAAACCCAATTTCAGGTTATGCGGCAAACAGGTGAGAGATTGGATTTTTATTTTTGGCTTTGCTTTTTATTTTATTGGGTTATATAATGTAATTTGTGGCTCTAGAAATTGATAGCTTGCGTGATGAATTGTTTAGTATACTCTACAATCGCGGAGTTTATCCAGAAGAAAGTTTTGTGAAGGTGAAGAAATATGGCCTTCCAATGTTGCTTACTCAGGATGAGGGCGTTAAGTCCTTCATTGCCAACCTTACGGCCCAGCTTTCAGGTATTTTTCTCGCCTTTTGGTGCTGTTTGGTTGCAGAGAAAATGTTTGAAAAGTTAGAAGTCAAATCGACATTTAACTATTGCAACCTGGACTAACCAAAGTGAAACTCCACTTTATGCTGTAGGCTCGGATGAAATTTGTTAATTCTTAGAAATACAAAGAAGAGAAACTGTTGGTTAAATTGTGTGTTGGAGATTCTTGATGAGTTTGCTGAACTTTTTGATAACTGACCATTCGATGTCAAAATTTTGTAAAGAATGGCTAGAAGCTGGGCAGTTGCAGAGGGTTGTTTTGGTGATAATGAGCAAAGCCAGCAATGAGGTTTTAGAGAGGTGGAACTTCAGCATTGAGACTGATAGTGAGGTCGTTGAGAAAGGGTACTTTGATTGGTTCTCAATTTCAAGTACTTTTGTCCTGCTCTCTTCATGCTTAAAATTACTGAGTTGCATTCTAAATCCACGCCTGTGATATCATTTGATTGATTCAGTGTGTCAAGGGAAAAGAGTGACAAAGAAATCATGAGGGAAATACAAGCAATCATGAGACAGATTGCTTCTAGCATTACTTACTTGCCTTGCCTGGATGAGCCCTGTAAGCGCCATTATTTGTACCAATGAGTTTATCATGAGACAAGTGTGTCTTATTTGGCCTTAATGATTGATATTTTTCTTGCGAACTAGGTGTGTTTGATGTGTTAGCATACACAGATAAAGATGTTGCAGTACCATTCACTTGGATTGAGAGTGACCCTAAGCTGATTGCGAATCCGCAAATGGTGAAATTGCATTCCTTTGATACCAAGGTAAGTCTGCCACGCCTCTAGTTGGGATTCAAGTAAGAAACTTTTCTTAATTATCATATTAATTTGCCCTTTTTGTCTTGTGTTATTATGTATGCATCCTTTTGCAGATACACAAGGTTGACACTCTTGTATCATACAAGACTGATGAATGGGACGAGCAGTAAAGCACTGTAATGAAAGAAGACACACAATGAACTCTTTTGTTTTCTCCTTGATTTCCAAATCGTACTATTGTGAATCTTTCTATTCACTGACAGGGGAGATCAGGGAGAAGTCTTAAATTTCTAGCAAGTTCATGCTATGCCCATGAATTTTTTTGTGTCTTTGCTTGTTTTTATCTTATGGTATAACGAGCTTTTCAATTTCTCTAAACCCACCATGACATTAGCCCATCTAATTGGCCCATTACAAGTCCAATAGTGAGATACTCAATAGCTCACACAAAAAGGATGGCAACAAACAATTGCACAATTGAAAGAATCCTAACCGAAAATTTTCCAAAATATAATCAATTCATTCATATTTAACACAATATCAAATAATTTATAAATACAAGTAAATACTCTTTTATATTATAATAAAAATTATTATAATTTAGTAGTGAATATATCAACTTACATTCTTTTAATTCTCTATGATAATTGTATTATTTTTTATTTATTACTTGGGTTCAAAATCGTATATAATTTAGGCCCGAAATGAAACCAATATCGTATATAATTTTATCAACATGTTGTTTATTATAAATAAACAAAAAATACAAATAGTAAGGAATTGAACTTGAGTCACAAGAATGTAACATAATACACTTATCATTAAACTATAATAATTTTTGTGATATAAAATAATATTTATTTATTATTTAATATTGTTTTAAATATTAGTATCATTTAAAAACGTTGAAATTGATTGGTTTAATATGAATAAAATAAAATAAATTATTTACGAAATTAAAATTTAAAAATAAAACTATTTATTTTAAAAAAATTTCCAGTCATAAATGATTTTGGTGCAGACCCACCTCAACTTCCTTCTCCACATTTCATGAAGATTCCATACCAATGGTAACAGCTTGGATATGGAAATATTTGGCGGGTCGTTTCACTGTGAGAAGCACTAATTAAAGTGATAAGAAAAGCTGTTAAAATAGAATTGGCCTTGGTTGAATTGTCAAATCAAGGAAGAAAAAAACTGTTTGGTGTACAAATCTATAGACATTTCCAGAAAATTAATGATCAGACTCGCATGAAAATGGGGGTGTGACTGGCTTCGAACAGACTCGTTATCTAGAGAAAGAGAAATGGGAAACAGAGGGTAGTCCTACCCTGTTTGAATAGACTCGTTATCCGAAAGAAAGAAGATGACGACATAATGTCTTCATTGATTTCCTCATTCTGTTAACATTTTGTTCTTGTAATTAAAACCATAGCGTACTTGGTTGTTGTATCAGTCATTTTCTTACAGAAAGAATCTGGCATAATCCCTAGAATCTCTGCCGCACACGCTCTTCGATAACATAACATAAACCACCCCCCGTCCAAAAACCAAGGACAAACAAAACCAAAACTCTCATCATTTCACATGTTGTTTGGTTTTTATTATTATACACAATGCCATAGCAAAGGCAAAGGCAAACCCAAATAATTGATTCATGCATGTTGATTTGATGCCACCAAACACTTTAATACATTGTCTTCTTGATGGTGAGAATAGCCATGAATATGATGATAGAATTCACTGTCGTACCAGATGAGAAGATTCCCTTCTCACATCGTATATATATACACGTTTCCTCCTTTCAATTTTTTGAATGCAATCTTGTATCCAAGAATTATAATCTCTTTTGAATTTTTCCACTTAATACCGACCTCCACCTTGACATTTCACGGAGACTTTTAGGATTTGGTCAGTTCATCACGTTATCTTTTAACTTTGAGTAGCTTTTCTTTGGCGGGCGTGGGTGGGAAGATAAAGAGAGCCTTCACTTGTTTTGGATTATTATACATGCTCGATTAATTAAAATAGCAGAACTCCTAATTGTCAATATAATAACAATAAGTTTATCGGTTAGAATTTAGAAGTCAAATTTAGTTTGATTAATGAAAAAATTTTAAAAAAGACAATTCTATTACATTAATTATTATATTAATATAAAAAATTATTCGATTAATAAAAAAATTATCAATTATTTATAAATAAAAAAAATTAAAGAGTATCTTGTATAAGTTAGATAAGTAAATAATCGAACTCTTATATTTTTTTATTTATAATAAAATTTTTTAATTAAATTATATTAATATAATTAATACGATATAAGCATTGTGTCTAAGATTCTTTATTGGTAAAATAATAAAGTACAAATAAAAAAAGAAAGATGACGGCCAAAAGTTTTGGGCAGAAAGGATACAAAGATGTTATATTAAATTATATAATTAATCAATAATTAGTTAATTAATGTTGGATATTATGTATATAATATAAAAGTTAGCATGAAGTGGAGACATCATTTGAATATTATTCGCAAAGTCATCTTTTTATTTGTCCAGCCGTGACATGTCAAATTCAACGGGGGTGCGGCCAACCTGGCTTGACTACCCGTCGACAGCTGGAAGCTTACCATTTGTGCGCGTGCGATGTGACGTGTACCTGGAAAAAATGATTACGTATATTATGGAGCACGACCTGTGCTCAATTCTACAGTGCGTCTGGTGTTACCCTCCGCCAGCCGCCCAAATGGTCCAGCCCCTTTTTTTTTTTTTTTACACTAAGAAACAAAACAGGATAGCCTCTGTCTGTCTGTCTGTCCAAAGCCTGCTTCGTCCCTTTTTTTTTTTCACGTGCACAAAACTTTGGCCACAGAAACAGATTCCCAAATCAGATTCTTTGTTGATTTATAAAACTAAACTTAATTTAGCAAATTATTGAGTGATTTGGATTGGATTAACCAATTTAAGTCGTGTGTAAATTGAGTTTTAAGTAATATTAACAAGATTAGAATTTTTTAAATTTTAAATAAATTTATTTATTTAAATATTTTAAAAAATTAATTAATATAAAATAATTTTTTTGTTAAATATTAAAAATACAAAAAAATAAGATTTTTATCCGTACGCATGCAAATCGCAACCAATAATGCAAATTGCAACTAACAATTTTATTACAGGAATACGGATCTCTTGATCTTGTTTATTTTTGTCTTAATTAAATTTTAATACTTGATTAAAATTTAATAATTAAAATTGTAAATTATAATAATCCTTATCGCATACGCATGGGATTAGCATGCACGTGACGAGCTATTTTGTGGAGTCAAATTGTCAAACACGGTCAATGCAAATAATTTTGTTTGCTTTAATTGTGGAAAATACACGGAAATTACATGAAAGTTGACTAAACCTTGACTTAATGGCTGCTGATTAAAACTCTGTACCATGACTAATTACACAGGCTGTGTTAATGTATCAATAAAAAAAATTCAGCATTTAAATGTTGAATTGTCTTAAGTTTTGAACTTCCGTTCAGCGTTTCTCTTTATTTTATGTCAACATTACTAAGAAAATGATATTGTAATGATCTTAAAACACAAATAGACAAGAAAATTCGAAGGTAGGATTTATTATGTCGGACGTTGTCGTTGTGTGATTATCTAATTAATAAAATAAAAAAATTATGAATTAATTTAAAATAAAAAATAATAAAATTTTATTATTTAATTATTTTTTATTTTTTATATAATTTTTTTAAAATTTTTATTAATTTATATATTTTTTTTAATTCACTAATTGAATGAACTCACTTGAGACTTTCTCTTGGCCAAATATAATTCAGACATATGTCCTTGGCATGACGACATAATTGAGAGAAAATTGACATCTTGAGGTAAGAGATGAGAAAACTAATAAACAAAAACAAGACACGGTGGCTGTTAAGATTCTGGTTCATGATAAAAATGTATTTAGAATTTAGACTTGGTAATTGAAAGCGATACAGAGGTTTTGGGCAGACAAAGATGCGAAGACGTGATTGTTTTATTCTGGGTTTGATTATACCTACTTACAGATTCCATCAGTCCCACCACAACTAGTCTGCAATGTGTTAGCCACTGACTCGGTGCACCCCCATTCGTGACCTTTTACAGGCCTTTTTAATGTTAAATTTTTTTCCATTTAATGACAATGTCACGGTTTTAAAGTTCGGATATTCTTCTATTATTTTCTTTGCAGGTCTTGTTAGATTGGCTGTTCCCCTCTGTTTTGTTGTTTCTTAGTCTGGGGAGTTGAGTTGATTCTATACAGATATGGAAATTTTTCAGGATTTTGTGTTACCTTCAATGGAGACGTCCTTGGAGTTTGTCAATGCAGCGTTTGTCATAGGTTTTTTGACATGGCTTTTGCTAGAAATCTTTAAGCGCACGAGAGATAATGATGATTTACAAATGAGATATAGAGTTGTAGGAGAAGTTAAGGTTTTTAGTATCACTACTGTTCTTTGTAATGTTTTAATTTGTATTTCATATCTGGGTTTTGGTTTTTATGAATACTGGAGTCGTGGAAGTATTTCTTTGAATTCTGTCTTCTTGGTTATAACTTGGGCTCTAGCAACTGTAGTTGCGTTCTGTCCAAGAAATTACAGAACTTTCAGACGAAGGAGAAGGTGGCCTTTAGTTCTTATTCTCTGGTGGGTCGTTTCCTTCATTATTGATTTGCTTTGTGTTTCTGTATATGTAATAACCCGTTTTAGTTCCATGGAGTTGCCTCATCTCTTGCCAGAAGCAAAAGCTGTTGATTTTGTTTCCTTGCCTTTGTTGATGCTGCTTTGTTTCAATGCCCTACCAGTAAGTTGTACTAGGAATCCCAATGACCTTGAACATCCATTACTTGGGGAAAAGTATGAGAATTCTTCTAAAAAGGCAATTACCTTCACAAACGCTGGATTTTGGGGCAAACTCACATTTCGGTGGCTAAACCCGCTTTTCGACAGGGGTCGGATTGAAAAACTTGAATTGCCTCATATTCCTCCAATTCCTCAATCTGAGGCCGCGCATGATGCTTCATCATTGCTGGAAGAATCGCTTCGAAAACAGATAATGGAAGCGTCTTCATTGCCTGAAATCATACTTTATGCTATAAGGAAATCTCTGGCTGTAAATGCAGTTTTTGCAGGTACATATAGATCTCTGGTTTTGTGTCAACTCTGCAGATTTTTCACCGGGATTTTTTTTTATGAATATGTTGATGGTTTTGTAGGAATCAATACAATTGCCTCCTATATTGGTCCTCTTTTGATCACGAACTTTGTGAATTTCTTGACGGGAAAGCATGATGATTCAAGTTACTATTACGGATTAATTCTGGCTTCCATCTTCTTCGTTGCGAAGACAGTGGAGTCTCTAACTCAACGACAATGGTATTTTGGTGCTCATCGAATAGGCATACGAGTAAGGTCAGCTCTCACAGTGTTAATTTACAAGAAATCTTTGTCGATCAAGTTTGCTGGTCCTTGTAGTGGTACAATCATAAATATGATCAATGTGGATGTTGAGAGGATTGGAGATTTCTGCTGGCACATTCATGGAATTTGGTTGCTGCCAGTCCAGGTCTTTTTGGCTCTTGTTATCCTGTACAGGAATCTGGGTGCTGCTCCTGCCTTTGCTGCTCTCTTTTCCACAATTTTTGTGATGGTGAGCAACACACCTTTGGCAAATAGGCAAGAACGGTTTCACTCCGAGATCATGAAGGCAAAGGACTCAAGAATAGAAGCAACCTCAGAGACTCTAAAGAGCATGAGAGTTCTAAAATTGCTTTCTTGGGAACAGAAATTTTTGAAGAAGCTTCTCCAACTTAGAGAAATTGAGAGAGACTCAGTGAGGAAATACTTGTATACATCAGCAGCAGTTGCGTTTCTCTTTTGGGCTTCACCAACCTTAGTTTCAGTCATCACTTTTGGAGTTTGCATCTTAATAAAAACACCATTAACATCGGGTACTGTCCTCTCTGCTTTAGCAACTTTTCGTATACTTCAGGAACCTATATACAATTTGCCAGAGCTCATTTCGATGATTGCTCAGACAAAGGTCTCAATTGATCGTATCCAAGAGTTCATCAGACAAGAAAATCAAAAGAAGGCAATAGCAGATCGTACATCAAAGGCATCTGATGTTGCGATCGAGATTGAACCGGGGGAATATGCCTGGAATACAAGTGATCAAAACTTGAAGAAGTCAACAATCAAATTGACAGAAAAGATGAAAATAATGAAAGGTCACAAGGTTGCAGTTTGCGGATCGGTTGGGTCAGGCAAATCAAGCCTACTTTGCAGTATACTTGGCGAGATTCCCAGGATTGCTGGGGCTGGAATTAAGGTTTATGGAACAAAGGCCTACGTACCCCAGAGCGCTTGGATTCAAACAGGAACCATTAGAGAGAATGTATTGTTTGGCAAGGATAAGGATAAGGCTTTTTATGAGGAGGTTTTAGATGCATGTGCCTTGAACCAGGATATCGAGATGTGGGTTGATGGAGATTTGAGTGTGGTTGGAGAAAGAGGGATGAACCTAAGTGGAGGACAAAAGCAAAGGCTTCAGCTGGCACGAGCTGTTTATAGTGATTCAGATGTTTGCATCTTGGATGACCCTTTTAGTGCTGTTGATCCATTTACCGGAACACATTTGTTCAAGGCAAGCAAATATTTTCGTTGTTTCTTCAACTTTTTTTTTTTTTAATTCATCATTTTTGAAGTTTCTTTTGCTGCTTTTAGATAAATTTCCTTATTTATTTTTGCAGCAATGTCTCATGGGGATCTTGTCTCAGAAGACTGTCCTTTATGCTACTCATCAATTGGAATTTTTAGATGCTGCAGACCTTGTTTTGGTAAGTAACTGGAATTGTAGGCGTATCTCTTGGGAATATTCACACAAGCCTTTTAATACATTACTCAAATGCCTTTTTACAGGTGATGAAGGATGGCAAAATTGTGCAATCGGGAAAATATGAAGATTTGATTGCTGACCATAACAGTGAACTTGCTAGACAAATGAATGCCCATAGAAAATCATTAGACCAAGTGAATCCACTACGAGGAGATACATCCTTAACCAGGGTACCATGTCAGATTAGTCAAATTGAAGTCACAGAGGAGAGATTTTCCGGGCCCATCAACTCTGGCGAGTGCTCGGAGAGAACTCAAGAAGAAGATATAGAGACTGGTCGAGTGAAATGGACTGTTTACTCGACCTTTGTTACCTTGGTCTTCAAAGGGGCTCTTGTTCCAGTTATCCTCCTTTGTCAAATTCTTTTCCAGGGATTGCAGATGGCCAGCAATTACTGGATTGCCTGGGCAACAGATGCGGAGCGCAATGTCCGTAGAGAGCAGTTGATAGGAGTATTTATCTTGTTGTCCGGTGGGAGTTCTGTCTTTATATTGGGAAGGGCAGTTTTGTTGGCAACCATTGCAATTAAGACAGCTCAGCGTCTCTTCCATGACATGATTACTTCAGTTTTCCGTGCACCCATTTCATTCTTTGACACCACACCTTCTAGCAGAATCCTCCACAGGGTCAGTTGTGTTGATTATTACCAAGTCTAATCGTGTTTCTTATTGGTTATGCGTATCACCAAATATTAATCTTCCATTTTCTTTTGTCTTTACAGTCTTCTACAGATCAAAGCACAGTGGACACAGACATTCCCTACAGATTAGCTGGACTGGCATTCGCACTAATTCAGCTACTAAGCGTAATCATCCTTATGTCCGAAGTTGCTTGGCAGGTCCTCCCTCTTTTCATTGTTGTCCTTGCAATCTCCATATGGTATCAGGTAAGAGAGATATATTTTCTAAATCATTATTTCCTGTCCATTCAAATAAGAAATTCATAACATGGCACTACATGTTCGTCGCTTGTATATATGACAAAAGATCACGTCAGAAGGACCATAATAACCATATGTGCCGCACACTGATTTTTCTTTTTACTTGCATAGTTTCTCTTTTTATGGTTCTTATTATATACATATATTCAGATGTTAAATGGTCCGAGGTTTTCCTATGATTTGCAGGTTTATTATATTACCACTGCTAGAGAACTAGCAAGGATTGTTGGAACTCGAAAGGCTCCAATCCTACATCACTTTTCAGAATCCATCGCCGGGGCAGCGACAATTCGTTGTTTCAATCATGAAGATCGCTTCTTGATGAGGATTCTTGGCTTTATTGATGATTATTCTCGTGTAGCCTTCCACAACTGTGGCACAATGGAATGGCTATGTCTCCGAATAAACTTTCTCTTCAACTTGGTTTTCTTCCTTGTTCTGATCATCTTGGTGGCCTTGCCTAGGTCAGCCATTGATCCCAGTAAGCTCCTCCAGTCCTTCATTTCTGCTAGTCTAATAGCTAGGATGAAATAGGAACACCAATTAGAAATCCATAGTTATTGCCTTAATTATTCAATTTGAAGTGTTGAACCTTTTAGATATCAATTTCAACTGATGCTCTTGTTGATCTGCTCTCAGGCTTGGCAGGACTGGCGGCTGCCTACGGTTTGAACCTAAATGTACTTCAGGCTTGGGTGATATGGAACATGTGCAATGTTGAGAACAAAATGATATCAGTTGAGAGGATTCTTCAATTCACAAATATTCCGAGTGAAGCTCCACTAGTGATTGAGAATAATAGGCCATCTCCTGAATGGCCAACCAACGGAAAAATTGAAATTGAAAACCTTCATGTTCAATATAATCCTACCCTCCCTATGGTTCTGAAAGGAATAACTTGCACCTTCCCCGGAGAAAAGAAAATTGGAGTTGTAGGCAGAACTGGGAGTGGGAAATCCACTCTAATTCAAGCCCTCTTCAGGGTGGTCGAGCCTTCAGAAGGACAAATTCTGATTGATGGAGTAGATATTTCAAAGATAGGTTTGCAGGACTTGAGATCTAAGCTGAGTATAATTCCGCAAGACCCAATGTTGTTTCAAGGAACTGTAAGGACAAATCTGGATCCTTTGGAACAGCATTCTGATCAAGAAATCTGGGAGGTAAGCTTCAAAACTCTATTTGTTTGAAAGTACTCTTTATGAATATACTTTTTTACTAAAAGAATGTTACACAGGTTGTCAACAAGTGTCATCTGACAGAGATAATAAGGCAGGACCAAAGACTTCTCGATGCAACAGGCGAGTTTTATTCTCTAGGGAAGATTTTCTATTTTAATTGTCCGGACAATCCATTGATAACTGAATCTGGGTATCGGTGCAGTGGGTGAAGATGGAGAAAACTGGAGCGTGGGACA
This sequence comes from Swietenia macrophylla, assembly GCA_032401905.1. Taxonomy (NCBI): domain Eukaryota; kingdom Viridiplantae; phylum Streptophyta; class Magnoliopsida; order Sapindales; family Meliaceae; genus Swietenia; species Swietenia macrophylla. Next base: position 6,111,707 of record CP135585.1, on the reverse strand, counting down.
GAGGCAACTTGTATGCCTGGCTAGGGTGCTACTGAAGAAGAGGAGAATTTTGGTGTTGGATGAGGCCACAGCTTCTATTGACTCGGCAACAGACATTGCGATACAACAGACAATAAGAGAAGAAACAAGCAGATGCACAGTCATCACTGTGGCACATCGAATACCCACTGTAATTGACAATGACTTGGTTCTTGTTCTTGATGAAGGTAAGCTAAAGCGTCAATTCATGCTGCCTCATTAAAGTTTAGACGTGATATCAACAACTATTTTGATTAATGCAGGCAAAGTCGTAGAGTATGACTCGCCAGGGCAATTACTCGAGAAAAATTCATCCTCATTCTCAAAGCTAGTGGCAGAATTTTCGAGGAGATCATCTAAGAGTAACCGCAATAGGAATCCATCTTGAGTGTGGAAAGGTATATTGCGGGAAGCAATTTTGAATCTTGTCAATATCTATGGAGCATGATAAGAGGGACTGAAACGGCAGCAATCCTCATGGTGGATCCAGTTGAAGTAACAGAGACAGTGCTAACTGCTGACACAATACGAAGATTCACAACAGCAAAAATAGGTCACTAATCAAGGTACATTTTCAACATTAGTTCCCAGATTGCCAAAGCAATTGAACATTGTAACTACAGCACATTAAATAAATGCATTTCAAAATTCAAATTTCCGTTTAAGAGCAATGCTGTCTTTTAAACAGATTGAAAACATTCTTGTTCGATTAACCATAGATTTCAGCACTTGGATTCTCCAGCTGCTGAAAACTTTTAATGTGTGAGTTGGCTGCACTCCAAGTCAGACAGTATTGTTAACATATTAGAACAATGTTAACGGGGACATGCTTACTACATGAGCAGTGAGAGATTTAGTCAAGATGAACTTTATTATTCAAAACGTTAAGATCATAACATACACCAACAGCTTGGCTATCCTGTCTGCACAATTGATTTTTACTTGGAAAAAAAAAATTTGGCTTGTGGAATCGAAGAATAAATTCCAATGGCTCAACTGAAGCTCCTATTCAATTGGATATTGATATTGACAATGATTCAGTTGGGTTTGGAGAAGAAGTTGTTGATGGATGGCATGACTTGAGGAGGTCTCTGGGAGACAAACTTTCTGATCCCATGTTCTTTGTACTTTTTACCCTCTTCAAAGTTCTCCAGAATTCCTGCAGCTCTCTTCTCTTTCAATACCCTGAAGTCATCACATTTTTAATATACTGCCAGGACTATTTATTTGGTTGTAATTCACGTTAAATAATGGATATGAAATGTAGTAATTAACCTGACTTCAGGGTTGATGCAGATGTTTCTCACAAGCTGCGTGCCGCACATGCCAACAGCTACACCCACAGCTGCAAAAATAGGATACACCTGTACATGTACAAAGCCAGAATGCATGAGAAACAACAACGAAAGCTTTGGCATTGTTGAAAGAAAGTGCAGTACCTCGGGCCTAATCCATTTGCTGGCCATGTTAAACAAGCTGCAGCAACAGGATGCTGGAGATAATGAGAGAAGATTATAAAGAGAAGAGATCACCCAGACGAAGATGACCCCTCCTCCAAACAAACAAACAAACAAACAGAACAAAAGATTATAAACCAAACTGTGTCTATTTTATACATGCCAATTAATTGATTATTGCTTTATCAGAAACAAAACTCCTCCGTAAAAGGAGGTCTTTATGTGGTTTTGCATGCAAAAATCAAAGACAAGGTCGTCCACGCAATTCTGGCATCATATGTGGTGCAACTCAAAAGGCTCCCAAAGGAAAGCGGTTGCTGTTGCTGCCGTTACTTTTTGCCTCCCAATCGTTTTCCTGGAGCCCCTCTTGTTCGACGTGATAGAACAGCCCTTGTGCCCATGGCGAAGATGCCCACGGGCCTTATCAAGCCCATTGGACCACGTAAAATTCAGACGCCATTAATAATTCCTAACTGAATCAGCGGCGGAAGCCAATCAGCCCCCAACTGACATGGTTATAACAACCATCATCTGAACTGAAGCTTGATATCTCAACGTACACTCTCTTAATTCATGGGCATTGCTGAGCAAACAAATGTGAGTGGGCTTGCTTTCCATTTGAGGAAATGATTGGTCAAGACATTACACCCAGGTATAAACAACTCATGCTCTTCTGAATTAGTTAACGACAAGATTGAATCGCTGCCTCCCCGTAAGCAAACTTCACGGGAACATAAGATATTATATCTGTCAAGTTCGAGAATAGATCACATCTTTGATTGTAATTAATTAGGCGAATTAGGATAATGAAGGGATGAATGTCTACACATCTCATCTGATATGAGATTCTTTCGTAACTAACTAATTTTTATATTCAATCTTAGCCGTCATAAACATGACCTTCCAAACCTGCCCTGCGTTGCTTCATGTTTCGCCGCATGCTACTTTCATATTTAATAACATTTGATTAGGGTCTTTTACTCTCCAAGCCTGACCAGATTGTCCATCTGACATCTTCCTTCAAATGTTTATTACTTTAATTGGTAATTAATTAGGTTAAAAATTTTGAGATAAAATAATTTTACCACGTCAATTTAATACGATAATATTATTTATTCAATAAAAATAAAAAAATTATTTATTAATAATAAATAAAAAATATTAAAAAATTATTATTATTTAATTAACGTTATAAAAAATTTATAAAATTATTATTTAATTTTTTATTCATCATTAATGAATAAATTTTTTATTTTATTAATTAAATAATTTTATTACATAAATATACTGATGTAATAGAATGATTTAGGCGTCAAAATATATTCTCTATAATTTTCTTTTTCTAGAATGCTCCAATAATTCGTTTTAAAGATAACATTTGAGTCATTAATCTTAAATTATCGTCATTGTTTACGAGATAATGAATGGATTATTCTCGTTGTGTGGACCAATAATCAAATTAACTTCCTTTCAAAGCTTAGAATAAACAAATCCAGAAGAAGATGGGATGGAAATGGAGAACCTTTCAAAGTTTTGATTTGGTGTTTTACTAACTCAATCTCACCACTACTTCTCTTCTTTGTTGTCGAGTTCCGATTGGAGGATAATCCAACTTTTCTTCCCTTTGACTTCTTTCCCCAAACCGCTGTCCAACCCGTTGTCGAGCCCACTGGCTTTACTTTAAGCCCATTGGATTATCCTCCGCGGAACTCGAATATTCCCCGACCAAAAGGCAATCGGGATGCTCACTCTCATTACAAACTCCTCCTTAATAAAACGCATTGCGTGAATTTCCGACGCTTTACCGTCGCGTGAACTCGATTAATGCATAACTAAATCAGCGGCTGAAAACGGGGATTAATAAAATCGGTGGCTTAGGGTTAACGCTCTTGTTGTCCAAGGAAAACCTGTTACGTGACCCTCCAACGCTTTAAATAACCCCAAGTTATCCCTCGCCATTTCATCTCAGCTTCAACACCAATCACAGTCTTAAACCTCTCTTCAGAGTACTTCATTTTCGATAGTATCAATGGGTAATAAATGCTTTGTATCATTTTGATCTCCATTTCATTTCTTTTACCGTTGTTTGGTGGATTTTTGTAAGTGATGTGTTATGTTTGATTGATTTAAGCAGCCGGAGACAAGAAGATTAAGATCGGAATCAACGGTAATTGTTCGATCTTTGATTTTGATTCAATTTTTTCTGATTTAATAATGGATTTCATTAAATCAATGAAAATGTGTTAGGTTTCGGAAGGATTGGCCGTTTGGTTGCCAGAGTTGCTCTCCAAAGAGATGATGTCGAGCTCGTTGCAGTTAACGATCCCTTCATCTCCATTGAATACATGGTGAGTTGATTAAGATAAGTCGGTAATTGTGATTAGCGCGCTTAACTGCAAATCTGGTTGTAGCGGTATTAATGATTCAATTTCTTTAATTATGCAGACGTACATGTTCAAGTACGACAGTGTGCATGGTCAGTGGAAACACCGTGAATTGAAGGTAAAGGATGAGAAGACCCTCCTCTTCGGTGAGAAACCAGTCACTGTTTTTGGAACCAGGTATATAGCTGCTTTCAGTTCATGAATTCATGCTTAGGGTTTTATATGGCAATTAACCAGATGGATTTTCTCTCAATGCATGTGAAAACTCTTTCGCTAAATGCACTTGTATTTTCAAAAACAAGAAATTATATTGAGATCCTATATTAAGATATATTCATTTATATGATTTGTAGGAACCCAGAGGAGATTCCATGGGCTGAATCCGGAGCCGAGTTTGTTGTTGAATCAACTGGAGTGTTCACTGACAAGGACAAGGCTGCTGCCCACTTGAAGGTTTGCTTTGCTAAATCCTTTTATTTAATTTTTTATCTATCAAACTTTAGAAAGTAAAATTATATGGGTATTGTTGTTTGTGCTCGCTAATGTTTTTTTGTAATAGAGTAAATCATCTCTAGTAATGAAGAGTTGATGGTGTTAAAATAAAGAAGATTGATAACATGGATGTTCAAGTTTCTTGAATTTCTAACAAGTGTATATTGTAGAGGTTAAGAGATGGCAATTTTGACGATCAACTCCTGTCTATTTCTTGTAAATATGGATATGTGTTTAACAGAATAGATGATACTATAAGACTGAATGGCAAGCTTTTGAAATTGATTTGTGTGGTGGCGACTATGGTGCTATTTCTTTCTTATGGACCGTATTGACTTTGATTGTGTTGTTCAGGGTGGGGCCAAGAAGGTTGTTATTTCCGCCCCTAGCAAGGATGCTCCTATGTTTGTTGTTGGTGTCAATGAGCATGAATACAAGCCAGAACTTGACATTGTTTCCAATGCTAGCTGCACCACCAACTGCCTTGCTCCACTTGCCAAGGTTATTGATATTTTATATTTTTATTTTATTGCGTTTACTATCATAGTTGAGTGCCAGTGAATCATCTTGGTGCCTGTGTTCTGATCTTTTCGACTTTTTGCAGGTTATCCATGATAGGTTCGGCATTGTTGAGGGTCTTATGACCACCGTCCACTCCATCACTGGTAAGCAGTTGACTGCATGACCATTCATTTTGATTATCTGATGTAAGAGCTGAAAATTAATTATTGGTCATTCTGTTCTTTCTGTGATTCAGCCACACAGAAGACTGTTGATGGCCCATCATCGAAGGATTGGAGGGGTGGCAGAGCCGCTTCCTTCAACATCATTCCCAGCAGCACTGGAGCTGCCAAGGTATGTACTATTGGTTGGGTAATCTGACCTGTGGGCGTGCACTTGATTTCTGATTCTAATATTTTGAGTATGCCTTTGGAATCACACAGGCTGTTGGAAAAGTTTTGCCATCCCTCAACGGTAAATTGACTGGAATGGCCTTCCGGGTCCCCACAGTTGATGTCTCAGTTGTGGACCTCACTGTTACACTAGAGAAGGAGGCAACCTATGAGGACATCAAAGCTGCTATCAAGTAAGTATTGGATTGATTTGTTTTATTTTGTGTTTCTATGTTGTTGTCTTGTTTCAAATGTCAACGTAGTTGTATAGAAGTGGTATTTTCTTATTTCCCTTTGTTTTTTGGTTTCTAAACTGTACTTGGTTCTCAGGGAGGAGTCTGAGGGCAAACTCAAGGGTATCTTGGGTTACACTGAAGATGATGTTGTGTCCACAGATTTTGTTGGTGATAGCAGGTAAATTAAAGATTTTCTTTATCTATATTTCTTGGTTTCAAGTAACTTACAATTTTAACTTCAAACATAAGACCATTAATCTGTAACTGTAACCTATATCTGTGGTGTACCCTTTGCAGGTCAAGCATTTTTGACGCCAAGGCCGGTATTGCTTTGAGCAAGAAGTTTGTGAAACTTGTGGCTTGGTATGACAACGAATTGGGTTACAGGTAATATTAAGCTTCTCTTCTTAACATCTTCCTTATTTTTCTTCCAGTCCTAGCTATCATTTGTTTATAAATCTTAATCACATCCTCTGACACTATTTTTTTCCGGATTTGCAGTTCACGAGTGGTTGACTTGATCGTCCATATGGCAAAGACTCAAACTTAAAGCTGAACTTGTTGACGATCCAGGGCCTTGTTTTTGTTTCATGTTTCAGTTGGGTCTACCTATGATTTGTATGTTTGGAATAAACAAGGAGTGCTATTGCTACATGGTCCTGCTCTTTTTTTTTTTTTTTTTTGGAATGTTTAGATGTGAGGCTTTTATCTTGTTCCCTTTTTGGGGGTTGACTTCAAATGCGCTAAGTTAAAACAATTAAATCAGTTTTTTTTTTTCTTTTTTAATTGCGGGCATATTGGCTCTTGAGTGTCTTACTTCACCCACAATTATTCCTTCTCTATATTTCTCTCGTTAATATTGTCAGATTGATCCTTCTGTTCTTCTCATTGCTTGTGATTGTCATGTGAAGGTTATCACATGACCATATTACACAGCTACAATGGATATCATCGGTAGTTTCTTGGTGCTCCTTGGACCAGCTAAAATAGTCTGACGAGTTCTTAGGCAAATCCTTTGAGCACCTGCAATTTTTGTTATATTGTTGTGAGTGTGATCTAGCACCTAGATTTATGTTCTATGGTGGGCTCGTCAAGCAACGGGATTGCTGTCAACCGTTAGACGTAAAAATGTTAAATGTGTGGTCACTAGAAATACTTTTATTAAAAATTTTTTTTTATTAATTTGATAAAAAAAAATAAAATTATTTACGTAAATTAACCAAAAAAAAGACTATTTTATTTTATTTTATTTTATTTACTATTATTATTTTTGTTAGGACGATCTCCAACAAATTTTTATGATTTTTTTGTTAACAACAGTTGTAGATAATCTTAAAAGAAATTAAAGGCAATGAAAATAAAAATCCCTGATCTATCTCCATCTGAACTTCAAGCGACAGCAGTGCAACAACTAGAAATCCCAAATGCTCCACCACTCACATTACAAATACCCATAAAAAGAACCAACAAAAAAATGGAAACCAAATAGCTATCAAATCGACCCGTCGCCGCCATCTAGGGGCCGCGGTTGACGGCGTCGTCCTGTAAAGCCAAGACGTGGGAAGAAGATCATTCGCTTCAATCAGATGGTGGCATGGATGAGCTGTCGGGATGTTTTAGGTTACAACGTGAAACGGTCATTCCTTTCCCTCCGGGTAAGAGTTAAATCGGTCACTTAGCGGCACCTCTTTATGTTTAGTTTGCCTTGTTCTCCTTAAACGTTAACGGTCAACTAAAGGAATTTAACAGTCAAGGGGACGTTTCCCGTTAATTCCCCCAAGAAATAATTGACAAATTTCTAAACTCTGTTACAGGGGGGTTTTAGACGCTTAAAACCCTAAACCCTCTCCTCTACTGCGCTCGTTGGTATTCGTTTAGCAGCATCTTAATCGCGACACTTTTATCCTCTCGTTCTGTCTCTCCTATCTTCAGGTAACTCATTTTCTCTCTTTAATTTTCGCTGTGATATGTTCGTTGAAATAGTTTTGGAGCTTTTTCTTTTTTTTCATTGTAGATAGAAATATATATCAATTGCACCCTCAGAATGAGCTACGGTTGACCGGTTTAGGGTTTATACTCGAGATTTTACAAACCGAAATTCGTTTCAGGAATCTTTTCCAAAATATCTGCTTTGGTGTTTTTTGCATTGAAAACGATGTAATAGATGATGGTAATCAAGTTTTAATGTGATGAATTAATCTGTGTGTGATACTGAAGTTAAGACACGCTTTGGAAAATTCTAGGTTTTACTTTATTGGAAAATGCAATGACAAGCAAAGTAACTAATGGTTTCGCTTAATGCTTTTATTGGCAATGCAGGAATCATATTCCAGCTCTATTTTGTTTCCTGTTTGTATTATTCATGATCTGCCATATCCAAAAATGCCTTAAAAACACTCGGTTTCCCATAAATCCGTCAATATCCGGTACCCTTTTCCATTCTTCTTCTGAGAATTGCTCTCATCCATCAGTTGAATCTTCTTGCTCTGCTAGACCCAGATTAGATCATCAAGAAGTATTTTGTGTAGACTCAACAAGACAGTCTGTCATTGATGTCATCATTGCTAAAGTTGGTGTGGGAAGTAGTGAAGATGAGGTTTTTCAATCTCTCAAGCAAGATCATGTGTGTAATGTCATACAGCCTTCTCACAACCTTGTCAACAAGTTGCTCTGCAGGTTCAAGGATGATTGGAAACGTGCATTGGGCATTTTCAGATGGTCTGGGTCATGCCCAGGATATGAGCATTCATCAGAGAATTATGATATGATGGTGGACATATTAGGGAAAGTGAAACAAATGGATCGGATGAGAGCATTATTGGAAGAAATGGGCAAGGGAAATTTTGTCACATCAAACACAATTGCTAAGGTTATGAGAAGATTTTCTGGTGCAGGGCAATGGGAGGACGCTATGAGAACATTTGATGAGTTAGGAACTTTTGGGTTGGAGAAGAACACAGAAACCATGAATTTGTTGCTCGACACCCTTTGCAAAGAGCACAAGGTTGAGCAGGCCCGTAAAGTTTTCTTGGAGCTGAAATCATACATTTCTGCAAATGCTCACACATTTAACATTTTTATCAATGGTTGGTGCAAAATCAATCGGGTTGATGAGGCTCACTGGACTATTCAAGAAATGATGGGACATGGTTATCGACCTTCTGTCATTAGCTACTCAACAATCATTCAGTTTTATTGTCACCAACACAATTTCAGCAAGGTCTATGAGCTTCTTGATGAAATGCAGGCTCAAGGCTGCCCTCCAAATGTTGTGACTTACACCACTGTCATGTGTTATCTGGCAAAGTCAGAGGAGTACGATGAAGCTATACAGATAGCTGAGAGGATGAAAAGTGTTGGATGTAAACCTGATACACATTTTTATAATTGCTTGATTCATACACTGGGGCGAGCTGGCAGAATCCAAGAGGCTGTTTATATTTATCGGCTGGAGATGCCGGAGAATGGTGTTCCCCCTAGTGCCTCTACTTATAATACGATGATCACAATGTTTTGTCATCATGCTCAACAAGAAAAGGCCTTTGTTGTCCTCAAGGAGATGGAAAAGTCTGAACATTGTAAGCCTGATGTTCAGACATTTTACCCATTGCTCAAATCGTGCTTTAAAACTGGGAAAACAGATAGTTGCTTGAGCCAGTTATTGGATGACATGGTTAATAAGCATAACCTAAGTCTTGATATCTCAACATACACTCTCTTAATTCATGGGCTATGTAGAGCAAACAAATGTGAGTGGGCTTATTTTCTGTTTGGGGAAATGATTGCTCAAGACATTACGCCCAGGTACCAGACATGCCGATTGCTATTGGATGAAGTCAGGCAGAAAAATATGTATGATGCTGCTGAGAAAATTGAAGATGTCATAAAGAAATTATGATTGGGTGAGTGACAAGGTCTAGTTGAATATATGGTTGCCTAATTGTGCATTATTGTTTGTTACAAAAATCAATGTGCTTTTGATGGTACCACAACGTACATATTTGTAGCCTAATTTGGTGTTTGTTTTGTACTTAAGATTTAGTAGTCCCCACGTCTACAATAATTTTAAGGTGTAGTACCCAATCATCGTGCTGGATGCGTATGACACAGTCACAAGGTCATTCCAAGCCATTCTCTCCGGCCACCACCGACAACCATCCCACCCTTGCAATTGTACATTTCTTTTTTATTATATCTAATGTAACATGAAACATGAAAAACATTGCTGCAAATGTTGCAGGTGTTCAAAAACATGATGTTTTATCTATGAAGGCTCTCCCCCTCTTTGCATGCTTCGTTCTGCATTTAAAACAATATCTATTCATGCAGAGTCAAATTAGAAGTGTTGCTTTCATGCAGTAGGCAATGCAACACATTCCTCTCCAACTCATCACACATAAACCAAAACTGGGTGCTAAAACATGGTACAACACAACAGCATGCACGCCCGATGATATGCAATTCGGCTATGCTTTGCCATGCGGCAATGCTTGAAAATGATCGAGGCCGGTAACAAGATTACAGAATTATCACACATGTAAAAGATACATACAAAAACTATTTGAACGAGTAATTGTCATTCATAATTTAGGGGTAATTGACCCGGGTAGAAAGCAGTGTCCCTTCAATGCATACTTGAAAAACTAAACGTAAAGCTTGGCCTTGGCACATGCTTCAGCTTCTCCCGGTTTTCTACATAAAGATGGAGAAAGGGGTCTCCATCATGGACTGCTCACAAACGACTCAGCCAATTTGTTCACCCAAGTAGTCGGGTCAATAATGAGAGAAATCAAGTGTTCTTCTGCTGCAACAATAACAACACATCACATAACAATGACTTTCAAATAATAGCTACTACAATGAAGCTTGTTTTGGTGGGGTTCATGCAGAAAAAACTAAATTTCAGTTCCATTTTCATGGCTAAATAAGAAAACATTACCCACCCATCACTCTGAAGGATTAACAAGATAAGCATTTATACTAGTTGGATAACTAACAAGAAAATTTGCTTAAAACTTGTATTAATAACTGATAAAACTGCAAACAACAAAATAAAAATAAAATTATAAATTTTATATTAATTATTTTATTTTTTATTATACATTTTAAATTAGATATTAATTATTTTAATTTTTATATTTTAAATTTTTAAAAATTTTTTATTTTATATTTTAAATTTTACTTTAAAAGTTACAGGATATTTAAGATGAATATTAGATATTCGAGATGGATATTGACAGTTCTATTGGCAATACGGCCACATGCAAACAATGTAAACAAAAGGGTATTCTGCGAAGGAATCCAATGAAATCAACAGTGTGTGCCCAACTTTATCTAGTGTTCATTTCGTTCTAAAGTATTGTTAATATTTTGTAGTCTATCAAGATTTCCTCCGAGCTGACAAATTGTGGTGCCCACTGTCACAGTAGATAGTTACTTGCCCTCTCGCTCTCTTTCTTCGCTGGGCTTTCACGGACAAAGGAATCTGAGCATTTTCTGCACTGTACTTTCTTCCCCACCATGTCAAAAAAAGGCAACCAAAAATCTACAGTAGAGTGATCATTGTCGCTTTGTGAGGCCTGCAAAGAGTTAAAGTAGGTACTTGTTGATTCGCTCCATAGTTTCTCCATTTTTAGTCTACATGCTCCGCCTCTCAGCCGTACTATAGCTTATTGTGAACCATACTGCTCCTCTTTGCTTCATTTTTTCAGCCCGAGCATCCTCTGTCAACTGTTCATTCAACAGACGGTGATGGGTTCTCGCCCACGAAGTCAGGTTTCATCTGTCAAATAAAAGCTCTCTTTTTCTACAACTTTTTATTGCTGTTTGTTGCTTTTTTCTTTTAGTAGTTTCCTCGCTTGTTTCATGTGTCCTGTTCAGTCCTGGAAGTTTCTCTGTTTACTATTCCTGGATTCCATGGTTCCTTGTGGTAATATCTTTTAACAAGCTTTACCATCTAAAGGAATTCTTTTGTTCGCTTTTACAGTTTCACTTCACAAGCTCTTAAGTTTATTTGCTACCAAGTTCACAACCCCACCTTAAAGTCTTGAACTGTCTATGTTTTCTTGCTAAAATCTCAATTGGGGTTTCACATAATTCGCAAAAACTATTGCCTTACCTTATTTCTCTACCACAATGCCTCCTTCATACTTCCCTCTTCGTTGGGAGAGCACAGGTGATCAATGGTGGTATGCGTCACCTATTGACTTTGCAGCTGCAAATGGTCACTATGAACTTGTAAAGGAGCTTCTGCACCTTGACACCAATCTTCTCATCAAACTCACCTCACTTCGCCGAATTCGCCGCCTTGAAACTGTTTGGGACGACGAGGAACTGTTTGATGATGTTGCAAAGTGTCGTTCTCATGTTGCAAGAAAACTACTACATGACTTTGAAACAAAGAGAGGTAACAATTCATTAATAAGAGCTGGCTATGGTGGTTGGCTTCTGTACACTGCGGCCTCAGCTGGAGATGTGAGTTTCGTTAAAGAATTGCTAGAGAGAGACTCTCTTCTTGTTTTCGGAGAAGGAGAGTATGGTGTCACCGACATTTTGTATGCTGCGGCTAGGAGCAAGAATTCTGAGGTCTTTAGGCTGCTTCTTAACAGTGCTATCTCACCAAGTTGTTGCCTTAGCAGTGTGGGAGAATTGGAAGAGAAATTGAGCGAGAGTCATTCAATTTTCAAGTGGGAGATGATGAATAGAGCAGTTCATGCTGCGGCTCGAGGAGGGAATTTGGAAATTTTGAGGGAGCTTCTCGGTGATTGTGGTAATGTTTTAGTTTATAGAGATGTACAAGGATCTACCATTCTGCATTCAGCCAGTGGGAGAGGTCAGGTTGAGGTAAGAGACCATCTGCCTTTATATTTATTAGATGCCCTCCTCATTTGTTTATACTAGGTTTTTGTTCCTATTGTTGGCAAATAGCTAACTATCTAAGGAATTTTAACTTCTTTTTTGTAACTGGAACTTTTTTCTTCTCAATGCTTATGCGATGTACAACATCTCTAGCCTGCGAAAGCAAAGGAATGTTAGATGGTTTTCCAGAGTACAAGTTATTAGTGCTTAAAAAGGATATATTTTCTCTTCTTTTTGTAGCAATTGAACAAAATTTTAAACGAATGCTATGACTTTTCCGACTATTGAAGTTTGAAAATTTGATATTCTATTTTTTGTTTCTGATGTTAAACTGGAATGCATCAGACTGATTGTAGGAGGAAGAGATTCAAAATCTCATTCATTCATTGAGAACATAACTTTTTGCAATTGAAGTCAGGGATAAAACTTGTATGTCCCAAAGAGTTAGAATTTGCTTTGTTGATGGATGAGATCCATCCTAATATGCATGATAAAGCTTGCAGATTATATAAATGTTAGCGTGAAGTGCTGAAGCTGCAAATGTTTTTCTGTAATTGCATTTCATAAACAAGTTTGAAAATCGATGTCCCATGTCTCGTGTTTTGCGTTCAAATATTCTCTCCTGAAGCACAAACTTTTGTTACACCTGTTATTTAGAATTTCTTTCTTACACCTGTTACATGAAGAACATGTTCTACACAGCCACTTCTGCGTTCCTGGGTAAACAGCTCAAAGATTGGGGGAAAAAGTGTAAATTATGATTATACTTGTAGTTTTCACTCATTGTTTTGTATTATATAAGGCTCTTCATCTTGAGAGCAAAACAAAATCGTTCGCTAGTGGTTTTCACCCGTAATCTGGACTCTTGAACATGGAAATTTTGTATGTGGTTGGTTTGCTAATTGAATGTCACATGGTGACTACATTTTCTGATTAAAGATGGCAACCATTGCTTACCTTTAGTAAGTTGGCCTCATAATGTTGAAATCCTCCATATTTTTTTGTCAGAACAAGGTCCCCCTTGTTGTTCAGAATCTGCAGTCTCCTTTGGACCTCCTGAGAATTACTAGCATTGTTTTTCATTGTGTTAATACAGGTAGTGATGGATCTTGTAGAATCCTATGACATCATCAACTCCACAGATAGTCAAGGGAACACTGCATTACATGTGGCTGCATACAAGGGTTACTTGGCTGTGGTGAAGGGTGTGATTGCCAAATTGCCCTCGTTAATTTCTGTAACAAATAGTTATGGAGACAATTTCCTTCATATGGCAGTGGCTGGCTTTCGATCCACTGGTTTCCGAAGAGTGGACCGACAGATTGAACTCATGAATCAGCTGGTAAGTGGTAAGATTGTGGACGTGCAAGATATCATCAATCTGACAAACAACAATGGAAGAACAGCTCTTCACGTGGCTGTAAGTGAGAACATTCACTGTAATCTAGTGGAACTTCTAATGAAAGTGCCATCAATTAATTTAAACATCCGGGATGGTAATGGCATGACCCCATTAGATCTTCTCAAGCAACATCCAAAATCAGCATCTTCTGAGATTTTAATAAAGCAGTTGATTTCGGCTGGAGGAATCTCCAACTCTCAGGATAATATGGCAAGAAATACAATTGTTTCTCATCTGAAAGGGCAGGGCATGGGTGGCAGTCCTGGAGCTTCATTTAGAATCCCTGATGCAGAGATATTTTTGTATACTGGTATCGAGAATGTTTCTGATGCTAGTTGTGATGTAGCAAGTGTGGAATACCATACTTGCCTGAGTGAACAAAGTGACTTTGACTTGAGTACCACCCCAGATAATAAGAAGTCAAGTTCTATAGATTATGCTGCAAGGCGCCTCAAGTTTCTTCTTCGATGGACCAAGAGAAAAGAGAGCAAAGCTGATAGCTCAGAGTTGGGAGAAGATGATACTTGGGAGGCATCCAGTATATATAGAAATTGGGGAAACAGTCCAGTTTCACTCAGGCAGAAGTATCAGAAATCTCTTACCCTTCCAAACAACAAAAGGATCCTTTCTATAATGAGTGACTTTCCAAGTCCATCCACCAAACAGAAATTTACAGCAGGTCTAATGCATGGTGTGATTCAGATATTGCCGCATTTAGCCATTCCAGCTCAATCGTTGTTGAGTCCTTTATCACAATCATCCATCTCTTCACCTGCTTCAATAGAAAAACAAAAGGGTATTGATATTTCAGAACTCTCTTCCTCGGATGAACCATTGGGTAGTCAAATTCCTCATATGAGCCGAAAGCAGACATCCCTTGATAAGAAGCTGATGAATCAGTATTTCTGTATCGGTGCACAAGGCCTGGTTGTGGAAGATTCCATGAGCTATACATGGCCAGTTAGGAGTTTCAAACATGCTGATTCTTTAGTTGCTTGAATATTTCGTTTCTTAGCGGTTGCTTGATCTGACTGATGTACTAAACTATTGTGTGTTATGTGAGCTTAAAACAAGTTGGTCACTTTCAGATTACTGGTGTGTTGTCTGGGAAAATATGTATACAAGTTCTAAACATTTATCCGAATTGTCTTCAATGGATGATGCTAAAAAAGATTTTCAACATGAAGTTAAAATATAATCTCATTTTAGGGATGCGTAATAAAAGATTAGTAAATTTTATCAGTTTCCTTCTTTGCACCCAATCTGTTCATGTCCCATTTCCTACCGTGAAGTCCTAATATTGTTGGTGAAGTCCTGTTTAGACTACTAAGGGTTTGATTAACTGCTCAAATCTTCTACCTATTGAAAGGCATTCCCTTGAATGGTATCCAAACGCGTTGCAGATCAAGAAAATTAATGGGATTCAAATATTAGAAAATTAGTAAGAATCTAGCAGTGTCCCAAGTCATAGAATCAACAATCATAAAAAATGACAGAACGGCTATCTTAACGAACAGTTTTCCAAGATTCGAAACTTGGTTAAAATTTGAAAATAAAGTCCAGGACGCCAATTACAGAGAACATATTTGGCAGTTAGTTGCATGCTATTACTGGACTCCGTCTCCTGATTCTTGAGCACTGTATATATAAACTTGTATCCGTGCTTCTCAAGAGAAGACAAAGATGGTATAACAAGTTTGCCATAGTTGAATCTTCTACCAAGATCACCCTACGGCACCTATAATAACCACCAGTTAGAGGAAGAAGCTGCAAGGCAGAAGGCCATTAACGAATGACTTCCAATCATCACCTCCAGGAACCAAAAATGGTGGTACTTAGCATTCCACAATGTCCCAGCCATGGTTGGCGCCGGTGTCCTCAGCCTTCCTTATGCCCTGTTTGGTCTTGGATGGTACATATAATTTATATTTGTTTATGTAACTTGCTTCATATTTTCCAATGATCCATTCTAATTTGGTTGGTTTTGGTGAATGAATGAAGGAATGAGCAGGTGTCCTGGAATGGTTGTGCCACTATTTTCAATGGATTACCACGTTGTACACCCTTGGGCAAATGGTTGACATGCAAGCAAAGGTGCCGGGAAAGAGGTTTGATACGTACCGTGAGTTAGGGCAACATGCATTTGGTGAGAAGCTTGGACTCCACATTGTCTTACCCCAACAGCTCATTGTGGAAGCGAGTACCAATATCATCCACATGGTCAATGGAAGCAAAATCGTTGAAGAAAGTCCATGAGACAATCTATCCCGACTGCAAACAAATCAAAACCTAATATTTCGTCACGATATTTGCTTCTGTGCATTTTGTTCTCTCCATCTCCCCAACTTCAACCCCATGTCGGTAATCTCTCTAGCTGCCGCAGTCATGTCTTTGAGGTACATAATTACATTACTGACTGTTTTTTGTTTGCAGTTACTCCAACCATTGCTTGGGTAGTGGCTCTTGCCAAAGGGGTTAAACCTGACGTGGACTATTCTTACAGATCCAAGACAACAAGTGGAGTTTTGACGTATTTCTTTACTGCCCTGTTGCTTTCCCATATGCTGTTCACAATCTGGTGTTGGAAATCCAAGCGACAATTCCTTCTACTCCAGAGAAACCATCAAAGGGACCAATGTGGAAAGGAGTTGTTGTTACATGCGTTGCCATCTGCTACTTCCCCTGTGGCTATTGCGACAATATCATTGATTACTCCCTCTGGTTGATTCCGGTTTGAAATGATATGAGCTTGCAAATATCAATTGCATTACCATTCCAAATGGGGAACTATCAGAATCTGCCGGGAGAAGGGAGATCTTTTGTTACTGCCCTCTTTTGTTGTGCAAAATTATCTTCCTTAATTCTTTGCTGTAATCAGCATTACTCATTGTAACATTCTGTCTAATTAGCGTAATTAAGCTAAATAAGATTAATTATTGAAATATTAAATTTGCAAAAGTCAAGGATAAGGGTATAATAGTAATAACATAAACAACCGGGCGATAACCTCATTATCTTAGTTATTTTCCCGCCATTTCCTTCTGAAGCTATCAAAGTGAAA
Organism: Swietenia macrophylla; assembly: GCA_032401905.1. Taxonomy (NCBI): domain Eukaryota; kingdom Viridiplantae; phylum Streptophyta; class Magnoliopsida; order Sapindales; family Meliaceae; genus Swietenia; species Swietenia macrophylla. The sequence goes on along the minus strand of CP135585.1, from coordinate 6,094,906 downwards.
CTAGAGAAACCCTAGACTAGAACAGAGTAGAGTGAGAGACGGTAGTCGCCATGGAAGACGAGATAAAAGCAGAATTCCAAAGAAGCGGATTCGCTTTCGACGACGAGAATGAAGTTTTAAAGAAATGTAACTTCTTTTCCTATTTTGATATCGAATTCCGCTCGTATTTGCAAGACTGACGAAGTTCCGATTCTTGTTGATTTAGGTCTTACTTTCTGCATCAATTACAATCTCAAGCCATCGGATCTCGTCTCAAGCTGGGAGGTTTACTATCTTAACCGGTAATTTTTACCCTTCTGCCTTTGCCTCTCCGTTTCTTTAAAAAAAAAAATTTTAATTATGTTTATTACCCAAAAGTTAAAAAAGTTTGTTCCTTACAAATTCGTTATTGGATTTACCACTTGATTTGTTTCACTGAGAAAATTTTAATTTTTATATGTTTTTATTTCAATAAAGGAAAATAAAAAAGCATAGATTTATTTAAATTAAGCCAAATAGGTGTCTTATAGTTTAGAATTGAACAATGACTTTTGAGTTTGTTGTTTTATTTCCTTTGATTTTTTTTTCTTGCTTTGGATGATGTAATGAATAAATTTTGTTGGCTTTCTAGTGGCTGTTTAATGGGTTATTTTGGGGCAGGCAATTGGATGGATCAACTGTAAAAGATGCAGAAATGGATGGCTTTATGCTGCATTTGCAAAATGAGCAGAAAGATGCGGTTATTAAAGAGGAAACTGGAGTGCATGTCTACTCAAGTAAAGATGTGGACATGTGAGCAGTTTTTTTATAGTTGTTCTTACTGATTTTGTTTGCTTAAGGCACGTTATTGATGGTTGAGGAGTTGAATTTTGTGATACTAGGTAAATAACAATGAGGCCTTCTAAGATTTAGGTTATGATTTAGTCACCCGATCTCAGTAGAATGACACTGGTATCATTTTCCACCATGTGCAACTCTACCATGTAGTTGGTATGTGTAGTCAGCTCCCTGTTGTCTGGTGACTGCAGTTGGATGGATCTCAGAGGTAAAAAATTGTATGTGCAAGATTTTTTTTATGTTGCTATGATGTCATAACCAAGCTCCAATTTTTCTGGCGTTGGTCTGTATGTAGTTAATTTGCAGATTAGAGTTAGAATTCTTCTTAGGTAATAATTTTTTACTTTTAATGAATGATACAGAACCATTTCCCCTCTTCTGTTTTTGCTTTCTTAATGGACAGCTGGTCCACATTACTGTACTGATTCTTTGTCTTTAATAAATCTTCAGTTTCTGATTAAGAAAAATGAATGAAAAAGAACGTGTTGTGCAGGATTTTGAATGATGAAGATGAACATATGGCAGAAGATATTTTAGGCACTCCAATTGACAAGTCTCCGAATTTCTATTCAGAGCCATTAAATTCAGCACATAAAGAAAATGGAAATGGTTATTCTTCTGGTAGACTGTCAAAACTTGTGACACCCTTTGGTCAGCGAACGGAAAAATTTGTGGTGAAATTCAACGTCAATAATCTTCCTGATACAGAGAATGGAAGTAATGAACATGATGATGAAAATACTGAGGATTACATTATTAAAAGGGTAAAAACCGGCAATAAATGTTCCTTGATAATTCATGGATCAGGACCAGAACCAGGCTGCAGGTTCATGTATGACAGGATTGAAGACAGGGTATCCAGTGCTCCATCTAGTAGCTCAGTTATTGTTCTTTACCTTCATTTATGTGTAGTACTAATGAAATTTTTTGGTTATGTAGTTTAATGCACTTGAAAATCGCATTAGAAAGCATGCAAATGCACTTGTTGCTTCTGGGCTATATGAGGAACCAATGGACCCAACAGTTTCTTCGCAGGTAACACCATTGCTTCTTCATTGGCTGTTCCTATGTCTACTAATATGTTGTGTGTTATAGAAAGCTATAAATCGATGTATCTAATGGAATCTTTCGCTTCAGAGAAGTTTATTTGCTGTTGGAATGATCTGTTGTGATGGCGAGGGCCATTTGAATGATAAATCTGTCTTGCTACAAAGCAGGTAAAAAAGACACTGACTTTCCCTTTTCATGTGCATGAAATTAGAAGCAGAAGACAGATAGGTGTTTGCCCTGCTATGCTAACAAATGGGCATAGTTACACATGAAAATTTTCAGCCACTTAACAATGAGACCTTAGGTATATGATATATCATTGTAGGTGTCCAGGCCAAGTAGGGCCTAGATGTGCTTGGTTTCTGGATGCATTTGACTTGAGCAAGATCAGATGGTAGGCATTATCTTCTTGGATTTGTTTATTTATTGACATAGAACTACTTGATCAGGACTTGATTGATGCAATGCCTGACCATTTTCATGTTTGACATCTTTCATGAGTTGGAAAAGCAATGCTAATCCTTCCCTGGCATGAATTATTGCTTCAAATACGAGTTTCATCCTTATCATATTTGACAGTGTTGAACATTCTGGAGGGCAACGTGTTCGTCTAGATTTTCATAAACTGGGTCACTTTTCCCTTTTCCCAGGCCAGGTAAAACATAAACCCAAGTAGTTAAAGAACTTGATCCATATGTTGAAATTCTAAATATGCCATTTGTACAGGTAGTAGGCATTGAGGGGCACAATCCAAGTGGACACTGTTTGATTGTGTCCAAACTGGTAGATTCAATTCCTTTGCCAGTTGACACTGATGTGAATTTGCATCCTGCAAAAAAGCAAGCTTTGGACCAGAAGATCCATTCAACTGATGTGACCTCTAACCAAGAAAAGATATCAGTGGTGTGCTAACTTGTCTCATAAATCATTTCAAGACACCAAAATAACTGCTTGTTTTACGCTAAACTGTCACTGTCACCTGTGTCTCCAATTGCATGTGTACTGCATGTTGGCACGTCTATAAAAATGATATTATAAGTGTAGAATTTGAGAATTTAAGGTAGACCACAAAGTGATAAACATACTACTTGAAATGAGGTGGAAATGTTTTAGAGATGCTGATGCATCATTAAGCAATCTGTCAATTGAAGATCCTTTTGGAGGGAAAGGAGGTTGAAAATACTGAGAGAGCAAAATATATGAATTTTATTGTCTGACTGGAGCTCAATTTTTCCCAGCTTGGTTGAATTTTTTACAATAATAAATAAATGACAACTCAAACATTGGTCCCCTTTGATGTTCTATGCATTTTGTCAATTCCCTGTGGATACTTACACAAACTTTGATTTTGAAATAGATTATTGCATCAGGCCCTTTTACAACAACGGACAACTTACTTTTTGAGCCTTTGATAGAGCTTCTATCATATGCCAGACGAAAGCAGCCGCAATTGCTTATTTTGGTATGAATCCATTGCTCTTTAATTAAATGATCTTTTCAAGAAGATTGTGAAGTTTACTAACCATGGAAGTTTTACATCATGACTTGTTGACTTTTCTTCAGCTGGGCCCATTTGTCGATTCTGAACATCCACGTATTAAGAAAGGAACTATAGACATGAGCTTTGATGAAATATTCCATCTAGAAATTCTCAGAAGGGTACTGGCAAAATGAAATTGATTTAGGATAAAGACTAATTATGTTATCTTAATCATTTTTTTTTATTTTCTTCAGTTGGAAGATTACACAGAGTGTATGGGTTCTGAAGTACACGTGATTCTTGTTCCATCTATACGAGATGCTAATCATGATTTTGTTTTCCCACAGGTGATCTTATAGCTTATGATGAATAAAATGGTTTTTCTGTGCTCAATTTAGTGGTATTATTGAAGAAATATCTAGTATATAATAGTGATAATGAAATTGTACGTTGTGCAGCCACCTTTTGATATTCATCCACCTGATATCAGACATCAGGTACGTAATTTCATAGTCATTTGTAGTTGTTAGGGCTTCCGGATCATTTTCCATAACTTATGGTCTCAAATCTTATTTGCTCTTTGTCCAGATAACGAGTCTGGCAAATCCAGGACTGTTTGAGGCAAATCAGGTAATAGAAGTTGTCTTGTTCTGAGCTTTTGATTTTTCTAAACTTATATCCACAATTCATATTTTAACGTAGTTGCATTTGAAATACTATGACAGTAAAATTCTTGATTTTACAATATAAAATCTCATGGGAAGACAAAGACCTTGAGACTTTAGCTTCTGACAAACCACTGAGCTGGCCATAATTTTTATGGTTGTCCCACACTTTTGAAACTTCCATATACTTTGTTGGCTAGTTTGTCAGTATCAAAGAAATAGCATATCTCCGGTTAAGGTTCACTATCTTCAAGTTTTTGAACATATTTTAGGAATTTGATCTGACAATTTGTTAATATGAAGCGCAAGTATTTTCCACGTAACAGCTTGGGGTTTCAGGTCAAAGTAGGTTGCTGCACCGTGGATATACTCAAACAGCTTAGTGGAGAGGAGATGTCAAGAAATTCCAAAGATGGAACATCCGATCGCATGGGTAGACTAGCAAACCATATTCTTAGCCAGCGCAGGTATGTATTAATAGATTATCTTCATGGAAATCTATTCACTTGATATATTACTATTAGGTCAAGATCTATTTAAGCCCTTAACACATCCTAAAAATTTTGGAGCAGCTTTTATCCTCTATATCCACCAGCAGAAGGCATTCCATTGGATTTTTCACTTGCTCCGGAAGCTCTAACTGTCTCCTCAATTCCAGATATTATCATCCTACCTTCAGACATGAAGTACTTCATAAAGGTTAGTAATTGAGCGAAGTCCCTTTACCTCTGAGCTGTAGTGTCATTTTGAAGAGGAAAAATATGGCAATACTAATCTAATTATAGCATTGCTCTGATGAAAGATGGTTTTGAATTCCTGCAACTCATTTTGAGATATCTACAAAAAATTTTAAAAAAAAAGCAACTTAAATGCATCTTATATGAATTTTCCTCTGGTTACAGGTGTTATCCTTCGGAGGAAGAAGCGAAGGGGAAGAGCAAAAGAAGTGTGTCTGCGTGAATCCAGGAAGACTGGCCAAGGGAGAAGGAGGAGGCACCTTCGCAGAGTTTGTCTACCATGGGAGTCCCGACATGATGAATGCTTCAATTCTCGGCATATAGATCCTGGACTAAACTGATCCAAAACGTGTCTGCACCATGCAGTGTTCCTTATGATGATCCAAATCTGGCCTGCAGTGTGCAAAATTAAAGATTTATGAAGAAATTAAGTCAAATTATCGTTTTAACCTTCTGGTTCAAACGGCTCCGGTGGCTGCAATTAATTGAAGCAGCAGAAGTTCACATTCGGTTTGTGGAGAGGAGAGGTACCTGTCCTTCCTGCTTCAAACATTTAAATCATTATAAATTCTACAACATCCTTATAATGTAACCATTTTCCTCAGCTAGCAAAGGAACGTATTATTATTATTATCTGCTTTGCTTTCTTCCCATGTCTACTGATACTGCATTAGGGCAAGCCAATGTAACACCAAAAATCCAAAACAGAAGCCAATTAGAGATTTCAACCAATATAATACAAGTTTATCTAAAATACAAGCCCATTTACACAGCTACTTAATCTAGTACATAACAATATGCATCGGATGATTTAGATTACCAAGATTGATGCTGATGGCTGCCTATGAATCCAATCCCTTAATCACAAAGTTCTAATCACATGATGTTGCAGCTAAGCTGCCATTCCCATAAATTTCAGGTCACTTTCTTCCCAGCTCTGTAGCTTTGTTCTCTATACCAGCCAATCCAATTATTCAGAACCCACAATAAGCTAAGCAAGATTCCAGTCATAACCACAACCATCCAAGAAACCCTAGCCCACTTTGGAATCGAATTATTAGCTGCCCCACTGAGATAGAATACCCACATCTTGTACACAAAAAGAGGTCCCATAATCCCTCTAACAACAGAATAGAAGGCATAAAAAGGAGGAGACAAAAATTCATACAATTTGGCGGAAGCAGGGACTTCAGCTTTCCGGAATCTGGAAAGAGACCACACATTCTGACAAGCACTTGTGACTTCAGCAATAATCAGAAGCACAAGAATTTCGAATGCTCCAAAATGAACAATGTAACGACAAGTCACGAACACGTACAGTGTGGCGACGTGATGAAGTATGAAGAGGAAATCATGAGGGAGGAATATTATGTAGTGAAGCAAGTCCATTAAGAAATAAGCTATACTGTACTCAAGAACAAAGCTCTGGAAAATGGTGTTTGGAGAAGCTAAAGTGCGTAGGGGTTTTTCGGGGTTTATAATTGCGTAGCACGCCATGAAAACTGCAGGTGTGCCGTGAGCTAGAGACATGAAGGAACTTGAAGCCTCGGCTCGATGTTTTGGACCCCAATTGCGGAAAATGACCAAGTAAGCAAAGAGGTAAATGGAACTGAACATAAGAAAGAATGCAGGGCAGTTAAAAGAATAAACAGTGAATGTATCCATGGAGTAAGTAGAGCTAAAGCTGCAGGAAAAACAGGAGAAAGAGGTGTGTGTACAGTTGTGTTGATATTGGTTCAGAGAGAAACGAACCAAAGGCTCACAGCAGATCTTGAAAGTCGAAACTACCAGAGAAGGGTGGAAAAACAATGAAGATAATGAGTTGTGTAAAGGGCAAAACTCAGGATGAATAATCAATCAATTTACGTCTAAATGGTTCATACCATGAGAGAACCAGTTGGATCCAGAGATGTAGTTTGGCTGTTAAGCGATGATGTAAACCAGATAAAAAAAACAAAAAAAAGAAAGAAAGAAAACACGTCGCTGCTTCACCTGACAACCTTAGCTGTGCAGCCAATCAGACGAGTACACGTGAAGACGTAGTTCTCTGGATATTTTACATTGGCAAGTTATACTCCATCGACGATGGGATATTCGGATATTTTTTTTTTTTCAGGAATCTGGAGGTTGCCTCAAACAGAGTTAAGTAATATCTTTTAATTTTACGAAAATTAAGTTAATAATTTTAAAAATATCTCCCAAATGAAAATGTGTTACCTTGAATATTACTAGGATTACGTTTGCTTGTAGGAGAAACAAATGACTTGTCATCTGTCATTCCTAGTTGGGGTTCTGATTTGTCGTCCGTTATGATAAGATGTAAACAACTAGTCGTTCTGTTATCTAAACAGCAAGCAGCTACATGCTACGTACATCACTAGCAATCAATTTGTTGAGTAGCGAGTACCTTAATCAATGTAATATGCTTTTTCTCTTCTCCGTCGTGACGTGGCATATCTAACTTTTGGAAACACGCTGAAGAGTGGAGATAACGGCAGTGTATGAACAATCCACAAACTACATTTCGATAATGCCGAAAGGAAGCCAGAACCAGTGTTACCTGACTCTTGTTCGTTTCAGTCACTCTGTTTAATTGAAATTCTACCAAAACCTAGCCTTAATTATTATTGTATAACAGCATTATACCAACAATGACTCGTAGGATCGTGTACAGCAAACAATGTTCAACCCGATTGATCTTATAGCGTGAGATCTACAGGTTTGATCTGGAAACTAAACCAGGCAGAATAGGTACCTGAGTCCTGATCTACATCACCATTCCTCCGTCGATGGTGAGCACCTGCAAGAAAATATATCAAACTGAGAACCAAGTACATGAAATGGGAAGAGAGAGAGAAAGAGTGAGGTGTAAAAGGTTAAATAACAATGCAGGAGGTTTGGCCATGGCATGGGAAGGAAAGGCAATGCAAAGGCAATACCAAGCAAGGGATGTGAGGGCAAGACAAGGAACTACTGAAAATTGTAGCGAATGGCTCCATGTGAGCCGCTTGAGTTCACGCAATGAATTGATGTCCTCAATTGGAGTAGAAAGGTTCAAGTAAATTGCAAATCAATGCCGAAGCAAGCTATTTGGTTCAAGTAAATTGCAAATCAATGCCGAAACAAGCTATTTCATTCCCGATAACAAGTTGTTCCACACTTGCCATTGCATGTCAAAAGCCAAGCCAAGCAAGTCGTAGAATAAGGCAATAAATTGATTAATAGTACTGGCTATATATGTGTACTGCTTCTCTATACCCAATAAAAATAATAGCTGCCATGTGGACTCATGGCCATTATGAAATAGCAAAGTTCCAATTTCACTGAGTAGAGTTTATAGCACAAAGAGGCAATATAATGGGATAGATTCAAAACCTGTCCGGTCATGTAGCCGGCAGCAGGATTCAGAGCCAAGAATTCTACCAGTCCAGCAACTTCTTCTGGTTGACCATACCTTCCTGAATGCATAGTAAATATTATTAACATCTTTATCAGTTCAAGCACTCTTGATTCTCATGCTAAACATATTTTCGGAAATCTAAAACATTTTGTTAGTATCCTGCTAAACTTAACAAATTCCAGATCAAATAAGTGAAAATAAGAGATCTAGACAAGTGTCCACTGCACATATTTTTAAGAACCAGCAAAGATTTGATATGTTGAGCATACTGCAAAAATAAGCCCTCTGTATGAAGTATAATTCGCACGAAAACTAGCAAGTTTAGCATGCACTATTCATGATGAATGATAAAAACTATCAAGTATAATTCACATGAAAACTTCAAATCAGCAAAGTCTTGGAGGCTTGAGCAGATTGCAACTGACAACGATAAGGCCTATGCAATCAGATATTTCAAGATACAGAAATGGAAAATAAGAAGAAACTTCTAACTGCACAATCATCACTCACCTAAGGGGATTGTTTGCAAGATCTTCTTCTCAAGGTCTTCCCCAAGCTTGGCAGTCATATCAGATGCGATGAATCCCGGTGCAACAGCATTGACCTGGAAGAACACATATTGATAAGAGTGGATACCATATACAGCATCAGCTGCATGAATGTTTGGAATGCGTCCCATGACTGGAACCCAAAAGATAAAAAGTACTCTGGAAACTCACATTAATATTTCTGCTTGCATATTCCTTTGCAACAGTTTTTGTAAACCCAATAACACCTGCTTTTGCAGCACTGTAATTGGCTTGTCCAACATTTCCAACCAGACCAACAACAGATGCTATGTTGATTATCCTTCCCTGCAAAATTAAAAGTTTGAGTGAAACAGGGAATTTAATTGTCATTCAAACATATGTAAACCAAAACTTATCACCATGAGAATGCTCTTTAAGTTCCATTTTCTATTTTTGACTTTTAATATTGGAAAAAATTTAGTTCAGGGGTAAGGGAGCCAGTCACCATTTACCAGTAATAATGTGAAACAAAGTAAAGCACTCTATTATAAAACAATGATTCTATCCTAAGTTTGTTAGCTTCCCTGCAAAAAAATTCATGTCCTATATAAAACTACAGAGGAAAGCCCCATGATCATATTACAAGAAAATTCCACATGAATATTTCTGCACAATTGAAGAAAATGAGCTCCAAAGGAGACTAGATGCAAACAGAATGGGGAAATGACAAACATAGCACATTGGAGACACAAGTATACCTTTTTCTTCTTCATCATGATTTTGGCCGCTGCCTGCAAAGATAAACTGCTTCAGTTCCACTAAACTCTAACATCCATTAGCATAATTAGTAAGATCTTAGGAATGCACACCTGTGTACACAAGAATACGCCTGTGAGATTCAGATTAATAACCTCCTGCCATTGTGATTTCTTCATTCTCATCAGTAATGTATCCCTAGTGATTCCTGAAATCATGGTTGATAATTAGAGGACTAGATTGAAAATCTTTAACTGATGAGATATTAACAGAGACAGTTGGATAACCTGCATTGTTAATCAATATATCAACAGTTCCCCATGCATCAGTGGCCTGCAGTTTACACAATCATGAGCACATCATAAATAATGGCAATTAAACAAACTCAACAAGCCAAAAGAATTTTTGCTCACAGTTTTGATCATTGACTCCACATCAGCTTCTTTTGAAACATCACCTCCAAAGGTAAGAGCCTGACCACCAGATGCCTCAATCTACAAAATATTGTTGTACAAACTACCAGTCATTTTAAATCAAGCACAATCATCTAGCAATAACACCTCTACCTGAAGAACGTGAAAGATGACAACAGCAGGTGCAGGAAGTACAGTGATCTTTTGGGTCAAAAGCAAAAACAAAAAAGACACAATGTGACTGATATCTTATGGACATAAAGAAAAAAAGTTTTGAGTAGAATTCCCAATCTTAACTTAAAAAAGCGAGGCATATTTTTCTCTTTCCTCCATTTCAGTTTACATAGCCAAGATCATCAAACATCTCACACGACAAAGACGAAGAAATGCAAAACACAGCAGCAGGAAACACCAAGAATCCTACTATCATAGAGCTAGAATTTTTTTCCTTTCTAAAATAATACAAGAAATAAACAAAACCACTTCTCAACACGGTGTGAGCAGGGCTCAAACCCCAAATTCTTGTATCAAAGAGCTAGCACCCACTATCAAAGAGCAAGACATGTATCTACTCTTTAAAATATACAGCATAGCATATCTTCGGATTATTTGATGAGTATCTTCAACTTACAAAGGCAAAAAGATACTGCTCCTTTTCTAAATTATGCACTGGCAGATGAAAGGTGCAAAAATGTAGCCTGAATTACTTCAGGATTACCAGAACCAGTTAAACCAACAAATTAACTTGGATTCGGACAAGAGTATAATAGATACGTAGAAATCTCATCACTAAAATTTGAGAAGAGAGCTATATATGCTCTTAAGACATACTAGTAAACAGTATTGTCTTAAATCTAGTAAAAGTTATAGCAGTTAGCTTCCACAAAATTTCAAGCATGAAGTTCAAAAACACTAGATGATGAACATCAACAAAGATGATCCCTAACCAATTTATGATGCTTTCTCAAATAAAGAGGCAGGCAAAAATGCACAGAACTAAATATGATCATCACAAATATTCATCTACATTTGTTAATTGCAATTTTTTACCTCTTTGCAAACTTCCTCGGCCTCCTTTGATGACCTAGCATAATTTACCAGGACCTGTGATGATGCAAAAATAATCGCATTCACATAAAGAAGTTACATTGTTGATGCAATCACTAACAAGATCTTCTGTGGAAGGCTTCAAGAAATACATGGTTTCAGCCATCCCAAGTTAGTTGGTTTTCATTGATTTATCAAAAAGCAAGCTACTTAGTTTAGTGACAGGATGAATAACAAATGCCTGCTAATTATAGAGTACCTTGTGTGTGCACGTGATGGGCCACATATGATAAATCACTCACTAACCTTGCATCCTGCTTTTCCCAAGGACAATGCAATTGCTTTACCAATACCTCTAGAGGCTCCTGTCACTACAGCCACAGGAGTTTCCACATTTTGAGCTGTTTCAGTGCTTGCTTGTTCAATGGTGGCAACCTGAGCTCTTACTCCTGTGTGAAACAGTGCTATCAATGAGTTCTAGTTCTAAGATACTTGCTTTTGTTTATATCAAACAAAAGAATTGCTAAAAATAGAAGGATTTTGGACACGTTGTGACACAAATCTGTTCTATAGGCCTATACTGCAAACAGATATAAGGGCAACAGAATTCTCTGGATTCTTTTCCCTAAGTATTTTTCATTTATGATGTAATTTTACTCGTAAATCAAGTTAAACGAATTGAAAGCAGTTAAACGAATTCAAACTATTCAAAATGCTTTCTGGATAATAACTTGATAGATGCTTTTGCAAAATGAGCTTTTAATTTGCAAACGCGCCTACATATCAGCAGCAGAGTACTTTCCACAGACTGAAAACTAGTTAATTTTTTTAATCGAAACAGTAACTTAGCGAGGTTGGTACAGAATTGAACACAGAATTAGAAAATTGTGAATTCATAAATATATCACCAGCAAAAACTCAGCGTAATTCTCTAACTCTCAAAATTATTTTCAAATATTGCTTCACAGTCCAAATCTTTCCGGTGCCAATTAGATCCGAAAATCAAAATTGCAGCTCTTTCCAGAGCCAAAATCAATGTAATTTGCTAATCCAAGAACACAGCTAGACAAGGTATTGGAAACACCAATAACAGAAACACGAAATACAGTACCAGAAGAAGCGAATGAGCTGCTCCATCTCCACTTGAGCTCGACGCAAGGCCGAGGCTGAGCCCGAACCGGAACTGGAGACCACTGACGGAACTGACCGATTTTTCGGTCACCAAATTTCGCGGAAGTGGCTACTGATTTGAAGGCGACAATGTTTGATCCGGCGACTGCAGCCATGAGAGGTTTACCGGGAAAAGAGATAATCGAAGACAAACGAGTAGCCAGAAATGAAGTTTAGGCAATGCTTTGGGGCTTTTATAAAGCAAAAACAAAGAAAAATAAGTGTTCCTGCTTTGGAAACTCCGGAGTCTGTTACGAGCGGCGATGGGAACGAGGTTTGTGTGACTTTTGTGAGTAGCTGCGTTTGAACTGCGTTTGGGGGACGAGCATTAGAAGATGAGGTCTGGTTTTTGAATTATTTACCATGCAGCCAATGCGCGTGATAGAACGTTTGACAAAACTGTAACTTAACAATGTTACAAGGGCTTTTTTGAGATTTCAGTAATTAATGGGAAACAAAATTAGTTTATCCGCTCAACTATGTTACAACTAAATTGTTTTTTTATTTTTATTTTTTCTTCTCAAAGGTAACCTTAACAAGCTTTTTTTTTTTTTTTTTTTAGTATTTTTTTAATAATTACATAAATTCTTGTAAAAAGAGGATTATAGGATCAAAAATAAGTAATATAAAAATTATTTTTTAAAACTTATGATACACTTTACACAACCCATTAATTTAATTTAATTTAATTTAATTTTAAAATATAATAAAAAATATATTCTTATCAACCTAGTTAACACAAGAGCAGGTAGGGATTATAAACGGTTGGAGCCGAATCATCATGAAAATTGTCGTTCATATAAACTTGTGAGATTGAATCAAGTCGGGAATATAAAAAATTCTTTAAAAAAAATTCAGACTCATACAGGCTTGAATTTAGACTGATATGCGAACTTAAATAATTTTTTAAAAAAATTTTAAAAAATAATTTAAATAATTTTTCCACGTGCTCCCAACTTCTCAGCTTTTATTACTCTTCCGGCATTCTAAGATCCCGGGCTCGTTAAAGAAGACACGTGCTCGAAGCCCTGTTGCTTGAAGTGATCTCCAGAGCGCAACAGAATTGTATACATTGATTGACTCTGCGTTTTTCTTGCCTGAACTAGTTCTGGTTGGGATGTCTCCGTGGTCCAACTTGTAATACTCTTCGGCCTTCTCATTAAGAGCATGAACAACACGAGATGAAGTAATTGCTTGGCTAAAAGGTGAATCAAAATTCTTGTCGGACTAGCCAGCGCAGTCACACAAAAATGCCGAGCAATTAAGAAAGAAAATAACAATAATGTATATCATTCAACATTGAATTCGGGCACATAACCATTCCTAAGCAAATTACAAAAGAAACTTACTTCACCAACGCGTAAACAAGATTCACGACAGCCAATAATCTCGTCTTCATCCCCCCATCCTCTGTTCCTTGGACTCCAACAGTTGCAGGTTTTGGGATTGGAATTGGAATTGTCTTCTTGAACGACAATGTTACGATTGCGTATCCACATTTTCCCAATAACCCGTCTTATATTCTTTCGGCATTCTCTGATCCTGGAAATTGTTAAAGAAGAGAGGAGCTCGGAGCCCTGTTGTTTGAATTGATCCCCAGAACACAGCAGGATAATGCTGTAAACATAGATTGCCTCTGCGTGTTTCTTTCCAGCGGCTTTTTTCAATAATTGGAGCCCCGAATTTGTACAGCACAGGCTGAAATACTCGAACATGCCCTGTCTGTAAAGATATTCTGGGTTTCCACCCTTTTTACAGCGTTTCAAGAACAAATATGCAGCTTTGTCATTAACAGGCCAGGCTATGGGAAACTTGTCCAACGATGCATGCTCAAAGACATAGCCATCGTTTCCCGCTCTAAAAAATTCCCTGCAACTCAGTTTAGCACTAGAAAGATCGGTGACTGAAGCAGAGGCAACTAGAGCAAGAATCTCTGTCAGTAACTCCCCAGGAAGTGATTCTATGAAGCTCTTGCTGGTGTTTCTTGTCTTCTTCCTCAGAGCCGCTGAGAGAAAGTTCAACAATCTGGCCATAGCTCAAACCGGTAACGAGGTAATTTGGAGAGAGGCAATACTTTGGATAAATTCAGTGTTCCACATAAAGAATTAAGCAACTTATCCACTTAGGAGATGGATTAGTTTGTTTAATCCGTTTCAAATTAGGACAAGGATTAATTGGTAGCCAAAGGGTATATTTCCTATTTTTGTTTTGGACAAAGCTGATTATGTTTTATAGTACTACTTGGTTTCATTTAAGGGTGAATCCCGATTTTTATTTTATCTATAATTCTTAATTTTCAAATATTGCTTCCAATTAGATAGGAAATCTCAAACGTACAACTCCTTCTAGGGCTGATAAAACCAGTGCAATTTGTTATTCCAAGAACACAGCTAAACCAAAAAATTGGAAACGGAAATAATTTCCGACATTCTCTGATCCTGGAGCTCGTCAAAGAAGACAGAAGCTCGAAGCCCTGTTGTCTGAACTGATCCCCACAACAAAATAGGATTATCACTCGAACGCATACAGGCTGTGTCTGTTTTTTCTTGGCAGCTTTTTTCAACAACTGGAGTCTAGAATATCTACCCACATACTAAAATACTTGAACATTCCTTGTCTATAAATCAATTCAGACAGTCCGTGCTAGGGGAAACTTGTCCAAGGATGCATGCTCAAAAACATAATCACAATTTCCTGCACCAAGAAATTCTCTGCGACTTGGTTTAGCATTAGACAGATCGGTGACTGAAGTAGATGCAACTTGGAGCAAGAATATCTGTCGGCAATTCTAGAGGAAAATATTCTATGGAGTTTTCAATCTTATTGGTGTTTCTTGTCTTCATCAAACCACCTAGAGAATGTTCAACAATCTGGCTAATTATATCTATTGTATTGTAATATCAAAACACTTTCTCATTTATTCAGATCAGATGTTGACAATTTTATTCTTAATAAAACAATTAAAAACAAATAAGAATTTATTAAATAATTAACTACTGTATTCATTTAAAAATCATTTTATGCCCGGTCTTGTGGAGAGATTAACAGAGCCTTTATTGGACATAATTTCATTTATGATACTAAAACCAGTAACTTGTCAAGCACACTTTATTGTTACTAAAATCAGCATGCTATTATATAGCAAAACATAGCAAATAATTACCAGAAAAAAGACAGCAGGAACTCACAGATAATCAGATATGTATGCCAACTGTAGAAGAAGACTTATCCAGCGGATAACAGTATGCTATTATTTACATATCCAACATAGAACTTTCAAGATGTAGGAAGCTACAATTGCCTAAACTCATATGCCTGGCTCATAAATCACCCAAACTAAGTACTCATCACTGCTGGTTTTTGGAATTGTTCTTGGGACAAACCTTAATGAAAGCATTTTTCAATTCCTAACAAACAGACCAACCAAAAAGAAGAATGTTAGTTTAAGGGAACCAAACCGCACTAGTATATAACATCGACTTGAAAGGATTTTTTTTTCCTGAGCAGTTTCAGATATCAGTCTACGCAACCAATCACTCACTACTACAACACACCCCAAAACAAACCCCCCCCCCCCCCCCCCAAAAAAAAAAAAAAAGAAAGATGAGTTTTTGAGTTCTAGTCATAATCAATTGGCTGGCTACAAATGAGTCTTCTGTTATGCTCAATATTTAGCAGCAGATGATACTGATGCCCCATATCCTCCTTCCCTCCCTCACTACATACATTAAATTGGCTTGAAAGTAAACAGGGTGCTCAAAACCCAAATATGGAAAAATATTAATAATGATAAATAACCATCAATTCCCTTGCTAAGATTTCAGTTATCCAAGATTTCACCTTTTTTTATCCATGCAGCTTCTTCTCCAAGCCAACAAGAATTTTAATGAAGCTTACTGCAAGAGTTTATGCACTTCACAAACCCTCTACCCACAGTTGGCTAGCTCTTAAGAAGCCAATCAAAATTAACTTTATCCGCTGACTCACATTATCTTTTATCATGCTATCAGGTTTAAAATAATAAAAATTAGAAGTGTATGACCCACATGAGTGAGTAAACAGCTCAAAACAACAGAGAGATGCATCAGCAAAGAGCAGTTTTTCATAGCAAACATCCACTTGCATGAACCGGTTTAGGTTTTTGATGCATCTGTGGTCCAAACATTTTCCAAATTGTAACACTCTCTAGCCTTCTCATCAAGAGCATGAATAACCACTTTGCCTAAAGAAAAAGCAACCCAACCAAAACAATACATTTATATTCCAAAGGCACATGATCACAACAAACCAGATATATAATGTGAAAAATTATCAGTTATCCTGTAAAGTTTACAGTCATTTTAGGCTTCTGCGCAAGGTTATTGCTTCCTTCCTAGACTAGCTTGCAAGTAAACTCAATCAACTCAATGTTTCAATATCACAATAAACAATTGGATGTCTATTTATCAATTTATCATGAAGCTTGTATGATTGTATTGATTTGAACAATAGCAAGCAAAAAACTTCAGAACAGGTATAGAATTGGTTAATAAGTCAAGAATGCAGTACGAACCAGAGTCAATTACAAACCATTTTCCTGTTTTTTGCCCTTCCACACTTGGTAACATCATTCGCTTAGCTCTTATATCTTTCTGCTTTTCCTTAGCCTGTTCATGCCAATAAAAAGACCAAATTTAAAAATTAACCAATATGTACTACCATTACGATACGGTTAGCCTGGGAATAAAACATCAAAATAAAAATACAAATTAGCATCTACTGATCTAAGGAGCAAAGAGCAATTCTACACTGAACGAAAAGTAATAGCTTGTCTAAAATGCGATTTCATTTTTCGTTCCCTATGATGTAAACAACTTAATTACATTAAAAAAAGCAAAAAAAGCCAAGCCAATTTTCTTTAGTTTTCCCTCAATTATCCCAGCAACCAAACAGATTATTAGAGTTCGAGGTTTCAGTAATCTGTAAAAATAAACTTAATTTCAGGAAACCAAGGAATGTAGTAATCGGGCAAGCGAACCTATCTTGTAAACAACGGCTCGGGCTTGTTCTTAACGTGCCACGTGGACCTGCCGGTGGCAATCACCATGAAATCCGTCCAATCGCATTGTTTTCCGGTCGGTATCACCTTAACGTCGTCTGCTTTCCCATCCATCAACGCCTCCTCCACTTGTTGTAAATTCAGCAACCCTTCGTCAGTTCTCGTAACGGTAGAAAAAGATGAAAGTGACTGATTGAGACCTTGAAATCCCATCTGATTCCATGATGGAAGTGGCTTAGAGGGATTAAAAAATCGGTTTCGTAGCGCCGTTGACATCGTATGGCGCCACCCGGCAGCATCTCCACCCTCCCGCCGCAGGGTTTATGTTTTGTATGCATTCGCAACTCCTATGGCACTGTACGTCGTCGTTTCGGAATTGAAAGCAATTTTCGAGAAGTGTGCCTAAACGACGCAGTTTCCATATTGACTTTCCGAAATTATACAGTCACTAATTAATTTGTCAGCGCTGGTAAATGACCTTTAGCTTTTGGGCTAACAAGACAAAGTAAAAGAGCCATTGTAGTTTTTCCACCGTTGGATCGGCAATTAAAGTACGATTTCAGTGGAGAACGAACCGTCAGAATGATGACGCGTGTAATTGAAGAGACACCTTTAGCCTTTCGCTTTCACCTTCTTAGCTTGATAGGTAGCTTCCGTTCCGTCATTTGATTCATGATAGTTTGTACAGCTGCAAGGCCCACGGGCCTCACGTGTGATTCAGGAAAGAAAGTTGAAACTTGTTCAGGTACTTCCCATGATCATCAGTTAAAGCATTTCTCTTCCCTATAAATCACCTTAATTTTAATTTCCCCTTAAATTTGACAACAATTCCCAACGCCCTTAATCAAAATAAAATATTACGTCATGAAATGCAAAAATATTATCATAAATATCTCAATTAAAATATTAATAATAAAATTAAATATATTATTTAATTCTTTTAATATAATTATTAAATAAATTTAATTTAAATTAATTTCTTTTTACGAGAGTCATTGTCATAAATTACCAAGTTACCACCTTAAATTAAACAAAGAGAGAGTTACAATATCGTAATCGAAGATTGCGTCATGAAATGCAGAAAGGTTTAACAGATATGATGTCAATTTTCAATTGAGTTTGATCTTTATCCAAATGACGTAACAACAAAGGTGGCTTTATTTAATTGGACATAAAGTGCAGCCACCTAAAGCAAGGTTGCCAATGCACAAATGATATGGACGTATTAAACATATGCCTGTTGCTTTGCTTGTTAATATTACAATCAAACATTCAAGTTTTCTCCACCCACCAATTAAAACGACACCATTCTAAGCCTTTCCCACTTAGCGGAACATAACACAAGCCAATGATCACATTGTGCATTTAATTTGACAAACCTTCGACCGTTACAATTTAAACTCTAATACTAATCATAGCATTAATTTTGAAATATTTTAATTTTAATTTTGTATTAATATAAATAATAAAGGCTTTTTTAAAAAAAAAAAAACAATGAACTGAAAAAGCCGAAAAGAAGAAGAAGAAGAAGAAAAGAAAAGGAAACGGAAGCTTGATGCGGAGGAAAGGAAAGAAGAAAATCTAAACGGCGACAACGGAAACAGAAAGGGAAATGTGTTATTAAATTTGATGGTGCCCGATAGAAATGCGAGCTTTATTGGAACCGATCGATCTCTCTAGTCCAGTAGTCGATGGGCACGCATGACAACGCATTAAATGCGTTAGATCCGAGTGTCCGGTGCGACATTCGCGGAATCGTGGTGACTGTAATTGGCATTTAATTTTTTTTTTCTCTTCGAAATTTGAGATCTTAACTGCTAGTTGCCCGCTGAACGAGCTTTTACTCTCTGGTTTGAGGATGTTTTGACTTCAATTTATGATGAGTTGAGTTCTTAAGCTTCGGTGAGTACACTATTAAATGGTGAATTTCACTTGTCTGTTTTGAGCTTTGCTGGAGGTTAATTGGAGAAGTTGGAATTTCAGTTAAATTAGGGTTTGGTTTGTTAGTAACTGTCAGTTATGGTATCTTCTGTTTCTGGAAAATTTTGGGTTTTAAGATTCCGGGGATCAGTTTAGGTGTTGTTTGCTTTGGAAACTAAGCATGTGCGTTCGGAATGTACAGTTGTTTCAGTTACTTTGTTTGCACTTGTGATTAGATTACGTGCTAAAGATTTCGTGTTGACCGTTCGGTGTTTCGCATTTGATTTTGGTTGCTAAAATTTGAATTTAACTATTTTGTTGAAACTCGTGTATGCAGCAATTTGTATAAATTAGCTGCTTCCTTTGTAAGTTATGTCTGGATGTGAATGATGTATTGTTGGGTTTGGTACCAGGGTTCTTTAATTTCCTGTTGCGAGGAAAGGTTGGAGCGGTGATTTTGGAACCGGTGGGTTTGGTTTGACAAGATGCCTCCTTCTCCAGCATTGAAGTGCTCTCCTGGGAGAGAGCTCAGGGGGGTGAATCACAAGCGAGGGCGAAGTTTTGAGAGTGGCTTGCTTTTGCAAGAGAAAGACGATGACCTTGCTTTGTTCAATGAAATGCAGACCAAAGAAAAGGATAACTTTTTGCTTCAGTCTTCGGATGACTTTGAAGACACTTTTTGTAATTTTCTAAACTGAGTTGACTTCTGTGTTTGGGTTTATGTTGCTATGATTGGAATTACATTTACTTTTGTCGGCTTCTGCTGGATAACAGTGCCGAATTCTTCTCTCTGATTTCGGATTGTTATTTGCAGCTACAAAATTAAGACACTTTTCAGATTTCAAGCTTGGAATCTCGTTCAGAGGAGATAGTAGTGAACTGCTTAACGCAGACGGGGAGAAGAATGACTATGATTGGTGGGTCATCTTATTTTTTCTTGTTACTTCTATTTTAAGTATTTTGTCATAATTATATGGTTCTCTGACACTCAACAAACTTTTAAGTTCTCAAGTAAGTGGACAAGTGAATGGACTTTGCAGCTAAGAGAGAGAGTTGTCTTGTTACCTGGGTAACTCAATCATGTAATTATTTGGCTGATTAATTTTTTCTGTTCTTTTCATCAAGAAGATAGGAATATGCACGTCAGCCATTATCAGTTGTTCTGCCGTTTTAAAGTGAATCTTATCATTCTATAAGAATCACATTGCAGTTTATCACCTGTTTCCTGCTATTGAGCTAGTTACTTTTAATTATTCCCGGTGGTCAGATGCCTAACATTATTGATTTTTGAAGGTTATTGACTCCACCGGACACCCCTCTTTTTCCTTCGCTGGATGAAGAGCCAGAGCCAGTCAGTGTTCCACAGAGGGGCAGACCTCGCAGTCAACCAATTTCTATATCAAGATCATCAACTGTAGGTCATCTGATTATTTATAGGGATATTGATATGATTTCTTGTGCTTTCATAAAAGGTTGTATAAATGTAATCAGTGCATTTCTATGCCATGTCTTTTACATTGGACACACATCATATGCAGACAGCGAAAAGTTACAGAAGCAGTAGGGGCAGTGCAAGTCCAAATCGCTTGAGCCCATCACCTCGGTCCAGGAATAATTCATTACAGTCAACGAGAGGAAGGCCATCTTCAGCGCCTCTTGCCAGTCCAACTCCTGCCCGGCGGTCTGCTACTCCAACATGCAGGGCATCTCCTTCTCCAAGTAAACCTTCAACACCTGCTCCAAGGTCTTCTACTCCAACTCCACGAAGGACAAGTACCGGGTCCCAGCATACTGTGGCCTCACCAGGTGTGAGGGGCACTTCACCCATAAGGACAAGTAGAGGTAATTCTGCTTCTCCAAAAATAAGGGCATGGCAGTCAAATATTCCTGGACTCTCTCTGGAAGCACCACCCAATCTCCGTACCTCCTTGGCTGATCGACCGGCTTCATATGTGAGGGGTTCCTCACCAGCATCCAGAAATGGTAGGGATTCGACTTCAAAATTTGGCCGGCAGTCGATGTCTCCAACTGCATCTAGAAGTGTTAGCTCTTCACATAGTCATGATCGAGATCGGTTTAGTTCTTACAGTAAAGGTTCCATGGCATCATCTGGTGATGATGATTTGGACTCTCTACAATCTGTTCCTATGGGTGGCTCTGATTACTCAGTGTCAAGGAGAGTTGGTGCATTCCCAAATAACAGAGTTCCAACTTTTTCTAAGAAATCAGCTAGAATTCTGTCACCAAGTTCTGCTCCAAAAAGATCATCCTTTGATTCTGCTCTTCGTCAAATGGTATTTTATTGCTTAAGTTATTAGGTCAATGTGTTTGCCTTCTTTCAGTGCACCTTTAATCCTATGTTTCGTTGTTGTTTTAAATCAACTAGTTTATCTGTTTCCTTTCTGCATTGCTTGCATTCTGAATTCTACTACTTTGTGGATAATTTCTTTAAATTGTTCTGTGTGTGTGGATGTGTGTGTGCTTGTCTGTTTGCCTATTGTCTTTATAAATGCTGGACAAAAGTGGCTTATTTGTGATGATGGAAGAAACATAAAGAGAAATATAAGTATTCAACTATTTATTGCTTTCTCCTGACAGTGTAACGTACCTATCCTTATCTTTAGTTTCTTAGCTTGCTAACCGTTGAAGGATCTGACAGTAGTGTCTAAATTGCGCTGTGGAAGCCATATTGCATATGGGCATATATGTGTCATCATGCACTTTGTGGTATAAACTGTGCAATGGAATTTACCATTTGTTGCAGTAGTGCTGACATCTGAGAACAGGAATCTGACAAAAATAATTGTTGGCTGGGAACCAAACTAGATTTGTATAATATCATAAATTTAATGGCTTATGTGGTTTTAACATGTTATCTAATTCACTTGAATACTTTATATGGTATGGAGCCCATCATTGTGAATTAAGGAAAACAATTAATTTAGGTTTTGGACCAAGTTCTTAATGATCTTATTGACTGCATTATTCACATTCTGTAATTGCACTTATTTAGAAATGTTCATGCATAGGTCTAGATTTCTTGGATGTTATCATAACCAATGTTTTTGTGTAGGATCATCGGAAAAGTCCTCAGAATATGTTCAGGCCGCTCTTATCTAGTGTCCCCAGCTCGACTTTCTTTGTTGGAAAGGGCAGTTCTCCACATCGTTCTATAATATCTCGGAATTCCTCAGTTACAACCAGCAGTAATGCAAGCTCCGATCAAGGTACAAGTGTTGCACATGAGACTGAAGGAAGTGACCACCACCAAGATGATATGACAAGTGATGCTGGGAAAGCTCTGTATTCGGATGTTCTAGAAGAAGTGTTTGCCTTTGATAAGCTGGATGCACGGGACGAAGAAGTTGAGCGTGGCAGACATGATAAGTCGTCTACCCTTCACCTTGGTGGCTTGGGTATAGATCCTGCTATTAAATGCAACCCTGATGCCTTAGGAGATTTCAACCACCATGGTGTCGATGTGGAAATACGTCCAGCTTCTAATGCTTTGTCTGCCAGGGGTGATTCTTCTGAAGCTGGTAGTTATAAAAATACAAGACTTTGTTCTAATTGTGGTATTAGGTATCGTGTCATTGAACCAACGGAAAGGGACATTGATCTTTGTATAGACTGCAGAAATCAAAATGATTCAGCAGCTGACATCAATCCAGAGACAAATATAGTAGCTGAAAATTCCTCAATGTTGTCTATGAAGATTTCGGAAGAGAATAAATCATTTGATGAATTGAAACCCCCAGTGAACATACCTGAATTGCCATCCCATCTTATTGATATGGTTGAAGCTAGGGTTTCCGAGCAAGAAGAGAATGTTGTGCAAAGCCAGACTTCCCATTCTGAGCAAAGCCAGAAATACTCACGAGAAGATTCTCTCTCGAGGTCTCTCGTGGAAGGAGGTGAGCAAAGGCTTAATTACACCCAGAAGATGAGCCAGCCAAGTGTTGGTTCTTGTCTATCTGATAGAGACTCCGCAGGTCAGCAATTGCCGATCCTTAATGACTATTCAGATGCAAAGGTTGACAGTTCAGAAGGTGCTGGCATTTCCTTATTGCTGAAGAGGTCAAACAGTAGCAAGGGGCCTGTCGTTCAAGGCAGGACTTTCACTGCCACTAATGTACCTTATGAAGATCTGTCTTATGCCAGGGACAGTGGAAACAGTTTGAGAAGCTCCATTGGACATGGAAATTTCTCTGCTTTATCTTCTAGTGATTTCAGCTCATCTAGACAATCAGAGACTTGTGTGCAGCGACAGTTAAGTGGTAAGAAATCTGACATGGAGAATTACAGATATGATATAAATACAAAACCTCAAAGCATTGGGTTATCTTTATCTGGGAGTTCAAATCACACTCATCAAGCTTTTGGTCTTGCTAGAAGCACGCATGAAAATTTTGAGGTTTCAGTTGGTGTTATGAAATATAATGATGTTTCTCAATCTGAAGTGCTTGCTTCAGAAAATAAAGATGCAGGTGTTACCAATACATCTTTTACTGGTGCCGTAGTTTTTGAGGAAGGTCATTTTGGATGTAACGCGAGCAGTATACGAACGGATGCTTCAACCTCAGAATTGTCAAGCCATATCGCAAACATTCAATCAGAGCAAAATTCAGTAGCATCGTTTCCAAATTATGAAGACCGTGTTTCATATGAAAATGGAGAAGACATTCCAAGGATTAGAAGGAGCATCTCTGATGTGGAAGTATTGGTTATCACTCCAGAGTCTTTGCATGAGGAACAACATCCCAATCTGGACAGCGGTTCTGATGGAGTGGATTTTGTAGAAATTCCTGCCCACAGCTCTTTGGCTACAATAGCAGAAATAGAAATTGAGAATAACTGTCAAAATCTCCCCAGTTCACAGATGGGAGATGTCTCTCCTAAGTCAATGAGCATCGTGAATGAAATTCAGGAGCCTTCTATTCCTGGGTCTTCAGATAATGATATGACAGCTGTTTCAGACCCCAGTACCTCCAATCATGCACATGGCATTTTAAGTATGTTTTGTCAAGCTCCTTTTCCTTTTTATTATCTCCGTAGATTGAATTAATCTTCTCCATTCCTGATACTTGTGCATTTTAATGTCTATTTTCCATTAATTTAGAAACATTAATTTAGAACAAATTATGATGTTGGATGTTAGTTTCTTTGTGTATACACACGATTTTCAGATATCCATATTGATTAAGTACATTATTAAAGTATCCATATTGTTATTTATACTATAATTGACCCTCCACCTAAATAACATAAGCGGGAGCAGTGCTACTTAAACTAAAAGCTAGCGGTCAAGAATAAACAAATCAATGCAATTTTTAGTATTTTTTAAGTGCAATAGGATATGTTACCCTTTAAGTTATTACTGCTATGGTATGTAAAGAATAGCTGGACTAATGATTGATAGTAGTCTTTCATACTTAAATTTGGGCGCATAGTGAGAGGAGGAATGCTGTTTGAAAGATTCTATTTGGCAATCTTCTGCCTCATGTGGTATTTCCATCTTCAAATTTGTCCCTTTTTCTTGTTGTATGCACTAATACGCTTTTCGTTTGGACTTCGCATTTTGCAGAACCCTCTTTTCTTTTTTGCATATTTATATTTGTATCCTTTATCATTGTTGCAAGCAGCTATGCCCTTGGTTCACTGTTATACCCAGCAAACAACTCATTATTGCATATTGCTCCTATTTTTTGAGTGGTTTTTTTTTTTTTTATAGATATTTCTCAGCCAATCATTCTTTGTGAATGTATTTGTTTCATCCTCTTCCTCTGAACGAGGACATGGTTTTTTCATGCTAGATTGATCCTTTAGAAAGTTTCATGATCACTCTGTATCGCGTCTTTGAATTTGCATTTGCATCATCTATGAAAAAGGTTGTGCATACTTATTTGGCACTGTTATTCCTATACTTAAGTTGCTGATTCAGTGAAGGAATCTGTTGAAATATCATTTATGAAACATGGCATGTGTTTGACTTTTCAACCAAAAGCTGAACAAATGTGAACTGCAGAAACTCATGTTGTCCACTTAGCAGGTTGAAATGTACGATGTGTCATTTATTTTTCTTTGATTAGTTTTCACATGATATATTTTACTTATGGTCACAACATATACTATCTTCTAAAGCTTGGTATTGAGATAGGAACTTTAGGCTTTAGTACAGTTTTTGATAAGTTCTCTACACTTATGGCAGATGAGTCAACTGTATTGGTAGAGTGTCGAGGAGGAAGTAAAGGAAGAAGCCTGACCCTAGAAGAAGCAACGAATGCAATACTTTTCTGCAGCTCCATTGTCCATGATCTAGCCTATGAGGCTGCAACCATAGCAATAGAGAAGGAAAGTTCAGTGCCATTGGAAGGCTCTCGGCCAACAGTTACAGTACTGGGAAAATCCAGTTCTGACAGGAAGAACCCATGTGGCAGGACAGTGAGTAAACGGCACACTTCAAAAGCTCTAAATGCCAGGCAGAGGCAGTTAGAACCAAATGCAAAAGCTCCTGCTGTTGATACTGTGAACAATGAAAATGCAGATGAATCTATGATGCGAAATGTGGGGCTTCCGAGTAAAGGTGATAGTCTGAGTAAAGGTGATAGTCTGAAGCCTCCGAAGCTGGAATCAAAGTGCAACTGCGCAATAATGTGAAAAGTCTTTTACTCTGACCATGCTAGCGGTGTCCCACAATTGTTGCACTGTTAGTCCCTCCAGCCTATACAGGAGAGGAGGATGCTGAAACGAACGCTTGTATTTTATTGGTTTTGTTTTTGAAGAAGGGCTATTTGGTTTATTGCCAATTGGTTTTTGTTGGTACCAATTTATTTGTAAGAAAAAAAAAAAGAAGAGAGGAAACAACACACGTTTGTCGGTGGCATAATTGTAAAGTTCCTATTGTTATTAGGCTGATGATATTAGTGAGAGGCATTGGAGGATAGTGTTTGCTCCAGTCGCCCCATTCCATTCTTGTATGTTATTGATTGGTTCAAGTCCACTATTTCTACAGCTAAGTGTGAATTCAACTCACTCATTCATCTTCATTTCATAGTGTTTCTTTTAACCCCATTTGGTTTTTGGTTCACTGCTTGAAGAGATGCAGAAGTAAAAGACACAGCATTGATTTTGACCAGTGTTTGCTCCTCTTGGGCTCTAAGTGCCAAGTTTCATGTGGTCTGTTCGACGACAATACGGTCCAATACTTTAAATTTAAGCCTTCCCGCTCCGTTTATAGTGCAGAATATTACATTATTACTCAGCCAAACAAATTGAAGTAAAAAGATTATCACCTTCCTTTAATGGTTGATTGAAAAAATTTTAATTTCTTGAGATTAAAAAATTTATTATATATATATATGTATATATAAAAGTGATCCAATAGTAGCATTAATTTTATTGAATTTTTGATAAAAATAACCTAATTTTTAAGTTCAATTATAAATTTAATTTGATTAAAAATTTTGTTATATTTAAAACTAAAAATTCAGCGTTGCTATTAATTTTATTGGATTTTTGACAAAAACATCCGAATTTTTAAGTTCAAATATAGGTTTAATTCAATTTAATATTTTATTATATTTAAATTAAATAATTTGACATTTAAATAAACTTACTCTAAATTTTTAAGTCGATAAATAATATTTTTAGTCGACTTTCTTCGAAAGAGATTAATATAAAAGTAGTCTTTCTTGATAAAATTATTGAAGGATGGTAAATAATATATTAAAGAGATTATTTTTATACTAATACGATAAATTTGGGATTTGGTTATAAATATAAATAGATTTAAAATTAGGCTATTTTTGCCCAAATTCCAATTTTATTCCGGAGGATGTGAAGTAAATAAGGATAATTTAGTCTTTTCGTAGCCAAAATAAAAAAAATAGAAAAATAATATTTGGCGGGAAGATTAGTGCCGAAAAGGGTCCGTCTCAGAATTTCCCACCCATTTGCTCCGGACGTCTGATGGAAACCGATTCGGACTCCGACGGCTCTCATATCTCCGCCACTCCTCCTAGACACCAAAATCCACCGTCGCCACCTCCACCGCTGACGAATCTTCTCAATTCCACCAAGTCTAAAGTTAGAGTCAAACCATCCTCTCGCTCACAAGCCAAAAAACCAACCAAACCTAAACCCTCTCAACCGGCCCCAACGCCGCCTGATCCTACTCCCCCCCCAACTCTACCCTTCCAGATCCGCCGTTCATTTTCTCAAAATTCCTCAATCTCCACCGTTAATTCCCTTGAAACACTCCCTGCTGGTTTCTTCTCTAGGCACGCTTCCTTTTCAAAAATCCAAAAACCTTCTCTCCATTTCGAAAATGACCAATCTCTCAACGCTCCGTCGAACCCCGAAAGCACTGAAATCAAAGATGAAGTTGCCATGAAGAAGAAGAAGCAGCTGCAAATTAATTTAGTAAGCGTTGATGTGCCTTTGCCGCCTGTGAAATTGCAAAAATGCAGCGGGGAAGGTAACTTCGTCAGGCTGAATCTCAATGCCAATAAGCGTAAATTCGTTAACAAAGGTAAAAGAAGTACATCATACAGAGGTAAAAAAACTTTTAGGAGAACCAAGAGAAAGTTGAATAAAAATGAAAAGGAGAGCAAAGAAGACGAAGACGAAGACGGTTTAATTATTGAAACCGCGGAACATAATCAAAAGAATAGAAGAGCAAATAGTGAATTGGTTGAAGAGGCAGTGAGTGCTGTCAAGAATGAGGCATCAGATGGAAATCTGGGTGATTTGTTGAAGCTTGTATATGGTTATGATTCCTTTCGTGATGGGCAAGTGGAAGCGATCAAAATGGTTCTTGATAAGAAATCAGCTATGCTGGTTCTGCCAACTGGAGCAGGGAAGTCATTATGTTATCAGATACCGGCGATCATTTTGCCAGGACTAACGCTGGTTGTTAGTCCGTTAGTGGCGTTAATGATTGATCAGTTGAGACAACTACCTCCTATGATTCAAGGCGGTTTTTTGAGTAGCAGTCAGGTGATATATCTCGGTATTAATTATTCTCGGGTAATATATATTTTTTTCCTACTGATTGATTGCATGATGTGAGGTTTTGTGTTGTTTTAGAGACCTGAAGAGGTCGCGGAGACACTGAGGCTGGTTCAAGAAGGAGCCATAAAGGTGAGTTCATCAACAATTTGTATGATACATTCTTTTTTCCACTCGTGTCTACAGCATAATTGACGCAAATGTTGCTTTACAATTAATTAATTAATTTATTCTTTAGGCTAATGTGGCTACACCTGCATTTGTATTTTAGTTCTGTTGCATCTCACTTTTGTTAGAATTAGGCTATAAACTTTTTGGTTTAATGTTATAACTCCTGATATGCATCAGTCTTTAATCCAACTCTCTAAGCTCTATTGCCAGAAGCTAAATATTTGTTTGACTTGTGCGTCAGGTGCTTTTTGTTTCACCAGAAAGGTTTCTAAATGCAGAATTTTTATCTATATTTTCTGCTACTTTGTTGATATCACTTGTTGTAGTGGATGAAGCTCACTGTATATCCGAGTGGTAAGTGGTTGTGTTGCCTCTTTTCTCTTTGGATTTTGTTTATATTAGTGTGTGTAGTCTCTTTTAACCTCTTCTTTCTCTTTTTGAGCTACCTGCCTTTCATGAAATTTTCATAGAATCTAATTGGCATTGAATATATGAACAGGTCACATAATTTCCGTCCCTCCTACATGAGGCTTAGGGCATCTTTACTTCGAGCAAGGCTCAATGTTGAGTGCATTCTTGCAATGACTGCAACTGTCACAACCACTACTTTGCATGATGTTATGTCTGCTTTGGAGATTCCATCGAGCAATCTCATTCAGAAAGCACCATTAAGGGATAACTTACATTTATCCATATCTTTAAGTGGAAATAATAGGTAAGTGCAGGTGCTTATTTTCCTTTTTGTACTCTTTTATCTTCCTCATAAGAGTGAATAAGTGAATTTGTTCAATTAACTGATCAATGTCTTTAATTTTCTAGAATGAAAGATCTGCTTATGTTGATGAAGTCTTTTCCCTTCAAAGAAGTTCAAAGCATCATTATATATTGCAAATTTCAGGTAAGCATGTGCATTTTTTTAATATTTTCTATCCCTTGTTCCCAGTGCTCATTAAGAAACCCCACAACTCTGTTTAGTTGGCTATTCTTAAGGTAGTTTGGTTCCCTATAATGTCCTTTAGGGAAACACTCATCAAACTTCATCCTGAGATAATGTGCTTCTGCACTGTATATCAGCCTCCAATAGCCAGATAATGAATTGTGCTTCTAGATTCTGCTAGGAAGGAAAAAGAACACTTAAATAGATAATTTTTTATAAACATTTTTTTGGATTGAGTAGATGAGCTTTGTAGCTTGGCCATTGATTGGTAATTGATGCTTACATATGGATTTTGCAGTCTGAAACTGATTTGATAAGCAGATATTTATGTGATAATAGTATCTCAGCGAAAGTGAGTATTTGATATTTTCTCAACTGTATTATATACTCTATTTCTTCATCTAACTGAATTGTTTTAGAGTTAAGTGGTAAAACCTGACAAGTTTATTGGTTATTGGTTTCAGAGTTACCACAGTGGAATCCCTGCTAAGGATCGAAGCCGTGTACAGGAGTTGTTTTGCTCTAACAAGATTAGAGTGGTGAGTCAACTTCTGTTGTAGCCCTCTGGACTCTGAATGTGTGTATTGGTTGAGTAATATCATTGATATGCTTCTCCTCTCTTTATCCCTAGATTCTACATTATATTAGCTGCCACAAAATAACTGATTTGCATTCTTTTATAACAGGTTGTGGCAACCGTGGCATTTGGCATGGGACTTGACAAGAGGGATGTCGGAGCTGTAAGAATACTATTCTTGTTTTTACTTTCTTGCTTCTGCATTACATTCGCATGCAACTTTGGTGCATTCCAAAGTAGGCCATCAGGGCTTCATTCAGATTGCACTATAAATCTTGTGGCGCACCGAAGGGCTAGGCTAGTTTTGGAGGCTTTCATGCTCCAACTTTTTGGGGGTCACCTATATTCAAGTTTGATTCTTACAAGGTTCAGTTTCCTGGAAAAATTGCTTCAATCGGTACAGTCATTTATTGGAGTTGAATAACCCCGGAATGCTTCTGTTCCTCATCTGTGTACATACTTTTGTATTTGATTGAATACGCTTGTGGACTTAGTGGTACCCTGGAGTTATCCAACTGGCTTTATTTACTCAAAATTCCTGCAACATGTTTAGCCGTCCATGGTGATTTGTTTTGTCACAAGATCTATTGAACATGCATTCTCATAGATATTAATGCCAAAATACCTTGTTTTCTTATCCAGGTGATTCATTACAGCTTGCCAGGAAGCTTGGAAGAGTATGTGCAGGTTCATATTTGCTTCCGAAGTAAAAACGATTTCATTGGATTTTCTGTATGTCACAGTTTAACAAAAAATAAGGTAAAATATTGTAGGAGATCGGACGTGCCGGACGGGATGGGAGGTTGTCCTATTGCCATCTGTTTTTTGATGATATCACATATTTCAGGCTCCGTAGTCTTATGTACAGGTGGCTCAGTCTTAGTTGTTTCCTCCATTGACTGTATCAGGATTTCAGAGATCTGGAAATTGATTTAAGATCTTGTTTTCTCAGTGATGGAGTAGATGAATATGCAATCAACAAATTTCTCTGCCAAGTTTTCACCAATGGCATGAATTCGTGTGGGAAGCTATGTTCGTTAGTCAAAGAATCAGCCACACGCAGATTTGATATGAAAGAAGAGGTTCTCTACATGTTCTATTGCTGCATCAACTTTCCATATGTCATACAATTCATCAACAGGAAACTTTTGTTCTGATAGAAACTATTTATTTGCTTCGAATAGCTTGTGTTAAAAGTACTGAGCAAGTTCTATATTATCACACAACAATTTTCCTCTGCTTCCACATTATGTTGGTTGTCTGATGATTATCAAAAGACCTCCCTTTTAGTATAGGAAAATAAAAATAAGGGAGCATGTGCACTGAACACACACGAACTCAATTTCATAGCTCACATAATTTTACGGTCAACATGGCCACTACGTCTGGAATACTGTATGGCAAGAATGATTTGTTTGCTGCACGGCCTTTACATTTCCATGCACACTAGAGTGATAAACACTGGGAGACATGTTTTCAAAAACACATACAGGCCAACACATTTATTGGTGTCTGAAAATTGCGTACTTTACTCAAATACCTCATGTTGAATTGCCCTTTGGCATGTCTAGTAGTAATAAGCTGGGTTGCCTTGTTTTGATTCTGTCAGGTGATGCTGACTCTTTTGACACGATTGGAGTTGGGTGAAGTACAGTACTTGCGCTTACTTCCACAGTTGAATGTGACTTGCACTTTAAATTTCCATAAGGTAATGTTAGTAGACTTATGTTCTATGTCTCAGGCCTGTATAAACTCACTTGTGTGCTTTAATGGCTTTAAGGGACACACAGCAAGGTTATTCAAGCCTTTAAGGTGCATTTGTTGCACTGTGAAAGCTGCAGAAATAAATTAGAGAATATCACTCTGGTTCAACACGTTTAATATTGCATTGACTTTCATAGAGTATGCTAATACAAACCCTGTTTTATAATTTGGTTCGCTAAAATTTTAGCCTTGTAATTTTGTTAAATTTTGGGAAGAAGGCCTAGTTTGATGAGCATCATTTGAAATTTTTAATTGTAAGGAATGATGTTATAGTATTCCATCTTGCAATATTGGAAATTGTAGTAATTTACATAACTGCAGACTGCTCCGACATTACTTGCTGACAAGGACAAGATGGTTGCAGCAATTCTAAAGAAGTGAGAGTGCTTTCAACGCTAGATTATTAGCTGTCAAATCTATTTCAGATTGTAAAATTTTTGGTAAATCCAGTAACATTTCATGAATTTTCAGGTCTGAAGCTAAGAAAGGGCAGTATGTGTTTGACATACCTAATGTGGCAGATAGCATTGGGGCTACAACAATTGATGTATTAAATCAGTTGCTGAATCTCAAGGTTGGGATTATTCTATTGTTTGTG
Organism: Swietenia macrophylla; assembly: GCA_032401905.1. NCBI lineage: Eukaryota > Viridiplantae > Streptophyta > Magnoliopsida > Sapindales > Meliaceae > Swietenia > Swietenia macrophylla. Next base: position 6,062,849 of record CP135585.1, on the reverse strand, counting down.
TGTGTGTGTGAGCTGTACATAAGTTTATTTTAGTGGAAGCCTTTTTATTGTTTACCAACTTATTGAATATTTAATGTCCATGAAACTCTCTTTTTTTGTTGGATATCTTAGTTGAGGGGAGAAATAACGTATGAGTTGAAGGATCCAGCCTATTGTTATACAATCGTGGAAGTCCCTAGTGATTTTTGTTCTCTATCAGCACATCTTACCAAATGGTTGTCAGAGGTTGAAAATTGCAAGGTGATTATTCTAGCACAATCAATTTGAAGCTGGTTTGAGTTTTAGTATGATGTGAAAACAGTAGTCAATGCTTTTTATGGGAAAGGGGTAGATTGCATGAAGTATCCATGCTGGCTGTTATATTTTATACTTATGGTGTGGACTTATTTGTTTTTCACTAAATGCTGTCTGCTTGTTGATAATAAATCAATCTGGTCAGTTCTGTAGGCCACTTCTGCCACAGGATTTATACTACCGGATAATTATCAGGTTATTAAGTGCCCCCATGAGCACCTATTGGTTGTGAAATGCTTTTGTCTTGTTTTTGCTGTACTAGAGCTCACGAATTTCAATCATAGCAATTCACAATACTTGTAGTCAATCCCTGTGGTCAAACAGTTGGGGTTGTTCCTTAACTATGCTTGGCCATATAAACAAACACATAGAAAGAGATATATGCTCTTCATAATGTCACGAACCAGTTGATTGGCTTGTACTGCAATTCTAGTTTTGTGTTTGTTTGTGTTTCTTTTTAAATCTTTTCCCAACCTTATATGCTTTCTTCTATGAATTAGGTATACAAATTGGATGCAATGTTCAATGCCACTGTCTTTGCAGTGGATGTGTGTGAGAAGATGCATGGTTGCCATGGTTCACAGCATACCCCTTGCTTGCAAAAGAACATTCTGAATTACTTCAAGGGTGATGACGAGTGTGATGTGCCAAATAAGATTGGCCAGAGCAGGTAAACAGAAATTCTTTCAGCCTTATTTTGCATTCACAGAAAGCAGAGATAAAATATTGATCTCCTGTTACTTCATATTGCATGATATTCAATGATACTTGATATTGAAATTTGTATCATGTAAATCATCCTGCCTGTCCACTGAATTTTTGACATGACTTTTCTCTTTTCACTAGTAGATGTCATGTGATCATACTGATAGAATTTACATTTACATTTGCAGCCCATTTTTACGAGCAGATATGAAGGTGATTATTTACACTGTGTTTTTGGATTCCATTGTCAAGGCAACTCATATTTGGTAGTGTTGAGTTATTTGTTCTGTTTTTGCATATCAGGTGTTTCTGCAGAGTAACTCACATACCAAATTTACCCCTAGAGCTGTTGCAAGGATAATGCATGGCATTTCAAGCCCAGCCTATCCTTCTACAATTTGGTCTAAAACACATTTCTGGTATCTTAAAAAAGACTTTTATTCGAATGCTTTGGCTTTTTTCTTTTTCTTTTTCTTTTTTCTATCTGAGGATTTTAGAATGCTGAACTCTGAAAAAGTCATAACTCACATTGGGGAGATTTATTGACGTCTTTTACTGACGTAAGAAACATGCTATCTCTTAGGAAATGTAAAAGTAGTTAAGCATTTGAACCACTAGCTTTGACAGTTTATCAAGTGATTCGTTTAAATTTCATTAGAATAAGTTCATGTTTGTCACCAAGCTGATTATGGGTTACAGGGGAAGGTATATGCAAGTTGATTTCCAAGCTGTAATGGAAGCAGCAAAGGCAGAACTCCTGAATTTTGTTGGGAAGGATGGATTCTAGCGGCTAAGAATCAGGCATAACATCCTGTAACAGTTGCGCTGGAGGGCCATTTGATGGTAACACACCATAATAGCAGTGTGAATTCTTGTTATCACTTTTTTATCATTCTGATTTTACTTTTAGCTGTTTCCAGATTTCTGCAGAGCTTCGGAAATCCAGAATTAGAGTGCAGAACATAACTTTACAAGGGAAATCACATCCTTGAACCAGATTATAATTTTATGATGACTTAAGCAATCAATTTGCTGCTGGGTTAATTGATATAGCAGGTAAGCTGCTTAATCATGATTCAGCAACTGACCTATTTAGATACGTCTGAATGAGCAAAAGAAATACAATTTATCCAACATGATTCAATCATGTAAAAGAGGTGAATATGAATCCACTGTTTAGATCTTCCGCGGCATCGGAAACCCAATAAAAGTGTAGGAGGACAAAAGTTTTGAGTTCAAGCACATTCATATCATTTTGATTTTCTTTTAGTGTGATTTCTGAACAAATTTTGTTACTTTTTAAGGTCATATAGTCAGCAATAATAAAGCCTAAAGCAGGAACGTGTTACCAACGGACATTAGCCATTACGTTATTATGTTAACATCTCTTAGGATGATTATTCGCCAATCATTCATTTCTCTAAGTTTATATCAAGGGCAGTAGTTCTGTTCTCCTAATAGCCTTCATTTGCACGGAGGAAACTGATGGTTCGTTCATTATTCAACGTGATGTTGCCTTGATTGAGGAGGATGTGAGAAGCAATTTGATCATGTATGTATATCTCTGTACATGTTTCAGTTGAGATTGACAGAAATTTTGGGAATTGGCATGAGAACTAAACAAAGGAATCTGATTATATATACCATAGTCAGTACACGGAGGATATTTGGGTTTCAAGCAAGTAAACTTATATTACCATTCAAAAGCAAGCATCCGATTGTGTAGTGCACGCAAAAGGATGTTTGACTGAGAAACCAATTTCCTACAAGTTAAACTCAATTTGAGGTGAACTGAAAAGAAAATTGAAACTTGCCACATGGGCTGCGGACAATTCCCTCTATTGCCAAATAAAATTTCCAACTTTAATTTTTTATACAAATAATATTTTTTTTTATTTGTTAAGTTGTGAGTACAACGGGGAAAGATATAGTGTTACTTGACCCATTCTATTTCAAATTAGATATGTCTTGGATTTGATCATCCTCTTATCTATAACTTTCTAACTTGAAACAATCAAACAAATGAATTATTCCAAGAAAATCTCATACTCTATAATTCTAATCAAAGTTATGAAATTATGAAAAATATTTAACTGGAAAAAATTTTCTTTGCGTAATAAAAATATTGTGAATTATAAAATAAAAAAGAGTCGAAAAAAATATATTGTACAATTAGATATTAATAAATCAGAGTGATAAAATTTAACAATCAAATGAAATTGATTTTTATTAAATATTTTAATTATTATACTCTTGAAATTCAGTTGAAATACAAATATCTCAAATATAATTTACATAGTTATTATGATATTAATATTATTGTATAATTTTAGTTATTATCAGTTGATTATATTGAGTAGAGCCAAACGCTAGGTATATATTGTATAGTGTAATTTTTGAAGGTTAAAAAGGTAAATGTACAGGTCACGTCGCGTCTTTAATAAAAGTCTACGAGAGAAAGTGAGAGAGGATAGAGGAAGAACACCCAAAACGAATGAATTATATAGTATTTAAAAATAAAATAATAAGGGAAAATGGGCAGGGTATATTCGGGACATGAATTGAACGAGTAAGCATATTCAGCTGGGGGAAGAGGGGCGAAGACCGTTAGTTGTTAACAAGAAAAATGAAAATAATTGCTTCCCCATTGAAACAATAGCAAGAACAAGAACAAGGGGAAGAAACCAGAAACCTCCTAAAGCTACCCTTTTTCTCTCTCTCTCTCTCTCTCTGGTCTTCCAAATATTCAAACACCTATCTAATTCGCTTTAAAATTTATCCATTTTTACTCGGTATTTATTTTGACAATCGCTGACAAAGAAACGAGGGAATTTTGAAGAATCAAGATGGATGATTACTCTGGATCATCTGGCTCTATGTTAGGGGACTCGGCTTCATCTACGTCTTCTTCCTCTTCCTCTTCTGCATCATTGTCTATATTCACGAATTACCCTCTCATTGCCGCTCTTGTCGCGTTTGCCATCGCCCAATCCATCAAATTCTTAACTTCCTGGTATTTCTCTCTCTCTCTCAATGGGGTTGTTAATTTCATCAAGAATTTTGAAATTGGGATCTGGTTAAAAATGTGGGTTTCGGAGGTTTGGGTTAAGTGGTTTGTGTATTATATTGTTTGAGAATGTTGTTATCAATTGTTGACCCGTGGGTTATTGTTTGGAAAATTGTCTTAGCGTTGTTGATTAGATTTTTTTTACGGTTCTTGAAGAAGAAGGAGGGGGGTGGGGGGAAATGTGATCGTTGAAATGATTGTGAAAGTTATGAACATTATGAACTATGGCTTTGCCAGATCTTGAAATGATTACGAACAATTGAGTAGTTCGTTGAGTTCAGGAATCAACTCATGCCTTCTTCATAACCCCTGGGTCTAGCGGTGAACAGCATCGTTTCTTTTCAACATTCATATTACTTTTACAGTCATTTGTGGCTTTATGAGTTGTGGGATAGCATAAATCGTTTTTTCCTTCTGGCTTCTTTGACCAACATCTTTCATTTTAGGGATCAATAATGTAGAGAATTAGTTGGCTGTCAATTGTCTTTTGCGAATAAGACTTTTCTTTATTTTGCTGTTTCTCATTCTGTTGCTGTCTAATATTGTTGTAAAAAGCACTTCTTTTTGGGAGTTCCGTCTGTTTCTTCTTAAATGATATACATAAGGGAATCTTGGTTGGGGAAACTTTATTGGGTAATAATGCGAATGGGGATTTTCTTTAGTAAATTTTGAGTTATAAGCATGTCAAATGATAGCTACCTACCAATTTACGTATGTTATGCTTCTGCTCACAGTGATGGGATCCTGCTTTTGTTATTTAAAATATCCTGAAAAGCTTAAGCTTTGCTAGATTTGCAGGTACAAGGAAAGACGATGGGATCTCAAGCAACTTGTTGGATCTGGAGGCATGCCATCTTCCCATTCTGCAACTGTTACTTCTCTGGCGGTTGCTGTTGGGTTCCAAGAAGGTTTTGGAGGGGCGTTGTTCGCTACTGCACTGGTCTTAGCATGTGTTGTATGATCCTCTATCTCCATCTTGTTTTAACTGGCATATAAATCACTTCTCAAAAACTTTAGTTTAAGTAGTTAATGTTTGAAGACCTCATTCAGCTGGGTCATATGTACTGCTTTCTCTGTCTCTTCTTCAGCTGTGCAATTGGCATATTTTTTAATTAGTGTGATTTTGATACTTAACAATCATGATGAATATTGCCTTTTAATGTTGAGAATACGGTGGCAGGTGATGTATGATGCAACTGGTGTAAGATTACAAGCTGGGCGCCAGGCAGAGGTTTGATGCTTTTGCTGCTTTTGTTTTTCCCCTTTGCTCCTCAATTCTCACCTCTCTCCTCTATGTCTCTCGTTCTCTGACCATGTTCAAAGAATGGCATGTAATAGAAGCTTTTACTGATCAACTACTTGTCATGTCCAAGAATTGTTATTTGATTGATGTGTATGAATTTCTTGTTTGGATTTTACTTTGTTTTCTTTTTCATGTATTGAAATTGGATATTCTTCAGGTCTTAAATCAAATTGTATATGAACTTCCTGCGGAACATCCTCTGGCTGAAAGCAGACCATTGCGTGAACTTCTTGGTCACACCCCTCCTCAGGTCTGGTATATTACTATGAATTTTTACCCATAATGATATATCTGATATGTATTACCATTGGAAGTCTTACAAATCTGTATATGTGGCCCATCCATTGTTCAAGTTTTCGTTGAAATAATTACAGAAGATGGTCCTGTAATTCCTGTGAGAAAAAATGTTGGTGATATTAATTCCTATTCCTCTTTACTTTGTTACATCGTAACCATTTATATCCATACTTTTGATTTGTGAATAACAAATTGCCATTCCAATTTCCCTCGAATAAAGCATCCGTCAGAAGATACATATGACCTTTTTTATCCACTCTTGATGGGGACATAATGTGGCTAAAATTATACACTATTTATACCTGTTAATACTGATGGAAGTTGTCGGTTGAGAATTCTTTAGGCGTACTCCGCGGAATCTGTGAATTTGTTTCTTTGTATGATTATCATTGTTTTTTATTGTTTATATTTCCCTGTCTATTGCAGGTCATTGCTGGTTGGTTACTTGGAATTGTAACTGCAGTTGTAGGCCATGTCATCATCCTAGCTACTAGCTAGTACCCAAACTTAAACAGTTAAGCTCAAGTAGATCCTGGATATCATCTTCCAAGATCTCTAACATTCGATTGTGCCATAGAAGGGTATTGAAAATGCAGATCTGTGACCAGAATCATTTCCAAAACTTGAATGCTAAGCCAGTGGTCTTTATCTTGGGCATGTTTCTTTCATTGAACTCTCTTCTCTCTTCATTCAAATGATAGCATTTCTCAAGATGTAATTTGATTGATTACACTATCTGATGTAAAAGCAACTTGTGTTAAATATTAGCCATAAGTTTGATCAGTATACATACTTGTTGCAATTGAACCCTCTTCTCTGCGTCCTTGACGAATGTTTTATAACAATGGCAGTCAACTTACTTGAAAGTGGTCAAAAATGGTAGATCATATTTGGCTGCCAAAGGTTGAGGAAATAAGAGATTGCCTGATGATTCTTCTGTTATAAACATCTCCTAAGTCTAGTTCTTCTGCATCTTGAAGTAAAAACAAGAGTGGGCAAGGCTCCTTAAGTGGATAGTTTTCTCGCTACAATGTGTTTCAAAACTGAAGTATTATATTGAAATAATTGTTCCATAATATGAATGAAAAAGCAGGCCATAGAATTTTCTAGGACTCGTACATTTTTGTGAATATATCTGGCCCTACTAGTCTAGATGACTTTATTCTCTAAAATTGGAAATACATTATATGTGCAGAATACGTGTAGATAGCTCAATCTGAGAACAGAAAAATGAAAAGAACCATCAGCACAAGCATGCACACAAAAACATCTCACTGGCTGTGTTTTTTTTTTTTTTTGTTTTTGTGATTAACAGTGTCTGTAAGGTTGAATAAATGCTATTAAGCAAAAACAGCAAAAAACAAAGAAGACTAAGAGGGAAAATTTGAAGCGATAGCTATGTTGGTTTAGCTGAGTTCGCTATAGTTGGATCAAGACCAAGAGCAGAAGGAACTTCCATAGCTGCTGTGAAGTTCTGAACGCTAATGGCAGTATTAAAAATGGCAGTCTTAGAACAAGTCTATCATGGAGGTCAAGTATCAATCTATTTCAGAACAGAAAGATAATTGGAATGTAGAAAAGGTAAAACCAATACCGGCTTACGTTTTACTTCCTGAGTATGAAGTATTGAAGATGGTGCAATACCCTGTATCAGAGAAGCTAATTTCTAGGCAAGATTATGAGCATCCTGAACGCCAGTATTCATTCCTGGATGTAATTAAGAACAATCTTTTACCCTCTATTACTAGAATACATTGAGCAGGACTTGTTGGATCTGTTCAAATATAAATTTTGCATGGAAGAAAAATGTATGTACAGGAAAAGACATGTATCGGTGACTATATATATACAAGTCACGGCACCTATGGCACCACGGCTCAAGGCTGCGGTGCCCGAACACCCAATTGCATAAACCCAAAACAGAAGTTCGGGAGCCCCGTGTCCTGGGACGCTAATTTTGACAAGTATTTGTGCGGTATTTAATTAGATTTAATCTCATTATATTAATTAAATTTGTCTTATTTTATTTTTATTAAAGTTGGTTTTCAACTATATTTCCCAAAGGCTTTCCATGCTGAAGTGTAAACATTCATGTGGTTTATGATTTACGTTTAAATTTTCATTTAGTGGTTTGACCATCATTTTCTACGGTTGAGATCTAGGAAAAGGCAATTACTTAATGAGGTATTATCCTCTACAATGGAGTCTACGGAGCCACGTAGTCACACGACATTGACAAGTGCTGGGCTACCTCCTAGTATGTGCACAAAATCGAGGCGAACGCAGTGGTCCCCATCTCGTGCAATTCCGACATGGTAACCTGTGATTCAATGCCGCTGCAAAAATCAGTGTCCGATAGTACCGAAAGTCTGGTGAAATCGGATGCACATAAATACGCTCGCAGTCTACTTAATTTAACCCACTGGACCCAGAGCGGCCCATCGCAGCCACGTGAAAAGGTCAGAAACCCACCATCGTCGTCAAAAACAACTCCATTATATCGCTGATCCATCTGACACAATTACAATCTCTCACCGTACACGTGTCGCCCATCGAGCTTACAACACTATTCCAGTTACCGTTAAAAGGACAACCGTATTTTAAAAAAATAAGTCATTCTCTTTTTATTTTTCTTTATTTTGCCGCTGAAACTCTTCCCTAGATTCCGTTGTGCGTGGAGGCTAGTTTGCTCAGTAATAAAAGGCTATTGCTGCTTTCTATGTAAATGGTTACTTTATGCGAGTTTTCTTTTTACTGTTACTGCCATGTATGTTGGCTGGTTCAAGTTTCGACAAGGGCATATTTATTCTGAGTATATTTTAGTGTAGGATGGATCTGAGCTTTAATTATTTTTTCTTGGCTCTGTAAATCTCGAAAACCTATGGGTTTAAAGAATTATTCTCTGTAGATTAGTTGTTGGAGTCTGAATAATCAGTTCACTCTTTTCAGTGTGTTAGTTGAACGCAATTATGAAGCTTTGATTAGTACTTACTGGTTTAGTCTTAGATTCAGTACTGCATAGCGCACATACATGCCTTTAGCATTTTAGCTTTGTGCTTTGGTGCTTGTTTTATTAAATGGGTGTTTAGTTTTTCCTTTTACTTTGGAGAATAGTTATCTGTAGATGAATTCTAGATGGGTCCCTTGCTGCAGTGAGAAATACTTTGGACATTTTTGGTGTTGCCGCTGTGCATTATTGCTTTTTGTTTGATGCACCGTATTTGGTAAATTGTGTACTAATTGCTTGTATAGGTAAATGACACCATTTTTTTCCCAATCTAGTGAATGGGAAAGATTGGTAAGGCTGTCCTATATGTTCGATCATATGTGTGTTGGAAACTCGTTTGATTTCTGTGGGTTACATTTAAAGGTAATTAACTTAATTCTATTCGCTGTTTTTGCCTTTGCTGGGGCCCGATTCGGGGTCCTAATTCATATGCCCAGATCTGCTTTTGGACACAGTTATAGTTTCTGAAGTGACAAACAACTTAGAAATCACGATATGATCTTGTCCATGTTTCGTTTTTGCGAGGATTAAGTCTTTGGTCTCTAGTACGGTTAGATTTCAACATAGAGAGTTGAGTGGAAGTCTGGTTTGGTGGTCACTTTTGCTTTTTGTGAGAGAAAGGATAGTTGAGCGAGTGAGTGAGAGAGAGAAAAAAGCTTTAGGAGAGAAATGAGATCTGTAGATGACAAGGGAATTTCGAGTAGCAGTACTATTAGTTTTGAGTTTCATAAAGGTAATGGAGCTAACCGTAGTTCTCACCATCGAACAGCCTTAGGCAAACCAACACCTTCAAAATGGGACGATGCCCAGAAATGGCTAGTGGGTTTGTCAAGAGGGGGAGACAAAAGCCAATCCAAAACCAAGCCACGAAACTCAAATGCAGATGATAGGAGACTAATAGCGCCTGTTCCACAAAAGGAACAAGACTACTCGAATGATGACGATGAAGGGGAAGTAGAACAAAATGGATGCATGGATGCAATGGCAACTCAGTACGAACTGCAAACAAAGAATGCTGATTGTGATGAGTCATTTTGGCTGATCAATAAGCCTGCGGAAAATTCAAATACAGCTGTTAGATCCATATGTGTGAGGGACATGGGGACTGAGATGACTCCTATTGCAAGCCAGGAGCCTTCAAGAACAGCTACACCGATTAGAGCCACAACTCCTACAGTAAGGAGTCCCATAACTTCAGGATCCTCAACTCCGGTTAGATGTCAACATGGAGTGCGGGGCACCGGCAGTTATCAAGCAGGCCTAACATCAACAGAGAACAGAGGCGAGGGTAACTCTGGTGCTGGCGGGGCTGGTGCAACCAGACGGTATGGAGAGGATTCGAATGGTTGCAAAATAGCTGAGAACACGGGTTCTGATCAAGAAAAGAAGCTGAACAATTTAGAGACGCGAGCAGTGGCTTGGGACGAGGCAGAGCGTGCTAAATACATGGCAAGGTGAGCTGCAAATATTAAATGTCCCTGGCTATTAACTTGATTGACTAAAAGCAACAGTTTAGAGTTCTTTTTACTCAGCTCTCTGGAATTAAATTGCAACATTGTTGAGTATTTCCCCACCATGTTAAGATTTGAGTGGAGTTTGCCCAGGTTTATTCTGTTGGACACAATAAACCTCAGATATTATTAACATAGCTGCTAATATGATATGCTCGTAATTTTTTATTATAGGTACAAGAGAGAAGAGGTGAAAATACAAGCATGGGAAAATCATCAGAAGAGGAAAGCTGAGATGGAAATGAAGAAAATGGAGGTATTCCTGTCCTAGAATCCAACCAAAACAGACTTTGTTTTAAATGCATGGATATTACTGCAGTGATCAATATAAATAGACTGCAGTTTTCAGGGTAAATAAATCTTGGAAATGATGTTGCAGATCTCCTTCTCCATATTGATTCCTTACAAGCATTTTGTACCTTTTGCTTAACAATTTCACACTTCTCGTTTTTGCAAGAAAACGTCTGATTTTAATTATTTTGCAATGCTGTTTTCAAGAAAACTGAATAGATTTATTGTCCTTGTCAAGCTCATTTGGTAACAGAACAAGGAAGGTGCAGTAACGTAGATCTTTATTCAACAGCATGGGGTCATTTTTACCCATTTTGTTGAATCCAAACCTAGCATAAACTGCTTTTTTGGCTCAATTAGCTATATGATGATCCTCACTGAAGCAAAACTAATCTTTTTACTGCTACTAAGTCGACTTAAATTGCCAGTTATGGTGGTTTCAACCTGGAGAGGTGCTTAAAGTCAGAAGCTTGAAAATAAATGAACAGAGAAGCACGTGTCAAATGCAGAGCCATGTATAGGCAGCTATTTGTTCTTACATTATTGTTTTCTTAATTTACAGACACATGGGTTACATTAAAAATCTTCTCATTCATCTATTTTATAAGGACTTTTCGGTACTTAAAAAAGTTTCGGCTGTCTGACCACTTGTGTTGTATCTCCAGGTCAAGGCTGAGAGATTGAAAGCTCGAGCACAAGAGAGGTTGACAAACAAGCTTGCCGCCACAAGGAGAATTGCCGAAGAAAAACGTGCAAATGCAGAAGCAAAATTGAATGAGAAAGCTGCAAGGACTTCTGAGAAAGCAGACTACATAAGGAGGACTGGTCACTTGCCCTCTTCATTCTCTTTTAAGTTACCTTCCCTTTGTTGGTGGAGACTCTCCAACAGCACATTCAGATGTCAAATCTGCCATCAAATGTAGTCCCACCACTTCTTTCTGATATAATTATAAACTTTTGTATTCAGTTGGATATGATAAAATGCTTTTCCATGGGGTTATTGCCTTGAATAATTATTGGACACCCCATTTTCGAGTTAGGCATTCTGATGAAGCAAAAGCCGAACTCCTAATGCAAATGTTTATATTGCCCATTACAAGTTTACTTGTATTGAATATATATGCCTTCTCAAAAATGTTCCAGTAATTACCTGAAGTTTTTAAAGCTGACCAATCGTGGAAGTAACAATGATGAATATGTGATTGCACTTACCTGTTGCGTTTGTTGAAACCCATGCTCAGTTGGGAGGAAAAAATTAATGCATGAATGAGAGGCCTAGGCATTTACTGCTCAAGATAAATGCAGTCTAGACTGACCACATCAATGAATGATCATTCATCCCGATCCTGACCGACAATAAATTAACAATCACACGCACATTTATTAACCGGGAAAAGAAAAATCAGGCCAAGCACAAAAATAAGTCTAGCAAATCCAGAAATATGCAAGCCCCAAGAAATCTCTTCACTAAAGCAGGAGATTCAAATCCATGATTAATGGTTTGGATCTTCATGCATCTCTGCAATTCAAAGTTCTTGAAAAAGGTAGTCAACAAATGGGAGGCTCATGAACATGATGTCTTGCATCGGGTATGCTATAGAATGACAATTTGGAGAGGCAACATTCAACACCCATTTTATCAGTATCCAACAATTCTATCAACTGGGTTAAGTTACTTGCTTGTCAACAATGGCACACCACAATTTGCTTTGGTGGGCTGACTACAAATGATCATTTGGTTGATGACAAATACAGAAATAGTAATCCATTTGAGGATGCAAGAAAACATGGGCAGCGAAAATTAGTCACACACGTTGTTTTCTGTCTCTGTCCCCCTCAGAAGATTTATATCTTGTTTGGCTATGATCATTCACTTGGCTGAAGTCGAGAAATTGTTCTTTGGGATAAGTCAAAAGTGGATGCAATGCAATAAAGAACTAGAAAAGCACTTCTGATTAGCTTACAAGCCAACGCAGTCCACATTCAATGGACGCGGTTCAGTGGATAATACAATCCATCCATTTTTCAATAGCCATGATGTGTTTGATGGCTTCATCCAAATTCTCACTATTTACCCATAAAAAATAATAATTAATACAATATATCAAAATAGAAAAAGTAATTAAAATTTAAAATTTATTTAAATATATTAATACTTTATTATATATTTAAGTATTTAAAATAATATTATAATGATTTATTTTCTTCATCTTAATAAAATTGAATATATTTTTCGTATTTTTTTTTAAAAATTCTTCTATATTTTAACATAAAATTTGATATTATTTTAATTTTTATTTACTTAAATTTTATAATATTAGTGAAATATATATAGTTATAAAATAATAATAATGTAATTCTATTTTAACAATAAAAGAAAGTTTTACCGCGTGACTCCGTCCTAGAAAAGTATTTTAAATATTTATTTTAAATAAAATAAATAAATGAAAATCGAGAGCCATCATATCGCGATCGCAAACGCGACCTAAAGAAGTATAGCGTTGCTGCATCTTTTTCTCCTTCCTCTCGCTCTGTCTCGAAGCTGCACTTAGCCGCCTACTCAATCTATCACTTCCCGATTGGTAAGCGCAATTCAACCTTATCTCTTATGAGAAGAGATCGAAAGATTTTATATTCCAATTTCCCCAATTTTTTAGGGTTTCTCCTCTTTATTTTGCATTCAATTTCTGGGGTTCTTACTATATAGGCCACTATCGAGTGAACTTCTATTGTTTTTTTTTTTTTACCTTTTCTGTTATTTCCTGTTTACTGTCACGACGATTGATTTTGTATTATCTATTGGTCTGAATTTCGTTTGACTTAGGGCTAGGATTTGTGTTTTCTTAAAATCTGAAAAATTGAAAAAAAATAAAATTGTGCTGATTGTATCCTAGAAATAGGGTTTATTGGTAAGAATTAAGGGGATTGAATTGCAATTAGGTTTTCTGCCCAAGTTTAGTTTTTTGATAAGCATATATGGCGGCTGGGAGACATGGGGGTTATCGTGATAATGAGTTCAGAGACCGTGAATCCGATTTTAATGTGTCCGGGCGTGGATTTTCTTACTCCAAGGATGAATATGATTATGATCGGATGAGGAATAGTAATCGTGAAAATAATGAGCGGGGTCGTGTTCATTATGGAAGAGATAGAGTTAGGGTTAGACAAAAGGATATTAAGGAGAGGGAAGTGATAATTAATGGAGGCTACCGCTCCTCATCTAGTAAGAGTGATTCAGATAGTGGTGGTGGTAGTGGTGGCCCTCGTGGGCCTAGGCAACCTGAGTTGGTGACGAAGGCTGTGGATAGGGAGCCTGGTGAGTTGTCAAGTGAAAGTGGGTCTGATGATGTAACTGAAATTGAGGATGATGCAAAAGGTAAGGGTAATGAGGTTTCCAAGGGGGTAGAGAATGGGAATCAGTCTCCTTTGGAGAGGAAAAGGAAGTTCTCACCTATAGTGTGGGATAGAGATGATAATGAAGTTGGTGAAAGTAGGAAATCACCAGTTGTGACGGCTCTTCCTCCTCCACCTCCTTTGCCTAAGGCATACCGCAAATCACCTAATGTTGTCCCAGAAAGAGGTGTGCTTATATACCCCCTAAAGAGTAGGTTAAACCATAATTTGCAGCCTGTTTCACCAAGTATGCCTGCTGTGACTTCTAGGTCAGTTGAATATGTTGCATCTGAGTCTCCTGGAAGGTCAGCTTCTTCTCCGTCAAGAGAGCAGCCATGGGGTAATGAACAGGAAGTGGAGCAGCTGGATGATGAAGATTATGCACCAACCCGGAATATATCATCTTCGAGATGGGCAGCTGGAAATAGTTCTCCAGTTGGTGAAGGTGAAATTTTAGAAGATGAGGAAATGCCAAAAAGGAGGAAGAAAATGTCTGTTTCAGAGTCTTTGCAAACCAGAGCACGGAATAAGTCTGTCAGTCCAGAGGTTGGTGAGCTTAAGAGAATAGGATCTGAAAGAGCAAGATCGAGGTCATCTGAATCTGATGAACGAGGCAACCGTGATAGGCCATTGAGTGGTGATGAGTACTGTGGTAATGAATCAGTGAAGGATGATTATATGGAGATTGATGGGGAGCATAATAACAATGATACTGTTAGCGGGTCTGAGACAGATTCTGAGGATGAAAATGATTCTTGTGAGACACCAGAGCCTGCAACACTGCCTCAAAGAAGTATAAATATGCTTCTGGGATGCAGAAGTGTTGACGAATTTGAAAGACTGAATAAGATTGATGAAGGCACTTATGGTGTTGTATATAGAGCTAGAGATAAGAAGACTGGGGAAATAGTAGCATTGAAGAAAGTAAAGATGGAGAAAGAAAGAGAAGGTTTTCCGTTAACTTCTCTGAGGGAAATAAACATTCTCCTTTCTTTTCATCATCCATCAATTGTGGATGTTAAAGAAGTTGTTGTAGGGAGTAGCCTAGATAGCATTTTTATGGTAATGGAATACATGGAACATGATCTCAAAGGACTCATGGAGACAATGAAGCAACCTTTTAGTCAAAGTGAAGTAAAATGCCTAATGCTCCAGCTATTGGAGGGTATCAAGTATCTTCATGATAATTGGGTGCTGCATAGGGATTTGAAGACATCAAACCTGCTTTTGAATAACCGGGGTGAGTTGAAGATCTGTGATTTTGGGCTGGCTCGTCAATATGGGAGCCCACTGAAACCATATACACATTTAGTGGTTACTCTTTGGTACAGGTGAGCTGCACTTTCCCATTCTCTTCTTTCAAGCCTACTTTCATAAATATGCTTTAGAATTTATTGTTATGGGAGCCCACTGAAACCATATACACATTTAGTGGTTACTCTTTGGTACAGGTGAGCTGCACTTTCCCATTCTCTTCTTTCAAGCCTATTTTCATAAATATGCTTTAGAATTTATTGTTTCCCATCTTTTGTTTGCATGTAAGTGCGCGCTATTGAGTATTGACATACTTACACAAATATATGGCTGCTGTCTGCTTTGCAGGGCTCCTGAGCTTCTTTTGGGAGCAAAACAGTATTCAACAGCAATTGACATGTGGTCATTGGGCTGCATCATGGCCGAACTGTTATCAAAGGAGCCACTATTCAATGGGAAAACTGAATTTGATCAACTTGACAAGGTCAATTTAATAATTTAATGCCTCATTTAAGTAAATCATGTTGATAATTCTTTGGTTTTCTAATTATTATTTTATGGGTTTTGTTATTATTTCAGATCTTCAAAACCCTTGGCACACCAAATGAGACAATTTGGCCTGGATTTTCTAAGCTGCCTGGAGTCAAGGTCAACTTTGTCAAGCATCAGTAAGTATTAATTTTTCATTATTTTTCTACAGCACAAAGTTGGCCCTGAAATTGAGGTTTGCTTATTGTTGCCACTGTTTTCCCAGGCTTCCAGCTTTGGGTGATTCTGATCTGGCTATCTGGCCTCCATTGGTGAAACTTTCAGTTACACAGCATTTTTTGTTTGTATTAACGACTGACGTTTACCTTTCAGGTATAATCTTTTGCGCAAGAAATTCCCGGCAACATCTTTCACTGGATCACCAGTTTTATCTGATGCCGGCTTTGACTTATTGAACAAACTCCTAACTTATGATCCTGAGAAGGTAATTCCTGCTCTTCTATAGTTTCTCTGTGTAATACTTCGTGAATGGTTTGACAATGTCAAGGCCCATGGTATTGCTTGCAGCGGATAACAGCAGATGCTGCTCTTAATCATGATTGGTTCCGTGAAGTTCCTCTTCCCAAGTCCAAAGATTTTATGCCTACTTTTCCTGCTCAACATGCCCAAGACAGGTAACTTGACTATCTGAATTCTCAAGTTGGAATGTCAAGAGTGTTAGTCTTTGTTGCCTATTCCCTCTTGATTCTTATTTATTCTAGTTCTTTTTGTGTTATGGTCAGGCGTATGCGAAGAGTGTTGAAGAGTCCGGATCCTTTAGAAGAGCAGCGAAGAAAGGAGCTGCAACAAGGGGAGCTAGGTATTGGTGGCTTGTTTGGCTAAGAGAAATTATTTGATTGGGCAATAGCTGCTAAGATCCCTGTGCTTTAGATTTCTGCAGTAGTTTGCTAATGACCATGTTTGAGGTGAGGGATGTGCATTCAACAGAAGTTGCAAACATTGCTTGTCAGACGATCATTCATGCTGTTTTTTAGCAGGCATCTATAGTGGTTTGGGTGGAGAAGTTATTTGGGTCCTCCTGTCAACCAGATTTCTTGCAGGTTAATTTTTTTCTCAAGTGCTGGGGATCATGTAGAAAGTCATCTGTGACACTGCTTGCATTGCAAGGTGTGGCATAACAGCTTTTCTTCTTTAAAAGATCACTTTCAGCTGGAACTTATGTATGTAACATATATTGATCGGCACATTGTAAACAATTATTCTGAAATTTGGTTTTCAATTAGAATATTATGGATCTTGTTGGCTACTATTATTTCTATCTGTTTTAATATTCACATTGTGTTTGCAAGAGACGATTGGTGTGAAGTGGAGAGGGACATTGTTAGCTTATCATTGACGAAGAAATTGACAGTAACCATTGTGCTTTGAAGGTAATCTATCAATTTAATATATGGAGAAATGTTATGTGGGATTAGGATTATGCTTTCCATCCCTGAGGAGTTTTATCTTCAATATGAAATGGTTGTACTGTCATGCTCCGGTATTCAATGGTAGGTTTGGTTGGCATGCTGTCAATTCTATATGTTATTCAACAACTCTGAATAAATTATTGACATTACAGAAGAGATTATTTCACATTTGCTGTTTACTTTTATACAAGAAATTGTCTTGAGATTAGTCTATGAACCTGTTGTAAAACAGATAAAAGTGATTGACTATTTTTTGACACTGCAGTTGTTATAAAAACCATTGAAATCCTGCCAAAACTCTATTACTACTTTTCCAGTGTTACTGAATTCTTATCCAAGATGCTTCTCAATTATTTATTGCATATATATGATTTAACCATGGCATTATTAATTCATCTCTAGTGGTTGCTGGTGATAACTGAAGTTCTAACTGAAATGATTGCAAAATGAAGGAAACAGCTATTGCCAAGTAAATGGATTTTCAGTTTCTTACAGAAAAAAAAAAACTTATAAAAGTGAAAGCTTAAATGTATTTGAAATTATTTTTCGTATCTGCAGGTCTTATTCTATCATGTATAAATCTGTTTGTACTAATTTACTAATCCATTATTTGATCTGGTTTACAATTTAATAATCACTACTAATCCCATGTAATAAAGAATCTGATCTACTAATCTATTATTATCCATTCTTTGATCTGATTTTGCACTGAGACCATGCAGAAGTTCAAATTACCCTAAGAACGAATGACTCCATTACTTGTTTCTAGTTAATTCTCCGTGTATCTTTGGTTGCTTGAAGTTTCATTTTGCTTTATTTTTCTCATTTTGTTTGGTTTGTTACTGAAATAAACGACACTTGAAGTTGGAAATGGTCAAAATTTTAATTCTATCTCTTCTTTATTCCTTTTCTCATTGATGGTGCAAGAAGATTCAAACTTTCATTAGCTGCAGAATATTTTATGACATTTTCTGCAAATGTCACTGCAGTCTCAAAGCAAGCAGGTTGAGGAGGTTACCTGTAGTCTGGATTTTATAGAACTTCCAATTAGTTGTTCCTTCAGGCTCACTAGAGGTACCATACAATTCTTGGTTTGTTCATTTGTCAGATGAATACAAATGGTGTGTTCTTATTCAACTCTTTGTAAGATTTGGAATTTCTTTTGTGGCTATCTTTTGTTAGCATGTTGCATTATCAGTATCATTAATCTTATGACGTGATTGGTAATTGTCATCTTGGCAATCAGAATTCTTAGTTTAACTAGCTTATTGAGTAGATGTATGAGATAAATAATGTATTCTTTTTCGCCACATGTTACTGTAAACTTTTGTTGATTCAAATGTTACTGCTAAATGCGTTCCTAATATCAGTATTTAGGTACTGGGAAGCATACATAACTGTTTTTCCAAGTTTTTTCTACTTAATTGCCATATGTGTTCCAAGTATCAGTACTAATACCTGCAAAAACTACCATGATTTATTCAAATTTAAAAAGAGCACAATTGAATTGAAACAGTTCACCAGAGACGTATCTTAAGTCGTGAATTTTATGCTCCTGAACTTCAAATGTGAAATTATTACACAAAATAAAGTTAATAGTTCTTAAGACATTTGTTGAATATAATTTTTTATTGTTCTATATTCAATGGGTTTTGCTGATATACATGATACATTTATGTCCAAAAGGCATTGATTGGTGGGGGCACTGAGGCGAGAGTTTGTGAGTTACTCTGATTTGGAATGGAGGCAAAAAGCTTGTACGTTGGAGTAAAGATCAATACAATCATTAAAGAATGATGTTATAGATCTTAAATTTGCTAGAAAGATAGGGCATAATGATCAGAGAGGATGATGAAAAGAACACCAGACAAGAAGAATGATGTTTGTTCGGTAGCCTTTTGTAGTTGCTCATTAGTTGGGGTTTTGTAGTTGCTCATTAGCTGGTGTAATTGCTAGGTACAGGTTGTATAAATTTCCAATAATAAACATTGCTTTATTGGAAAAAAAAAATTGCAACTATTAGGACAATGAAATTTTCAGCTTAAAGACCTAGTTTATTTGTTTACATTTTTTGGAAAGAGTTGTTTATGTCGTCAAGTTAAAAAATTACTCATTTTGTATTATTCTTTATAAGCCTATAGCATGATCATAAAATCATACTGATGGTCATCAGTTGATATCACTGTGAATTGTCAATGATTTAGTTGTGGGTATGGATCTCTACCTTTTATGAAAATTTGTGTATCTACTGCCTAGTGTCCTGGTTAGCCATAGCTGGATTGTGAAACTAGCTTTAGTTGACAAGGTCGAAGTTGCAAGGTTGTATGATTGCATTACTTTTAGGGTTGAAGTGAAATGCTTCATTTATGCTGAGTTCATAGTACCAACATAATCTGTTTGCAACTCATGGTTTGAAGTTTGTTCTATGTGATCGTAACAACCAGGTTTTATTATGATGTCCTTTCAGCTTGTCAAGGGTTAGGAGTCAAGGAAAAAATGTGACCTAGACATTTTGGTTTAGTACAAGTCATTTTGGTTTCAGTGTCTTGTTTTAACAGAATGAATTTCCTCAAACTGCTTGTTATTTAAAAATGTGTTTTTTTTTTTTTTTTAGCTAGTCACCATTTTAGTCGGGTCCATAACAACCTATAATTGTTTAATAAGTCTTTGTCTATCTACAACTTAACAAGGAGATCCTCTGTTAGCATTTATTCTAGATTGAGTTCCATTATGTTCAATTTTTTTGAACAAGTATCTATTTTTTGAATAGAATTTTTATTTTTGCAAAATGTCTTAAAGTTGCTTATTAGCGGGAGTTAAAAGAGACAACATGGGTAGCGGTGTAATAATGTAGTAGTTTACGGTAAACTGTATATAATCATTCTTTTCCCGGGAATACTTTATTGCCTATTTGATGTCAAACCTTGTAAGTCCTGGTTTTATTTTGTAGATCAATCATTTATTGATATGTGGTTATCTTGTTCATTTGTTAATGTGATTTTATTTTAGGCGTGGCGGGGTTGCTTGGAGGTGGAAAACCATGAAGCGTCCGTTTCCCATTCACGCTATTTAGGATCTCAGAGATGATATTAGTGGTACTAGAATACAGGGTATCTTTGTCGAAAGAATTAAACAGTGAGACAGATGGGTACGTTAACACAAGGACAGTGTGATGATTTACCCAGGAACGGTGATATCTAGACATGGTATTGCTTCTTTATATATATATGTATATGTATATATTTTTTCCTTCATTTGTTGAGAGTCTTGAACTGGCATGGATATGCCTGGTGCTTGCTTGTTTCCAGGTGGGTGGTGTTATGTCCTACGAAACGCGATCCCATGTCGGATAACTAATCTAGAGAATAGGACGAAAAAGAGCAGGGTAATTCTTCTTTTACTGCGATAATTTTACTGAGAAGATGTCCATGAGAAGGTCACGGTGCTTCATTTTAAAAAAATTATTATTTATAATTAAAAATAATTTTTATAAAAATTTAAAAAGAAGAACAAAAATTTAAACTACAAATGAAAAATAAAAATTTTAGTTATTTTAAATCTTTTAAAGATTATTTTAAATTGTAAAATAAAAAAATTTTGTATGTGTTGGTGTGTGTGTGTGTGTGTGTTTATTCTACTTTGAATCCGCAAATCTAGAAACAAAAGTCGTTGGGCCAAGTCGGGGCATAACCAAGCCTTGATGGTAAAAAGGTATATTTATGTCATAACTTTCAGGGTAATAGAATCCGTGGACGTGAAGAAAGCCGTCGGAAATACTTGGAAGATACAGGAAGCCGAGCAGACAGCTCAAATTTTCAGACAAATTTTATGTGGGGAAATTACCTTTCTAAGGAACGTGGCGTGGAGGCAGCTCAAGCTTACGACACGACGGTTGTTAATCCAATAACATGTTAGATCTTATTTAGTTATATATTTTCATCGAGCCAACATCATCTCATGACCAGTCCGCCATAGCATTCTACTTTAAGTTTTCTATTATGAGCTTTTTAATTTTTTTCTTTTTCATTAAACTCTTTGACGCGCCGCATTGCATTCTGATTTTTTAAAGAAAATTGGGAAAAATAATGCAGAAACTTGAACAATGAAATTACTTACCATTTTGGGTAGAGTTTTGACTTGCAACAACAATGATAATAATAATAATAATCATATTTTGTAAATACGTTGCCGAATCAAATTCAAAGGGCGACCTGGCAATTGCGTTTTCGTTAATCGAACTTGGATGACGTTGGATCAGGGCCCAATCCAATTAAAAGTGGACACTTGGCGTAGTGGTTTGTTCCAAGTCCAAAATATATAACACCTAACTTGAAAACTAGTCCTACTCATAGATGGCCCCTGTCAAAACATCATCTTGCGTCTACTCTTCTAACACCTGATAACTTTTTGCTTTTCGTCTTTTTCTTGTTCAAATTCAATGGGAATACGTAATTGACGAGTGGGATTTTGAAGCTGTGGAAGGATGCGTGTGTGTAGGTTGTACTGAAAAATTTTGCCAAAACTTTTTATCAAATTGGCATTGCATATTCTCACAGCTTATATACCTAACAACAGATGATGTGAGCACCTCTCTCCCTCTCTATGTGTGTCTGCTTTCTCTTCTCTATCTCTACGGTATGCTACGTTGAACATAATGATATGTTCGCGTCTAAGAACGGCCTCATTGCACCCAAAACTTTATATGGTTGCTCGCGAGCATGTGGTGGAAATGGCCTCGAAGTGGTGATGGTTCCATTGAATAGCCCTGCCATGAAGACCCTCAGTTGGAAGCATTAACTATGGTCTTTCCAAGCACAAAGGTAACAAGAGAGAGTTCAATGAAGAAGATTGTGTTTATAAGAGCCCGATCAACTGTCCATCCGAAAATTGTTATGCCCCCGGGATTTGTCTGCAGATACGTTACTGCGTAGCCAAGAAAAGAAAGCAATGAAAAGGAATTGACAAGACAAATACAGAAAAATAATGTCACAGTAAATAATTGACATTTAATTCATTTATTCACAGGTGTAAAGAAGTCAAAATACGAGAATGCTTGTGTGCAAATGATGCAAATATGGAAGTAATAACAAAAAGTTTTGTTGTTCCTAGCACAGTCGATATTCAGCAATATTCACAATTATCTTATCTCCTAATCATGTTGTCACAATAAATTAGTAATTATTGAACTTGGGGGTATCTATGGTTATTGCCCAGATGACTAGGTATCTACGATCATCACCCAGATGACTAACTGCAAAGTAGACTGTAAGTGACTAAATGTAGTAATGGTGTAATTTCTTAATTTTTCAAAAGAGAGATTGTAGAATAGGATTGATATAGAAATGTGATTCGAAATCCATACCAAAGGCTTGTCTCCTGTGATATGAGGACATATATGAAGCCAACTGCATATTTGTCGGCACTGGAACATAATCTAAAGACTCCAAATCACTTTCAGAATAACTCATACACACTGAGTTCACTGTGCTGGAACCTTCCAAGTTTCCTCCACTGTTTGAAACTCTCAGTTCAGATGATTCACCAGAATGGCATGTTGCCAATGCATGCCATCTACTTGCTAACGATGCGATGTTTTGGGCTCTGTGAGAAATTTTTGTCGCTGCATGCAGGCAAAGACTTATGCCAACAACCTGCACGATTGAGGACACCTGGAAAGTTGTTGAGAAAAGAAGGCAATGAGAACTGAAATTTGAATGTCTGAAGAAACAAATATATAAAGCATGCAGGCTTAAGAAAAGAGTTGCCAAGGATCCAGTATTCCATTAGGAGATTGTGGAGGCTATTCAAGTATTTTTAAGTGTCCCATCTGTACAGTATTAGACAGCTTTTGTAAATCCAAGAGCATGAGAGCTAAAACCACTATGAACCACACACAGTTCTTTAAGGATATATAAAGAAATAAGGGTACTTACTGCAAAATCACCAGCATTAATGAAAGAGATTGATCCACTATACCCTGTCGTCTGGAAAAGAGTCGTGACTTGGCTAGCTGTGACAACCAAGAACTCTAAAAGAAGATAAATACGGAACCTATGGCTGATTTTAGACAGATGATACCTTAGTCGAATATGTTCCTCTATTAGTACCAAAACATCAGATTCCCTTTCCAGGACCTTCTTGTAATCATCAAAGTGAATGAGTTGCAAATTGCAGACTACATGAAACAAAATGCTGGCTGATAGAGATATTGTACTCAAAAAAGTCCATGATAGAATCAATGCGAATAAAATAGCAGTAGACAGCCACCATGATTCCTGGTGCACGTATGAAATGCGGACAACCTCACGTATGGTCTTCAGAATGAAACATGGCAGTGACCAGTATATAAGCAAGTGTAATGAATCCTGTATAGATTATCCAAAACCAGTTCTTTTATCACAATACAGATTGGCATATTATGACTGAAATTAATTGTTCTATACTCTTGAAACAAATTTCGATTATCCTTCTAAGGAAACAACAAGAAATGTAAAGCTAATAACTGAGACAGTGAAATTGGAGCATAAAACTAAACGTTTTGGAACAGAGAAAGCATTTGATCTTTGCTGGTTGCCAAATTTTGACAGCACGAGGGGATGAACTTGGAAGGGAAAGTTTGGGCATGAAGTTCAATTAGCAATCAAGTGTCCATATTTACTGCAACTTGGCTTATGGCCTTTTATGTACAGAAAAACTTTGTAAACTTGGTAAGAACACCATGGCCAGATGGGAATCCTACAACCCTTCCTACTCAATTCTTATCTACAATTAGTTCTACAAATTGGATTTGAAGGAAAAACTGAACTTGGCAATTCAAACCCCAATATGAGAAGCACAAGTCTTGATTTTCTCAAATTTCATTTTCCAGGAAATTGAAGTAAAGCATCTAAATTGTGAAAAAGTCAGTAAAATTAATTGATTTATTAACTACAAAAGTTAGTGCAATTAATTTTCCAGCAACACAAAGACCCTAATCGATCCAACTTACATTCAACAATCACTTCTTCACTCTTTAAAGCCAACCAGTCAAATCATAACACATCACTTCTGCGAAAGTACTTATTAAGCTGCAAAATTTATCAATAAACCCTCTCAATTCTCAAGTGAGCACAGAAGCACCAAATCCTGGGAAAAAAAAATTCGCACCTTTATTTGCTGAATATACTGGAAATGAAACCGAGCAATGTGGCCACTAAAGCGATCGACAAAAAGAAACCTTCTGATACCGTATTTACGAAGATTGTGCGAAATACAAGCCAGAGACATGGCCGCTAAACACGCTTGTGAGGCCACGATAGCGAGCTCAAAATTCTTAATTTGACCCTCTTGACATCCAGGACAATTAGATAGTTCAAGTATCACAACAGGAAGCAACACACCTATTAGTACAAAAGCAGACCAAGACAAGACAAAACTCAACGCTGAAGACTGCTTGAAACCCAGAAACCACAGAAAAGTTTCAAGCCTTTTCAGTATCCGGTGGACATCGGTTTCTGAGGTTTGATTCTGATGATTTTGCTGTTGCTGCTGATGTTGTTGTCGAGTGTGATTTTGGCTTGAATTGAGAAGAGGTGTTTGAGCGGGAGGTGGGTCCGTTTGCACGGGCAAGTGAGGATCGGCCATGAGCTTGCTTCAGAAAAAGTCAGTTCTTTTCTTTACGAAGAATCAAAATTTATGATTTTGGATTATACCCAGCTGAAATTTTCTCGAGAAAATTTGTTCAATTGCAGGGCGACAACTGGTTTCCTGTAATTGATCAAAGTAAACTTATGACCTTCTCAAAATCTTATCCTGGTTCCCCGACATACATAGATCAATGATTGATGGTGGAAAGAATTAAATATTACAGCGAACTTTTATGGGCACGAACCAGATCAACCAGGACGTTTAAGTTTTTAATTTTGATGATCGAACAGTGGGTTCTATTAATGGTTCTTGAACGATAATATGCAGTATTTGTAGAGATCAGGTTAACGTAGCTTTGTGACAAGTGAAGGTGCATGTAACATGACAATATCGCGTAGGCATGGGATCAGGATTCTAGATTTTGCTCCCTTGGGGGTTGAAAAGCTGCACCATGGGAACTTGCCACATAAAAATGAAAGTAACAAGACATAAAAGACAAACATTACTGCTGTGTCCTGACGTACCAAGTTTTGGTTTCCAGTTCTCTCGCAGCATGTTATTTGAATTTTAGATTTTGACTGAAATATGACTTGGTTTCGTTACCCTTTGGGTATTGTTACCCTCAAATTTTTTTTTGGTTTATATTAGATTTAAAATAATTTTTGGTAAAATATATAAAATAAATAATAAATATTATTTATTTATTTTAAATAATAAATAAATAGTGTAATATGAAGGTCACGATATTGGCTGCAGTCTTCCTTCAAATTTTAACACCTTGTAATATAGTTAGTATATTCCAAACCAATTTCATTGGTCCTTCCATTTGGATTTTATTCCTTCCTTCTCAAATGATGTTAATTGATAATAATTATATTAAAATATTTTGATTTTTATTATTATTTAAATTTTTTTATAAATAATAATTATACTGTAAAATTTTAAAATTTAAAATAAATTATTTTTTAAATAATATGTTAATGATATTTATTTTAAATTAATTTAAAATATTTATTTATTTTTTAATTAATTAAAATTATGGTCAGCAGCTTGGAGGGAAGGAGGTAAAGTGAATATAAAAAGGGAGGCACAGCCACGTGAAGCAGACAAAATGGCACTCCAAAGAGTCTGCAGTCCATTGTCAAAACACTCAAAAACAGTGATCACCACCGGGACAAGCTCTCTCCAATGGCGAAAGCAACAGCTGCAACAATTCCAGGAGCAGTAAACGATACGATCTCCGGCCTTGTGGAGGGTGTTGCCAACCAGTTCCGATTATGTTATTCAAGTGAAGTGTCTGTACAACTTGTCAAGCTCATAATTGAGGGTCGACCTTCAATTTTTAAAACCACGTATCATATTGCAAACCACTTGCATTGGTTCTTTAATCTGCATTTCATTTTATTAAGGACAAATGATTGTCTTCACTTCTAATACGATTTATCCTGCTCAGGACTTTGTCAAGTAACGACAGATTCAACCTAGAAACCAAGTCATCCTATTCTATTTAATTAGTTCCAATGTGTTTGAAAAATCTCGTAAGAAGTCTATAAATAGAGAAATCGAATTGTGGCTTAAGCACGAGCAGTAAAGAGCTTTCTCCGGTAGTTCTTCAATAATATTTAACAATGGCGTCAAAACCTTTTTCCTTTATTCTCATTTGCTCTCCTTGTTGTAGTCCTCCTTTCGCTTAATCTCTCTGGTTTTTCAGTTTT
Source organism: Swietenia macrophylla (assembly GCA_032401905.1). Taxonomy (NCBI): domain Eukaryota; kingdom Viridiplantae; phylum Streptophyta; class Magnoliopsida; order Sapindales; family Meliaceae; genus Swietenia; species Swietenia macrophylla. Next base: position 6,036,428 of record CP135585.1, on the reverse strand, counting down.
AGCACACTCCAATGGCAAAAAACAATCATCCCCATTTGGGGGGTTCGTTGAGCATTTGAAAGGATGCCACAAAGGTGACAAGGTTAAAGGCATTCACGAGCTCAAAAAATACTTGGAAAAGTTCGGTCACTTAAACTATCACAATTCCAAGAATCAGACACGTGCGGACGATGATGATTTTGATGAGTTATTGGAATCTGCCATCAAAACTTACCAGCTGAATTACCATCCAAAATGTACTGGAGTTTTGGATGACAAAACTATAGGATGATGAAAAAGCCTCCTTGTGGAGTTGCAGATATTGTCAATGGCACAACTCGGATGTACTGGAGTTTTGGATGACAAAACTATAGGATGATGAAAAAGCCTCCTTGTGGAGTTGCAGATATTGTCAATGGCACAACTAGGATGCTTTCGGTCAAGCAAAGATCTAGCCAGCATTTCCATGCAGTCTCTCACTATTCATTTTTCCCAGGAAGGCCTAGGTGGCCAGCTTCCAAATTCCATCTCACTTATGGATTTTTTCCGGAAACCCGAGCTGATGCCAGGAATCCTGTCGCACGAGCTTTTCAGACGTGGGCTGACACACTCACTTCATTTTCTCCGAAACAAAGGATTACAGAAATGCTGATTTCAAGATAAGTTTCCACAGAGGTGATCATAGAGATGGGCATCCTTTCGACGGGAGTGGTGGACTGCACCAACACATGGGAGCTTCCACTACGATGCAGACGAACGATGGGCTGTGGGTGCAACTCCAGGTGCATTTGATTTGGAGACTGTAGCGTTGCATGAAATTGGACTTCTTCTTGGACTCGAGCACAGCTCAGTTAGGGATGCAATTATGTATCCTTACATTTCTACTGGAGCGACAAAGGGTTTGCATAGAGATGATATTCAAGGAATTAGGGCTCTATATGGTGTTTGATGATCAGCTGGACTGCATCAATATTAAGTTGAAGTGAAAATAATAAATAAATTTAAAATATGAATGAACCATTCGCTTACTACTACTTCTATTTACAGTAAATCCTATTGATAAATTATTTGAAGCAGTAGAAAACAGTAATAGTCAACTGAATCGTTATTTATTGACTGATTTCAAAGTAAAATTATCTTGATCGGTCAAGGAAAAAGACATGGACAACGGACAATATTAAACTCCGAACTTTCAATCCATTTTCAAAACCTTCCATTCCATCTCTCTAATGGCGGATCCATCCCCATCGACAACAGTCCATCTATCGATCCCAAATGTGGGTTCTGCTCCAAAACCAACATCAAGCTATTTTCACTTGATCGACAATATTCTTAGGCTATGTTGGTGATGATGAAGCAACTGCAACTACTCTGGATTCTGACAAAGAACTGGAGATCTTTGTTATATCGACAACGGGTGCTTTCTGTTTCTTGTGGATATAGGATTAAGAAATTATCAAATACAAAGGCTACCAGGTTTGACTGAGGAATCTACACTTTGTTTAGTTTATGTTTTCTGAGAGCTGACAAATTTTTATTTATTTATTTTTATTTTTTTGGTTGAATAATCATATGCTATTGCTATGTGTCCATGTTATGGCTTGGGCACTGCATTTTTCAGGCTGTCCCAGCAGAACTAGAGCACCTGCTTCAATCACATCCGGGTATTGTTGATGTAGCTATGGTTCCGTATGTCGTTTGCTTCAATTATTCTGTGTCAACTTTTAAGTTGCTCTGGACTGTGTTTTCTTCGAAACCATACTTGTGTGCAAAGGGAATCTTCTTCAATGAATTGGGCAGGTTTCCAGAGGAGCTAGTGGGTCATGTACCAGTAGCTTTTGTGGTGAGAAAACATGGAAGCATCGTTGATGAATCACAAATCAAGGATTTTATTGCCAAATATGGCATTCTTATTCTCATCATCTGGTGAACAAAGAATTATTGTGTTAATTGATTTTAACATCGACTTCACTTTCCCTGCTGTTTTGGAAATTCTGCTGTAGGTTGCCCCCATCCAAGAGAATAAGTCATGTGACTTTCATTGATTCCCTACCCAGAAATGCAACTGGTAAGGTGTCGAGCAAGGACTTAATCAAACTTACACAGTCAAATGCTACTGTCTAGTTGTAAATTCTATTTCTTCGTCTTCATAACAATATCAGGGTGAAGGCAACGACAACATATAAACAGCAACAAGACCTACAAAACAACCTTCATTTCCTTATTTCATTCCAGACGCATTTTGAAGTGCGGCTCTCACTACGAAAGTGGCCCATACAAAAAGACAGCATACAGCAGAAAATACTGGTCCAGCTAGGGTCGGCAATTTTACTCACAAATTCGGCGAGTGTTCGCCTATTATGTATTGAATTTGATATACCTTTAGCATATTTGAAAAAAAAAAAAAATTAAAATCCTTAACGAATTTGAGAAAAATATAGGTATACATAGATATGATATCAGCATATATCCATGGCAAATCTACTATAATTAAATAAAATAAAATATTAATTTATTATTTTTTTTTTGTAATTATAAATATATTGTAATTGAGATTAGTGATAATATCACTAAAACTTTTAAAATTCTATAATTAAAACTTTAACACTTGTAATATTTCATGAGTACTTCGTCTTTTTTATATTTTCAAAATTTAATAATTTTTTTAATTCTTTCGATTTTTCTACTTTCGTATGCTCTTAAATTTGTCATAAAAAATTACCAATAAAAAATTACCAATAAAAAATTAATTAATTAAATATATATAATTATATATAACAAACATATACATGCCTCGAATAATTTTATCTTATACCTATGATAACTCAATAAGAAATTGATAATGGAACTATTATTACATTTGTAATGCTAGGTGAAAAAAAATATTAAGTCGATTATCTTGTTTGCAATATTAAATTCGGTATTATTTTCACCATTTTTTATTTTTAAACTTATAAGTTTCTAAAATTTTATTTTTGATTTATAATATTTTATACATAAATTTATAAAAAACAAATTATTTATTTTTTATAAAATTATAATTAATTTTATTTTATATTTAATATACTTAATATTTTATATAAATAATATATTTTATTTTAAATTAATACTTAAAATTTATAATTTTAATTAGATATTTCATAAATTTAAATTTAATATTTAATAATATAAATATAATTTAAAAATATAAAAAAAATTCACTAAAAATTCTCCAAATATTTATGTGAATTTAATAATTATTAAAAATTTATTTAAATAAATTTAGTACAAATTTAATATTAAATTTTCTTAACAAATGTAAATACAAATTTAAAAATAACCATCCCCGCTGTTATCCAACTATTTCTTCGTTCAATTTTTACGAATACTGGTCCTGGCCGCTTCGCAGTGTCTTACTGTTCACAAATCAATGGGTACCAAACTGGTCCAGCAATATGTCTTACGGCGCAAAAAGTAACAATTGTTGTATTACGGTGGATGAAGGGATCACTATGATTCACAAATATGTATCACATGCATGCACTACACAGTACACACCTTCATCCATCAATTCATCTCTTCTACTACCGAGGTCTTAATTAAATTTTGCTGGTGATTGCCTATAGGTTATTTTCCAAAGGCGGGGGGGTCTTGCTGCATTATAGTCACAGCAGCAACAGGTTTTCTATTTTTAGAAAATAAAATAGATGTGGAACATGTTGAGAAAAATTATGGATAATGCTTAAAAGAGAAAGTAGTTTCTGGAAAGGGGAACTGTGGTAGCTGCAGTGCAAGTAAGAACCTCGTCGTTTGCTGTGACAATGTATGTCTCTGGGTCTACTGTTATATTTGGGAGGGAATCATTCAACTTCATGTCCAGCTTGGTCAGTTTCCTCACGTTACTCACGGCTTCCACTCTCTTGTTCAGTCCATATGAGGCTTTAATTCCACATTCAACAGCTGCCTGCTTTTTTGACAAAAAGAAAGATGATCAGAGGTCATCAAAGGGGAAGAGGTTGGGAGAGACTAAGAGCGAGAGATCTTGCCTTGCTGATAAATGCAATTGAATTGGCACTTGCAGCCTTGCCAAATGCTCCGAACATAGGCCTTGACAAAACCTGCAATCATTCATGTATTCAATGTATAAGGAACTTGATGCTATTATGTTTAGCATTTTAGTTAGTCCTAGAAGAAGCACAGGAGGAAGAAATCCCATCCAATGAGATAATAAACCATAGCTCAAGCAAATTTGGCACAAACTTGTCTCAGATTCGAAACCATTCTCAAGGGTTAATTCTGATAACAGGGAATTTTGAAACTCACATCATTGATACCCCATATTCAATTGAAGCAATCTAAGGAGTCGATACCAATGCTACTGCATTTCTTAATAACAAGGCAAGCAAGTTAATCTGCCAGGCAATACACATGCTTAAGGGGGAATATACTGGATCTTACCGGTTCAGGGGTGGGGATGCTTGCATTTGGATCGCCCATATTAGCCCATGCAATTACACCACCTTTGATAACCATCTCTGGTTTTGCCCCAAAGAAAGATGGCTTCCATACCACAAGATCAGCCAACTTCCCCACCTGCATAAACATAATAATATATGATTCTTAATGTCAAAAGCCATTTTTTTTTAAAGTTCCACATCTCTAAATCCCACTCCAAGCCATACACAAAGCTTAAACATAATTATATATTATTTTTAATAATGCCTTGTTTTTGAAAGTTGCACACCCCCAAATTCCACTTAGCTAAAATTAAAGAAAATTTCCCCTCCAATGTGGGTGTGAGGGGGGATCGATCATTTAACTTCTTGCCTCTAGGGCAAAGACAAAATCAACTAGGTTATGCCCCTGAGAACAATGTCAAATGTCAATTACTATGCCTTATATTGTGAGTTAGCTGAAAATTCATGGTTTATCTAAAATTAGATAACTTCAACCAACTGTTGCTAGATGCTTCTTTAATTATATTTAATTCAAACAGACTAATTTTTTTGTAACAAATGGCATCTTATTAATTAAAGAAGTAGGCAGTTAATTGCTGCTTGCTTTTCAATTCATTCGGTCAGGTGATGCACAATTAGGTACGTTATACTACAAATTTGTTTCATTAGATGAAAATTGAAGTTGGAGATAAAATAGAAATAGAGAGAGACGATGAAGAAAAGAAAAAAGAAGAAGAAAAAGAAGTAAAATCGACAGCGAACAAAAGGAATAGTATAGAAAACATATTTAATAAGTTAAAAATATATCTAAAAGTTGAGTGGATAGTATAATTATAAAATTAAAACATTTATGTTTTCATATTTGCACCCCTTATTAGATTTTGAATTAATTTTAACGATTAACTTTTGAATATATTTTTAATCACCTAAACATGTTTTATGTACTATTTCTTTTGTCCAGTGTCGATTTTTTCTCTCTTTTTTTTTCTTCTTTTCTTTCTTTTTCCTTTCTTTCTTTTCTTCCTTGGCTCTCTCTTTTCCATTCTATCTCCAATTTCAATTTCCATTCAATAAAACAAGCTTTTATTATAATGAATATATAAAATGCACCGCCAATCCAAATCAATTGAAAAGCAAGCAGCTATTAGCTGCCTGCTTCACACTTTCTTTTAATTAATTGAAGTCGTGTCACATTTTCTATTTTGGAAATTGCTGCCGGTAGCTTGGTAAATTGTGGATGTATCCAATAGATGTTAGCACGTATGCCTTTCTGCTCAATATTCTATTTCTCACACAAGAAAAACAAAATTTATCATGTTTAGTTTAGGACAGCTCATGATATCAAATTTCATATATATTGTATAGCTCAAGTTACAAGATAAATGAACTCATAGAGGTTAAAATGCATACCTCGACTGAACCAACAAACTGAGACAATCCATTAGCTATTGCTGGATTTATAGTGTATTTTGCAATGTACCGTCTGATCCTAAGGTTGTCATTGTCAGCTCCGCTGGGACCAATTGATCCTCTTTGTGACTTCATCTTGTGGGCAGTTTGCCAAGTTCTGCTTATCACCTGGTTAAAAAAGGATTTTGACTCATCTATGAAACGGATCAAAGAAAAATCTGAGCTGTCACGTATAAGCACAATGAAAAAAGAAAAGAGACAGGCTATAAAGTGTTAACACAATTTCTTGCCATGTGTTCAAGCTCTATCATTGTCCTACATCCTTAGTAGAGTCCAATCCATGATATCAATGTGCATTTACTTTTTCAAGTGATATCTTGAAATCACTTCGTTGTAACCTTAATCAAGCACTTCGAATATCTTGAAGTAATCATTACTGAACCAATGTCATAACATTTTCGTTCAGGTAAACTTGTACCGTGGGACAAGAGCTTCTAATATCCTTTTTTCAGGAACAAGATCTTCCAATATGAATAGCAACTATCAACACAAGTTATTTCAAATGGAAAGAATCAATGCTTCATGAGTACTTTTTTTCAATAAGGAGGGAAGGGTGGGCAAACAAGAACCTCTCCAATTCGACCCATAGCCTGGGAGTCGGAAGAAATAATGCTAATTGCCCCCATATCATGCAAGATGTCTTCTGCTGCAATTGTTTCAGCTCTTATCCTTGATTCAGCAAAAGCTACATCCTCTGGGATGTTCTTATCAAGGTGATGGCAGACCATCTGCAGTTATTCAGAGCAAACTGAGATAGAGTCATGACATATTCATAGAACATTCTGTGTCATTATTGGCATCATTTTTACATACCAACATGTCAAGATGTTCATCTATAGTGTTGCAAGTATATGGCCGTGTAGGGTTTGTGGATGAGGGCAAGACGTTTTTGACACCACAAACTTTGATAATATCTGGAGCATGGCCACCACCTGCACCTTCACTGTCCAAGAAGACATCAATACAAGAAACATCAAAAACACTCCCCCATTTCAGATAGCTCTGTTTTTCTCAAAAAAGAATCAAATAACTTGTCAAATATTTGTAGCATGAAGTCCAGCTAAATCCATTTCTTTGGTGAGGTATCCAAAATTTATCTTAACAGTTAAAATAGCTTATGTCTACATTCTAAATGGTGTACCCAATCGCTGTTTAGAAGAATCAAATGTAATATACCCATAATTGTCACTTATACCAAAGGTATCAAATGATTCAAATGTAATATATCCATAGTTATCACTTATATCATATGTATCAAAATGATTTTATTCAGAAATCAATTTTAAAGAAGGGGTCTGAAACTATTGATCTGTTTAAGAAATATGACATATGTGTCAAATATTTTATAGAAGCCATGAAAGAAAAGAATTGGAAAGAAAAGTCTAGGGTAAAAAAAGTTGTTTAGGAACTTAAAATTTAACCACAGATATAAGATGATGGACCCATCCTATCTTCATAACAAGCCAAAGTATTATTTTCAAGAGAAAGTTGTACAATAAAATGTTTTCCAAATCCTAGGCAATCTTATTCCACTATCAAAATTTGAGGCAACAGAGGTGAGCTACTTGGAAGTTTTTATTCCGCTCTACATGCAGAACAAGTACACTAGTACTTGTTGTCTAATTATAAGTAAGCACTCAATAAACATTGAAAAGCAAATAGCAGACTATAAGTGTGGTGATTAGCAGCATGAAGCTTGTACCTGTGGTATGCATGAATAGTTCTTCCTTTAAATGCAGCAATTGTATGCTCCACAAAACCAGATTCATTCAAGGTGTCGGTGTGGATATTAACCTGCCAAATTGGCACATAATGACAAGAATGTTTACGAATGTAAAATAAAAAAAGATTTGGACATTTGTTTTGGTAAAATTCAGGAGAAAAAAGACCTGGACGTCATATTCTTCTGCAACAGTCAAACAATTGTCTATTGCAGCTATTGTACTTCCCCAGTCCTCATGCAGCTTCAAACCCATTGCTCCAGCTTTAATTATTTCATGTAGCTCATCAGGTTTGGCACTGTTCCCCTAAAAGTAAACAGTTGAAATTGTATAATGAAGTAGAAGGAAGAGAAAAGTGCAGGACCATCCAATCATATTATAAGATAAAAGAGGAGAGATCTGCCTTGAACCTGTCTGTAAAGAAAACAAGGAGGAAAATCAGAGGTACACAAAATATTAGCATACTTTTCCAGTGAAGCCAAAATTTAGAGGCAGATCATCCGTTGATTGCAGCATTAACTTCATATGTAATCTAGCTGGTGTACAAGTAGTTGCTCGAGTCCCATCAGCAGGTCCTGTTCCACCTCCCACTAATGTTGTAATGCCTACATTTGTTTTGAAAATTGGGGGGAAAGTTCTCATTAAAAATTTTACGAGGATGTTGGGTTCAAACATTTCTCTTTGTTCAGAAAAAATAAATCAGAAGCACTAATTCATACTCCTAACACAATTCATATCAAGTTTGTTCAACTGACTCAACAGAGCAGGATTTAAAATGCAATGCCATGCCCTATTATTGTTGCTGCAATCTGCAGGATGGTCAACATTGAATAAAAAAATTGTGCTTGTGTGTGCTATGGATGCCAATAGAGTTCATGTGACTATCCTTGTTGTCCAGGACCTAGTCTTTCACATCTTCAATAATGAGTTTAATATGTTCTTCATGATCCTAGGTCATATCTTTGTTGAAATTCATAATATCCAAGTCACAATCTTCCAACTCTCATCAATGAAGAAAGAAAGGGCATGAAAGGCAACAATCCAATAAATTTGCAGATATCTTCAACTGTTCAGATAATTGACTTAATAATCAAATAATGCGTGTACATGTATGTTTGCTTTTTCATAAGAACACAACAGCTCAAGTACTTCCAACAATATCACTTACCACTTGAAATTGCCTCATACGCCAACTGAGGGCATATGAAGTGTACATGACAGTCTATGGCTCCAGCAGTAACTATAAATCCTTCTCCAGCAATAACCTCAGTGTTGGCCTGAGAAGAATGAGCAGGTGTAAGTGTGCAGAAAAGGACACAGTATGCAATTGCACCTTTACCACTGCTTCTAAATTCCAGGATGGAACTTACCCCAATTATCATATTAGGACATACATCATGCATGATGTCTGGATTGCCAGCTTTCCCAATGGCAACAATACGATCCTCTTTAATACCAATATCTGCCTTAAAAATTCCACTATAATCGATGATCACAGCATTTGTTATTACAGTATCCAGACATTTAACAGGCCCATGGGCACATGCCTGGCCCATGCCCTCTCTTATAACTTTTCCGCCTCCAAATACGCATTCATCACCATAAACAGCAAAATCTCTTTCAATTTCAGCATACAAGTCAGTATCTCCGAGCTGAATTTTGTCACCAACAGTGGGGCCAAACATGTTAGCATAAGCCTCCCGGGAAATAACAGTAGTGAAAGAAGGACCTTCTCCAGCAACACCTTCACTGAAAAATCAGTACTGATGTAAGTCATCTTTATTCAATTTGTAGTTGTGTAGAATAGGAATTGTGAATCAAGAACCCATTGATAACAAGAATATAAGTAAAACAAGCAGCAGAAAAATGCTCCGCATAAATTCTAAACCTAGCATTTGCTTCTTCAAGGTTTCCAAATCTTCTTGTATTTACAGCTTCCATCGCTGCTGTGGCATCATCCGAAGGACCATCAACAATGCAATTTCCGCCTCTTATCACTTTCTTACCTCCAATGCTAACAAGTTTCACAATTTTACTTTCCCCTGGCTGTCAAAGTCAAACAAGTTCCATCAAATGACATAAAATGCATGGTATGATTGATTAAAGAGCTGCAAATGCCAGCCCATGAATAGGCCTTAGAAAAACCAAAGTTTGAATAACAATTTTAATAATTACAGGTGCGCTCTCTCTTCTCCTAACAAAAGATCACCAATAGTATCCAATCATCTAACATCTTAAAATCTGACCTAAAAAGTTCTTCCAGAACTATGCAAACCAAATCCCTATGATTATCTTGGCATTTCACTAAAGCTTGTGCCAGGAATTTTCAATCATAGTAGCTTTCTACCGGCTCTTATAAAAACTATCTACCGATGACACAGTGCAGCTTATTTAAAATTGAGTCATTTTATCAGCAGTCAAAATGTCTTGCCACATGAAAGAATCAACCAAGGCATGCTTTAATCAGTCAAAACCACTTCTGAAAGCATAAGATGAACCAATTAATTGAATAAAATCAGTAAAATGAACCATAGCATCTGAAATAGAATAAGATTACAAGATTCAACCTCAAATCGTGTAGCAGTTCCTGCTGCTATATTCAAGCGCATGCCAAACGCTTTCCTCCGGTCAAAAACCAAGTGGGGGTTGACCTCAATAAAGTGATAGTGGCTACCAACCTGAAAAGGAGGGAAAACAAAAAGGCTAAATGATCAAGCAGCAGATGAATTTTTCAAAGAAAAGCAGCAAATGAGATATTGGAGTTGGAGGTCAATCGGCTAAGAATGTTAGTTGCTTCTAGGACGCATCCTGACATATAAGCCCAGACTACGAAAAGACCTAAATGAAGATATCACTAGCAGTAGAAAAGATTTCAATAACCAATGGGACCCCTGAAATCTAAGTTAGAATAAATAACCAAATTCTTTAATTGGTTCTAGCCGACACTAGACCATCATAAGCACTTTTTTGGAAAAAAAATAATTAATTTTGACATTTAGATAGAGGTAAATTGCACGGGTTTCATCTGTGAAAAATTGAAGCTGCAAGTTGAACATAATCAAATCTTGATTACAGTAGTAACAAATCTGTAGCAACTACACACCAATGTAGAATTAGCTAAAAGGGATAATCCAACAAGCAAAAAAGTATGTGAAAGAATAGAGGCAATCAAGTAAAGGCAAACACCTGTACTGGCCTGTCTCCAGTGTTGACAACTTTGAGGATTACAGCTTTCCTTCCATGATTAAGTGTAATACTCCCACCTCTAGGAATAATCCTACCAGGAACATTATTATCTTCTATTCCAGGAAATTTGTCTAGAGGAGGCACTGCAAAATTAATGATCTTCATCAATGTCAATTTGACTCTAAATGCAGCATAAATATACATATTTCAAATTTTGTTACTACTCGCAGATAACTCCAGTGCATGACCAATAATATTATTTCTAAGTAACATATGTATTTTAGAAGTTTAAAGAATGTTCGTTAACAATTAAGCTTAAGCTTGCAAGGACAAGGAAATCGTTCTTGGATAGTAACATAAACACACTGCTAAGATTCAATTGTATTGTGACACATGGAAAAGAGTTGCTTCTGGTGATTTTCAATCCATTAAGCTTTCCTAGATAATGAGGCATCACAATCATTTTTTTTTTTTTTTTTGTCTGATTATGTGTGCTTTCCTATATCATTCTCAAGTTTCCACAAGCCTTTCCTGGAAATAATTCCTGTATGTAATTAGGATAAACATGTCAAAGCTCACAAATTTGTTACAAGCCCTTTGAAATTGCAAAAAAACACAAACACTGAGGAGTGAGTACTGAGCAGTAAAGAATACAAAGTCCAGAAAATGTCTGCTGATCATAGTAAAGAGAAAAGAGAACTTTATGTCTAGCAAATTTGGGTAGCATACTGTACAAATCCAACTCTTGATTTTAATAGTCAGGACATAAAACAGCTTCAATGTGAAGCTAAGATGATTCTGCTGACAAAGAGCATTCAAAAGTACCAATTACAGAGCCTAAACCAAAGGTCATTAAGGAATTATCCAATTTCAAAACAAGGTAAGTACTCACCTGGAAGAAAAGAACCATGTAAAGCTAGCTCAAGGTTTCCATTTTCACTTGCAACTGGATCATGTACGGTGATTAACTTTGTGCCATCAGAAAATGTGCCTTCAACCTGCATCCATTTTTCTTAATAACTGAAAAACAAAGCTGTAATTTTTTTTACAGGAATACAGTACCAAACATTCTATTTCAAACTCTGCATGAACTTAACATACTAAAATGCTGTTTCTTCATAAGAACATGGTCTTAATACCTGGACAGTATCCAAAAGATGTGGCACAGCTGACAGAACTTGCCTTCTGTTAATAGAAAAAGAAACTTAACTTTTAGACCTTTAATTGCAAATTAAGATGAATTTGAGAATGCTTTGTCCCCAAAAAAAAAGGCGCTTCTGATTAGAAGTGCTTTTTAAGAATGTATTTATCAAGTGTTTCTTCATAAAACACTTTCAGTGCTTCTTTGAGTTCAAAAAATATTTTAAAAAAAAAAAAGAGCAACTTATAAAGCATTTATTCATACACGATTCCAGAGGCCTTGGATCTCTTAAAAAAAAAGCTTTTGAGCTATTTTAATAAAATGATTATCTAGAAACATCAATAAATTATTCGAATAAATACCTTCCTAAAAGTTGTTTTCCAATATCCATCAATTCTGCAACAGTCTTATCACCATCACGAACAAACTCCAAAATCTATGGAGAAATTCCATCACATTAAAACAAAAAACATACCTATATGTATTCGGCAGATTAAATTACCTGAGTCGCTATGAGTGCGACAGCCTCAGTGTAATTAAGTCGCAAACCACGCGCCAATCGTTTCTGCGCTAGGTACCCTGCATTGTGGAGTACTATCTTCTCCGCTTCCCTCGGAGTCAACTTCATTTTTTCAATAGCTTAAGCCAAAACTATCTAGTCCTAATCAAAATGAAAACTAAAAGTTCATATTAAACATTCAACATCAAATAATCTATCAAGCAAATTTGGTAACGCTGAAATTAAAGAAACGACGACTGATTGTTGCTTTTGGAACGAAAACTAAGACAAATCGGACCAGACCTTTAACTCATCTCATCTGATCGCAGCGACGCCGTGCTTCCGATAACGATGAGAGGAACAGTATCTGAGCAGCGAGCTTCCTCTGCTTCGGCCAGGCGCTGTTTAATAAGCATGTACGTTGGGACTGCTTTGAATAAAATTGTTTATCTAGTTACATCACTCAGAGCACCTACGAGTTGGAGCCCAATTGTGGGCTTTTCACGTGGGACCGCAAATATTTTATGATCTTGACACGTGTCAATCACATTCGAAGTCCAAAAGGCACCAACCAGCCGCACCAACTTCCAATCATGTGACGTGGGATGGTAAAACGACAAGTTAGCAGGAAATTAAATAAAATTAATTATTTACGAACATACCCCTCACTGAGACAATTAAAATAAACGAAAATGGAAGAAAACTTTCAGACCCTTTATTGCTTGAGCTCACAGGGAAACAGGGAGAAGGTGAGAAATGCAAGGAATTATAAATAAACTGCTTGTCGTGCTCTGGTATTTCATCGTCTGCCTTTACCCCTCTTTGCCGGCTTCCCCTTATTCTTCTTATTCTTGGGAGCCATTTTTTTCTTCTCATTTTCTTCCTCAGTTTTCTGTCTTTTGTTTTCTTGTTCATCCTCCTTTTTTTCTTCTTGTTCAACGTTGGATTCCTTACACTTCATGCTCTGCTCTTTCTTCTTTTGTAGGAATTCAACAACCCTTTTAAGAGCTATATCAGTATCATCACTCTTCATGAGCTCTTCAGCAATTTCAGCTGGGGTAACCTCCATCTCCTCCAATAGTTGTTCAATTTCATCGAACAGAGAATGACTGTTAATTTTCAGATAATTAGAAGCGAGAATTTTGAAGCCGCTTGGTGTCAAATAAGACATGTGAATGTGCATGTCCATGCGGCCTGGCCTCAATAATGCATGATCTAGTCTCTCCTTATAATTGGTTGTGAACACAATTATCCTCTCGTCTCCGCAACTTGACCACAATCCATCCACGAAATTAAGTAATCCAGACAGTGTCAACTGTCAGCAAGAGAAAACAACCAAATATAATAATTAGCTATTGCAAATCGTAATGCTAGGAGCTTCAGTAATATTTTGAGCACTCACTTGATTTTCATTTTGGTTATACTCTCCAAATTCTCGATTCTCCAAGTCGATGCTGCAATCAATATCCTCTATTACAAGAATGGATCGATTTCCAGTAGCGACGAGAAGTCTCCTGAGGTCTGAGTTTGTTCTCAGACTTGTAAGCTCCATATCATAGATGTCGAACTTGAGATAGTTGGCCATAGCTGCAATCAAGCTTGATTTCCCAGTACCAGGAGGGCCATACAACAAATACCCACGTTTCCATGCCTTGCCAACTCTTCGATAGAACTCTCTTCTTTTCACAAATCTGTCCAAATCATCCATCAATTCCTTCTTGAGCACAGGATCCATCGCTAATGTGTCAAATGTCGATGGATGCTCGAGATTGATTGATCCCCAAGGACCATTGTAGTCTCCACCGATGCCTCCAAGCGAATATAACTTGACAATCCTTTTCGTTTCTTTCATTGCTTTTGATCTCTCTACTATGTATGGGAGGTAAGTTTTCAGCACCTTATCCTTGCAGCTTGTGTGAAAAGTGAGATGAAGTGATTTGCGTTCAGATGTTTCTGTCACGTAAAAACCACTGTCACAGTCAAGAGATGTTTTCTGGTTTTCGGTGGAGACAAACTCCCATGTCAGTTGCATCCCTTGAAATGTGTCAACGATCTTTTGGCCTTTGTTGATGGTGACTGAAAAGCTCTTCTCTCGCGGTGCTTGAGAAACCTTGAGCTGTTGAACTGACGGGGTAATTCTTGTGCTCAAGTATAATTCAGCGGCCTGATAGATTTCATTGACAGACAACCCATTGGATTCATCAATGGTAATCATCATTTGATTGGATAACTTCCCAACAATGCCTTCAACTCTGAATAATAACTTATCTTGTAGTTTTTGGGGAATGAATTGGGTGGCAATGGTCTGGATTTCATTAAACACAGTCCGAACAAGCATAGCAGATGCAGCGAAGGTGGTGTAGGTTGATAAAACTGATGATGTTGAAGGAATATTTGTAAGAGAAAACATGTTTGGCTTCTGGGAAAGCGATTGTTACTAAATTGCTGCTGGCTTGAATTGTAGCAATCGGATATAAATTTGCTTTTATAAAGGGGAAATTAGCTTCCACAAGAAGCAATTTGATGCGAAAAAGCAAGCTCTCGCACCAGACTTCCTCAAGAATTATTCAACAAAGTAAGCAAGCAGAGACTTGTCCACTACTAGGGAGCAATCTTGTCGGGCAATTCTTACAATCTTGTTGGGCAATTCTTGCAATCTTGTTTACCCACTGCTCTGCATCTTTTATTATTCAGACATGTTATTCTAGATCGTTGTCTGGGTATAACTTATGAAGACTGCAACGTCACAGTTCATTAAAGGGGGCTTTTTTTTTTTTTTTCTAAATATACTTTTTTCCCTTAAATTGAAATATAACATATAAATTGAGAAATTTAACAAAGAAGGCTGAAGGTCTAACAAAAGTTTTAAAAATTAGAAGAACCTGCTGCTGACTAGGAGTCAATTGGGCTGCAGAAGCTGCTGGAGACAGCCCTATAATTTCAATAGAACTGCACAATAATTGTAAAATAACGAGAAAGATTTTACAGACCAGGGCCAAGGCACAACATCAGAAAACATATTGCGTAGAGTAGATTCAGCAGGGGACAATAAACTAGTCTCTAATGGAATAACTGGATGAAGATCGGGTTGGGGAAAAAGTAACAACAGATGAACATATTCACATACTAGGAAATACAGGCAATTATGGTGGAATTCAATTTTTCAGGAGTAGAAGACGTAAGTTGATTGTCAAGAAAATTATTCCAATGTAAAGAGACAATGCAACCGTATACAACAAGAGTCTGACAGTTCAAAAATGCATGTATATTCTTTGTTATAGCATTACCATGAAATTCTCTTTCATTGTAAACTATTATTCTCTCATGAATGGACACTTTTAGGAATTCAAAAATCAAACTGGAGCTCAAAGTCTAGCAGGAAGTACGTGGTTAAAAACCACAGATCAGCCGATCCAAAAATGTATCCGATTGAATATTGGCATGTAAAAAAAGGAGAAGAGAAGAAAAGATGGGTCCACTCCTATGAAGAGAGAACCTTCTGAACCTCAGCCGTCACTTCTTTTGGAGTTTTCTCTGCTTTAAGTTGAGCAAGAACACCTTTCTTGGCATAATAATCAATAACCTGCATTTCAAACACGTATGGAATTGTAAGATCCACAGAAATGAGCAAGATTCACGCAGAAAAGTAGTGCAAAAAGTTTCTATGGGTAGTGCTCAAGGTTCTGCTGAAATCAGGGCTGGGTTAAGAAAGTTAATTTTGTTTTTGTATATTAAAAGCAGTGCACTGTAATATTTACAAAATGTCTCTCTGCAGGTCACATACAAAAAGGACTATGCGTTACAAGACCATATTCTGACACACAAGTCGACAAGATAGGCAGAAGCAAGGTATTTTTCAAGAATTGAGAAGCCTCGTTATCGAATGCAGATTAGCTTTGGAAAGATCACAATCTGTCTCTCGAGAATTATCAAGCTAGCAAAGGAATAATATGAATAGAAGGGAACATAATAGTACATATCACTAGACAGTAAAACATCACAAATTATGGAATACACAGAATGCACAATAACTCTGTTCAAAGAACAAAAGGGTGCATACGAAACCATAATCCAATCATAATTTTGCATATGAACCCAAATAACAGTCAATTTGATGCTCCAAGGTTATGAAGAAACTGGAAAAGATATCATTTGCTGATGGCTGAATATCAATGAAACATTTCTGTCAATCTAAAACTTCAGTGGTGCACAAAGGTAGAAGTGCAAAATATTCAATGAAAAATAGTGACATAGATATGCAAAAATTAGAACTTTCATTTTAAGTAGTATTCTTTTTCCTTTCCCACTAAAATGACATCAACAAGTCAGATGTGACCAATTCAGCTTCCATTATAAAGGATAAAATTGCTTTTGTCATATATGGTGAATTTAGTTTTATCACGAATATTGTCAGCGGAAATGAATGATCTATAGGAAGTGTGGCAAATGTCCTACCGGTTCAGTCTGCTTGTGAAATGCCTCCAACCGCAACTTCAGAACTTGTGGAGTATCATCTTTTCGCTGTATCAGAGGCTCCCCCGTGACCTACAGTTTAGATAGAAAAAAAGGTTTGTCATTCATAAGAGCAGAAGTACCCATGTTCATCAATTTAGTTATAGACATACATTGTAAATAGAAAATGAAATGACAAGGATACATCAAACTTCTGAGAAGTATATGCCTGTACACACGTTTAACATATATGATGCCAAATTTTCTTAGGTATCCAATAATCTAATATGCCTTCATGCATAATTGTCATAGATCAAGCTTTGAATGAAAAGCTAACAAATATATGCAAAAAGGAACACAAAAGTAAAATGAATTGCCAAATATCAACTCTGCCGGCATATCTAAACTAAAATTGTTTGTTAGTTCTGCCACATCAATCGTCAATTTACATCTAAAACATAGATCCGAAAAATATAGCAATAACACCAACTTACATCATCAATATCAGGAACTTTTGGAGGTGCAAATTTAGTATGGTAGGTCCGACCACTTGCAGGGTGTATCCAACGACCCGTGATCCTCTCCTCCAATATGGAATCATCAATTGCAAAGTTAAGCACTTTGTCAATTTTGGTTCCCTGCTTTTCGAGCATTCCATCCAGCTGTAACAAAAATAAATAGGAAAACAACCACAAGAATTAAACAAAGAAAGGACCTAAAACCACAAGAGACGCAAAAAAAAAAAAGTAGATATAAGTTAAAATTTTACCTGACAAGTAATAAAGAAAAAAAATGAAAAACAAAAAGAGAGAGAAATAGAAAGAAAAAGCAAAACCTTTTCTGCTTGAACCACTGTCCTTGGGAACCCATCTAGAATAAAACCTTTTTGACATGAAGGTTTCTTCATCGCTTCATCAATAATCCCAACAACCAAATCATCAGAGACAAGCTCTCCCTACATGATCAAAACAAATTCAATCACACAAACAACTTACCAAATAATAAAAATTAGATGTGTCAAAATAAAAATTACCTTATCCATGGCTTCTTTGGCCTTAATACCAAGTGGGCTTTTTGCAGCAACAGCTGCTCTAAGCATATCACCGGTGGCCAAATGGCACAGGCAATAATCATCCTTAATGATCGGTGACTGTGTGCCCTTGCCGGATCCAGGTGGACCTACCATTTTTTCATTTAATTATGATTTATGCACATTGAAATGAGCTGATTTCCACAGTTTGCATTACAACAACCAACTCCAAAAACTCTACGTGTAAAGCCACGCTTGAATATAAAGTCACATACTAGAGAACTAATCACTCACTCATGAGGGAGATCAGTTTCATTACCAAAGCATTATTGCATGTAAATCCTATGCCTTTTTAATATTAACTGGGAAAGTTGCCGGCATATGTTGCACTTCACTCGTGCCAATGTGATTATGGAGATAAACATCCATGATTACCATCGGCATTTAAAATTCACAAACATCATCACATTCTACACAGCACTTGGACCACAAAGTAATAACAGATCGAAAACCAACATCCAGAACCATAAACTTAAAATGATAGCGAATTTTATCAACAAAAGGCAACCAAAACTCGAAAGTAACAAATTAAAACAATTTGTAAATCCCCAACCGCATAAAAAACATAACTTTCCGCGGCAAGAAAACGTATGCCAACCAAAAGCAAGACACGCTTTCATCTTAAATGAAAAGAAGAAGAAATGAAAGCAGTACCTATGAGAACGAGACGCTTGTCAGGCTTAGAAGAACACTTGAAGCGACGGAGTAGCTCCGTCATCATATCAACAGAAGGCACATCCTCTAACGCCACCGAAGAGCTCGCCATTTGCCCTCTCTCTCAGTATCTCTCTGTTTTGTGCTTCTGTGTTGTCTTATTGGGTTGTTTCAGGCGTGAGGTGTGTGTGTGTGTCTATATATACATACATATATATATATATATATAGATAGATAAAACGGAGCAAAGCTTATGAAAAAATTAAGGGGCTGTGGTAGGTGATGTACATTGATCTCAAGTTTTGGTAAGGTCTTAAGAGTTGGTGGATAGGAAATATGGTCGTGGACAATGCTTGGTGTGATGGTTTGTTGAACCTTTTGATTTGTTCTGTGGGACCACTATTTTGATGGTAGGCAATAACCCACTGGATTCTAGCCATGGGGTCAAGGAATTTATAAAAACGAGACAGTTAACAGCAGGACGTTTGGTCAACCATATACGTACATAAAAAATCAATAATTTACGTGATAGAGCATGTCCTATTAGCAATGGGCATCAGTGTATGCGGCAGAAACAGAAACAAAAATTATAAAGAAATAGAAATATTGCTTTGCGATGGACTTACAACGGGACAATCGTTTTTCCTCGTTAATAAAAGTGGGCTCTTCTTGACTAATGCAACCCTCGCGGCTGCACTCTTTTTAAATGGATCTGATTTTTCCATTTAATTAGGTTGATATGTGTTCGAATTTGCAGAAAAATATTTAAGTGAACCAATTTTATTATGCCAACTGCATGATAAGTGCTTCCCAGGACTGGTGCAACTCACAGGCACATGGACATTAACTGCTCCATTTACAGATAAGATTCCAAAACCAAAGCCAGATCGGGTAACGCAACTTTCACTTTATTGGACTGCGGACCCCAGCTTGGTGGTGTCTGAAACGACTTAATCCGTGAAGCAAAATAATCCATTCAGCTTCTTCAAAGACTCGTTCTTGGGAGCTTCCCCCAACTTTCACAACTTGGATCCACAGCTCACCAACGAAGTCTCTTGAATGGTTTTCATTTGTTGTAAAATTAAAACCCACATAATTTTGACTAAGCAACACAACAAACCCAAAAAAAAAACAAATGTGGGGGTAAAGTGCAGTAGACTGAAGAATTAGCATCATCATAGTGAAACGAAGTATTATCTCAACTACATGTTGTGTGTGCACATTTGATAAATGGAGAGGTGATTGTTTTCTTTCAATAGAAGGTGTGTCGATATAAGATATGATTCCTGACTCCACGCCATCCTACCATCAGCGTTTGTTAACAGTTGATAATGTATAAGCCAGTATAGGAACCGAGGAAAGGAATGGGCTGCTTGGAGCTGGAAATAATCAGTCTCAACAAATAGGTTCCCTTACATCAAAGGTGTGCCAAGACCCTGCCATCCCGAGGCCTGTTGATCACAAATGTTTAAAAACTACATAAGATTGGAATGTCATCCCCCAACGAAAGAGAGAAGAATATAAGGGAAAAGAAAGGAAAAACTTGGACGAAAGGAAGGACCAGCAATAAAAAACTAGTCATTGAATCCAGGTCTCACCAACTTGATTTGGCAGGCCTTCCTGAGTAACTTCACTGTAACAGAGAATTCAACCAGCAACCTCAGGTCCGTACTGATCTAGAATCATAACACAATTTACACTTTAGTTCATTTATTTCCTTTACGAGCAAGAAAACGCTCTCTGGCTGCCTGAATTCTACTTTCTTGATCACTAGGAGCCCCAGCAGAATTGACCTCCTTTTTGGGCATATCTGTGAGTTTTTGCTCAGACACCTCTTCACTATGACCAGATCCACGACTGTTTCACACAAGCAAAAAGGCTCAAGCTCAACTTGGTTCATTTGTATTTTAGAGGAGGAAAAAGGACGCCCAATTAAGATGTAAAGTTAAACCAAAAATACAAGCACTTCCTCATTACAAAGAATTTCTGAGATTACCAATTTACCTCAGTTTGTTAGTATCTAGTTTTTCAAGCTTCTTGATAATGGGCATGACCCACGGCATCTCCACAGCACACACATTACGCATATATGGACGTGAGGTAGCAATGAGCTCATGGTAAACAACATAATTTGGGAGCAATCCTTCGTCATCTGTTCTTAGCACCGATGATGGATGTACCTAACAACACAATCAATTATTTTACTTTCAGTTATATATGAAAAATCTGACTTGCTGATTCAAACATACAAGCAGCTAGTGCTAGGCTCTCATACTTCCAATGTCTAACTGATTTTCCTAGTTTAAATAAGCATGGTCCCAGCATTCTCTTTCTTGACCTAAATATAAGCATAACAAATGCCATTTCAGCTGCTGCTAGGCTCTCATTCTTCCAATGTTTAACTGATTGTCCTAGTTTAAATGGATACAGTACCAGCATTCTCTTTCTTGATTAAATATAAGGATATCAAATGTCATATTGGAGTGATCATCACTCATTCATAATGTGGCATCTACTTGTCCAAAATTATATTGATGGTCTTCTAATTCTTAAACACAGTAATATCTAGAGAAGGATAAGATTGAACTAGTACCTGAACCAGTTGAGGCTTAAAACCTATAGTTCGATAGCCATTGTGATGAATCATTCTCTCAGCAAGCTGGCTTGCATAGCCTACACATAAAGCCTTCCTCAAATTCCTATAATCCTGTCGGCTTTCTTTCCATCTTTTATTAGTCCGTACATCTAATGATCCTGTTTTCCACGTACAATACAAAATGTTAAGGCAGTTAAGAAATAAGCAAAAAGCTACGATAATAGAACTACAAGATATAAACTTCTACACCCACAATAAGAACATATCCATAGGATAATTTAACCTCCAAATTAGAAAAGTGCAACCAGTAACACACTGAATGGAGTAACCTCCAGAACAGTAAAACATAATCTATCAGATAACCAATTACCATATTCATTACTGTTACAGTTATTGCCAAACATGTTGAGGCATGTATCTGTGCTAGACTTGTTAAAAAACCCACACCAGTTTAACATTAAACAGGGACTTTTCTCATGTCTGAAAGTGAACTTATTAATATCCAAATTAAATAAGATGGCAAAAGGCAGAGATAATGAATGACAGGGCACCATGCCCCAACATAGCTTATGCACCTGTTCAGTGGATATTAAACATAAACTTAGCAGCAACGGCCTGCCATGGGGAAAATGAGATCTCAATACATGAAGAAAAGCCTAAATTAGTAACAAAACTAAATATCTAAAAACCATCATTAAGACAAAAGAATCCATGTAATCAGTTTCATGTGAGTAACCTCCTAAATAACTAAGTATACCAACCCTTGGCTATTTTCTGCATTATCTGAGATAGCTGTTTCCGAACATCTTTGATGAACATCATACCTCGCACCTACAAATGGCAATTACAAAATTTTATACAGCTTTACTTAGGTATGAGTGTATATGCAAACACAAAGGTGCATAGCAAGCCTTACGAAGCATAAGATAGGTAGCTACCTGCAGATCATTATCTTTGACCCAATTGACATCATAATCATTTTCATCCCAGCACTCGTAAATTTGTAGCAACTGGATGTGGTCACCCCAACCAGAACCATCAGGAAGTTCCAAGGGAGTGTGCTTCCTCTTTTTCTCAGAACTCTTGCTGCAGGCAAAGATAAAACTTCACTATTTCAAAACAGAGTGAACTTTGGGTCAAAAGAGGAGTTCAATTTTTTTTCATTGAAATTGTCAACGATGTCTCTATTAAATTATTCTGTCAACCAAGATTGTGAAACACTTAACAAATGTACAAAATTAGGCCCGAACATACAAAAACACTGGACCATATCATTTTAATTAATTCATTTTTAGTTTTTAACTGCAAAAAGTATGAAATAATCAATCTATTGAAATGTGAACACTTCTAAATATAAACACCGTTCTCTTACGGAGAAAAGATCAAATCTGCAGCATCTACAACAAAGGATATATGATAAAAGGATTCCAGATGAACTAACCTTCGACCAGGAAGCAATGTGGTTTCTGCTGATAACATGGCAGCTACAGTCAAAGCCTGGGATAAGCAACCAAACTCATTTGCCTCCATTAATGTTCTTGAAAGTGAAGGTTCCAATGGAAGCTCTGCACACAACCACAGGAAATCCTCTACAAGTCATATATTGAAATAATTGCAAGGTGAACTAATTCTATGAACAGTATTATTAATTCGTAGATTAAAAAATTCATAGCTCCAAAACATACAATTTTAGTAAAGATAAACAACTCATTCATAAAAATGGATGTTGAATTGTCACATATTGGGGACTATAAGTTAGAAAGCTATATTTTTAAGCAGGAACTTAGCAGTCAGAATAAAGATGCACTTAAAGAGTGCACACACTAATGTCAAGATGTTTGGCTTTACAAGGGCTGACTAGGAAAGATAAATTCTCGTTATTGAACATCCAGCACCATTTAGAAGTGGGGAAGCAAGAGATTAGATAATGTTTAAAACTAATGTCCATGGTAGTATAACTTGTAGCAGGAAAAAAATCCAAGTACCAGCCATTGTTCTTCCAATTCTTGTAATGGATCCATCTTCATCAATAGCATCAATAAGATGTAATTGCTTTAGAGCATCTTCTAATGACTCAGCTGCAGCAAAATCACTGAGATTTAGTCCATACATCAAAGTCCACCAAGAATAGTAATACCACCCAACAAATTTTCAATTGCGAAAGGATTCCTTTAACATGCCTTATGCTCAAGGCTACTATTCATGTAAGCATAAGCAATGAAAAACCATATAATGCTTTCTTACAGGAAGGTGGATCAAGAAAATCAAACTTGAGAATATCCATGTCAGAGAGGTCCAATGATTTCAAATAAAGAACACTGCCAGCAAGAGAAGATCGCTGTATTTCTGGCACTGTTACATCAAGAAATTCATCATGGTAAACAGTGGATGGGTACAAGCGGTAGCACTTCCCAGGACGTGTTCTTCCGGCTCGTCCAGCACGCTGATTAGCTTGCACTCTGAAATAAAACAGAGTGAGTAATAAGAATTATAATCATAACAAATGCATCTCCTGGAAAGAACATTTTACAAAAATGATACAGACAATAAAAAAGTCTAATGAGCAAAATGAAGGCATATTATAATCAAAATTACTAGCCACATTATTTCCTTTTCTTTGTTTATCCACTTGTTATAACATCTATTACGTGGAAGGATCCAGCTTACTTGCTTATTTGAACTACATCAAGGGAATACATGCCCATTGAAGGGTTGTATTGCCGCTGCTTCACATAACCAGCATCAATGACATACCTGTCTAGTACACATAATTTGCATGCATGAGAACCCAAAATTGGCATAACTAAATGAATTCAATCAAACAACTAAGTGAAATCTAGTGTAAGAACAAGAAAAAATTGTACACGATATCATAAATACAGATAATAGTGAGTGTGACCAGCAGGAAAAGAGCACAGTGGAACTCTTTCATAGAGAAAAAGACTCTGTAAAACAAATAAGAGCAACTAAAATTTGAGGCAATTACTAAATGTCCATCCCACAATGCTCTTAATGCTAACAATTAAAACAATTTCCTAAAAAATTCAGCCCTTTGTCTCATTTCTCTTTTACATCATTTTTGGATGAATACATTCTTGCCTTTTCTTCTAACAACCTTCACATGCACAAAGCTAATTATTCAACTAAAGAAACTTTAAAAAAAAAACAAAAAAAAAAGGAGAGAATAAAAAAAATGAGTCTCAATTTTTCATGCCATTCCCTTCCCATAATTTCTTTCATTTAATTAAACAATAATGGAAAAGCAGTGCACTCTTGCCCCCTGCATTATGTATGCATCTCTGCAGATGAAATGTCCAAATATTTTCCGTTCCCTGTCATCAATTACATTCTAATTGTTTCTGTGAAATACAACTACCATCTCAACATTTGCTTCCATCTATTTGGTATCGCCATTAAAGTAACTACATCAACAAGTTATCACAGTACACAAACAGATCAATAACCAATGCAAGGTTTCCAATGATTTCTCTATCCTGCAAACCAGATTTTGACTCCAATCAAAGAAAAATAAGCACATCTATAAAACGAACAAGGCATGCATATGTGTGAAAACCTGAAATTAGAGAATTGAATAATAGAGTATAACATGAATATGACATCATGAATGAAATCACCAAATCAAATCTTCACGCAAGTGTCAAGTCTCCTTACACTACACCATCAACAGTCAAAGAGGTTTCAGCAATGTTTGTGGAAACAATAAATCGCCTACAATTTGGAGGCGGAGGGCTAAATACACGCACCTGTAGATTCATAAATAAACACGAAGCATCAACAACAAAAATTATTAAAAAAAAATTTAAATCTTTCGAGATATACATCTTCAAAACAGTTAACCAAAAGTTCCATGTTTGAGTTGGGCAACATTTGGCAGAAGCATATTCATATGATAGCTAAAAGAATGAAAAAAGAAGAGAGGCCTGATGCAGGAAGAACTAAAAAAATGCATGCATCCCTGCATTACTTTTACATCCTATGAATCCAATCCCTAAAGGTCTTTCTTCAGCTCCATCCCTTTCAAGTAACATAGACTTGGTGCAATAATCTGCCAATAATGAGCAGTCATAAAGAGTTTTTGTGACATCAATACCAATATACAGCCCTAATGTAACTGATTAAGTGATGCATATTGCATGCATACATATAAACCAGATGCACACATTTCTAGAAAAGACTGGAAATTGCAAAGCTGAAAACTAAAACCTGAAAGGTATCCTATATAAAACAATGCTAAAATCAGTGGATACCTTGCATAGATAAACTTTCTAGAGTTTCATTGACAGTAAAAAAGAATAAACAAAAAGCTGACAGACTTGCCTGCATTTCAGGTGGCAGGGAACCGTGAAGGGGAAGGATTATCGCATCCATGCAGGAGCCTTCCTCCAGACTTTGGACTTTAACCTCTAACTTTGATATTAGCTTCTCTATATCATCCTGCGAAAGACTACACGTTACAACCAATATACATATGTACAACATACATTAACTGTTAAGCAGTACTTACAGTGTAGATCCCATTCCCAAAACTGGAAGTAATAAAGCTTACCTGTCCAGTCATGAATATCAACACATCTCCTTCTGGTTCCCGAACATGTATATCTGTGGGCACCATTTGATTAGATAAACCTTGTGAACAACAATTACACATTAGAAACTATTGCAAAAATGTAACAGCAGTATGGCAACCCAAGATTCATGCTAGAAATTGAGATTAACTTGACATGCATGTGGTTTTCATTCCCTTTCCTTTTCTGCCATTTCATTCTCTCTTTTGATCTCTTAGCTTAGAAACATAAAAGTAACAGTGGATTAATTTCAACACTGGAAGCATCACCACAAAGTTCGGGAGTAATTTGTCCACCAAATATATCAACCATAACACATTCTTTAATCAGAGACTGTATAATGTCCCTTGCACGAACTTCTGCTTCTGTAGACAGGGACTGGGGAGAGAATAAGTGAATATAGTCACCATCAAAATCAGTGCTTAAAGGGCCACAGATAAAAGGATTAATCTTGACAGTGTGATCATCATGAATGTACAGAGAGAGTGCTTGCAGTGAATGTTTGTGTAGTGGGTGGCCTATTGATAAAAACAATATTGCTGTCCATGATTTTACGATGTGGCAATTGACCAGGTCTTAGAAGGGTATGGCTCTTAGAATACTCTTTAAGTGAATATGAGGAAGAGATTTTCTATAGGTAAGCACAATTTGTTATCAATCAGCTCTTGTAGATACTTCATGTTAGTAAGTAAATGTAGAAAGATCAACTATGTTGTAGAATGATCAGCCAGCTCTGAAGAATGATAAACTATGTTGAGGTTCTTTAAGTACGATGTTTTCCTGGAACATTTGGTACCAGCCAGAGATGGAATAAAAATTTAGTTTGGGATGGGCTGAATATATTTTGATTCTACAATAACTAACTTACACACACACACACACACACATTAAAGCATAACTTGATTAAACAAGTCAAGTCAAATCTCAATCTTAAATTATAAAAATTAAAAATAAAAAACATCATCACCGACAAAGTATTCATAGAAATTAAATTAAGCATAAAATAATATATATTCACTTTGAAATAGAGAAAAATAATTACTTGAAATGAATGAAAGTTTAAGTGTTTAAAAATGCTCTTGCACACAACATAATTGCAATGAAAGCTGATTGAAAAATATCATCAAAATTTTGTGCAGGAGTTGAGTAAAGAATCTATTTCTAATGCTTGATCCTTAGAAATTGAGTATAAAACAATTTCTACCTTCTTATAGTAAGATATATAAGTCGTAATGTAAAACAATTAGAGAAATAAAAAAAATAATCTGTTAAAAAATATATATTTTCTTCTCATAAATTGATTACTTGAATTTTGTAATAATAAAGATAAATAAATTTACATATAAGATACATTTTTATTTTAAACTGGGGGGCTATTAAAAACATTTATTTCTAAATAATTAACTTTCCAGTCCCCTCAATTTGTCACTGGCAGCAGTAACAATAATACGCTGCACTCCAAATCAAATTTGACCAAGTTTAAATACAAAAGTAGTATCTTCTTCTGGCATTATATTTCAAAAAAGTCTTGCTCTATCCACTGAGGAGAAAACCAACACTTTTGTAAGAAGCAGAGAAAACTGCCAAACTTCTACGAACATGGAGTTGACTAAGTTATCAATCATACCAATAGCTGTTTTCAAAGCAGACTCAAGATAGCTTGTAGGACGCTCCTTGCTGTGCAATATCTCCACAGGGTACAACTTTCCAGGAACATTCAGTATGGGGCAATTTGAAAAGAATTTAGATACTTTTTCACCATCAAGAGTTGCAGATGTGATCAAAATCTTTAAATTGGATGCTTGCAATTTAACCAAGCGTTTCGCTAGTCCCAGCAATATGTCCCTAGAAATGGATGTACCCGTAAGTATTGTGGATGCATAAGATGCAAAGAATATAAATGTTTTCTTCTCTTTTTGACAGAAATAGAATAAATCAAGCCCACAATGACCGACACTGAAATTCAAAACCACCAATTCAAATGAGACATTACTAAGCACTGAACTAAAGTCCTTCAATAACATATATCCGTACATGCTCATGATGATAAAAAATGGTGAAGACATTTATCACGAATAAGATTATACATGCTAATCACAAAAATTAAGTCTTACGTGTTCAGACTCCTCTCATGGGCTTCATCCAATATGATTACTGAATACTGATTGAGGTCTGGGTTAGACAGACTTTCTCGAAGGAGGACTCCATCAGTAAGGTATCTAATGATTCACAAACCCTAATATTAGCAAAAAATAAACTACACAAAACATTAAAGACAACCATGGCAAAACTAAATCCAATAACAAGCTTAAATGCTATTACTTAATGCGAGTTCTTTCTGATGTTCTATCCTCAAAGCGAATAGCATAACCCACTTCCTCCCCAAGCCGAACACCAAGCTCCTGTGCAACTCGTCTGCATACATAATAACATAATAAAGCAAGTAAAAGTTATAACATTAGTCAGTCCAAATTGCTGCTTCACTAATACACCTACTATCATAGTGAAACGTTTCATAAAAAAACTCAATCAAAATATTCTAATTAAAGGCGAAGGAATAAATAAAATACAATTAACACAAGTTCGCCCGAGAATTAACAATGCAAACTCGCTAGTGTAATTCTCATCAATTTTAAACTTTAACGTTTCAAAACTCACAAAAACCAACTCACCTAACCTAACCTATATATCGGAATATGAACTTGTCGAGTTACGAACAAGGAAAAACCTAAGGTTTTAAATATAAATAAACTTAAGCTTAAAAAGAGTCTAACCTAGCAACGGAGACCGCAGCTACTCGGCGAGGCTGAGTGACGCCGATAATTCCGGACTTGGTGTAACCATGCCGGTGAAGTATCTGAGAGAGTTGTGTGCTCTTTCCGGACCCGGTCTCTCCGATTACTACCACCACTGGATTCTGATCCACTGTTTCTATGATCTTATCTTCAAACTGGAGAATTGGTAGAAGATTCGCCATGGATCAACTTTAAAGCTCGATCAGGTTTTAGGATTCTTTCCAAGAAGGTTTTGCCGTTTTGGAGTGATCCGTAAGAAATATGAAGTTAAAAATAAAAATAAAAAATCAAATTGACAAAACTATACCAACCTGCAAATCTTGACAAAAATATGCCAACTGTACTGTCGAATTACCTAAATATCCATGGTTTAATACGGTCTCATAAGTTCAGTCATGGGCCCTCTCATATGTTTCCCTCTGCGTGTTCCGTCATCATGAATTTACGAATTTCTCAATGGATGAGGATCTGATACTGATTTGGCTCAAAGGCAACGTTTTACTGATGAACTGGCAGGTAGGTTGATGTAAGTAGTAGAGGACAAATGCTTCTTCCCCCGCTGCATGCACTAGTCCAACAAGCCACCATCCCAAAATCCATGTCAATGATATGCATTCGCTTATATGAGCTTGTTTCTCCTACTTTTTCACTACGCCAGGATGACAATCGATCAGAGCAAATGACTTCTTCCAAATCACATTTCCAGCCATTTTGTTTGCTCTTCCAAGACCTGCAAACAATCATTGTCTTCTTTGGTTTTGTTAACTAATGCTTACAAGAAAGAGCTTGACATTATGATGTGGTCTGAACGGAACCCCGTTGATACGGGAAGTCTTTTGTATTTGGACGAAGACCTTGAATAGTTTGTGCTAATATTCACTCCAAACTGACTTATGTTAATGTTGAGTATGCAGAAGCAACCGGAGTTTAGCTCCCTGCAAAGCTCATCGGGGTGCAAGCTCGTCGGGGGAGGAAGGGGGGTGACACGCCCTTGCTGTCTCTCCCGTGATTTTTTATCTAAATTTTTCAGAGATTTTCCAAGTAAAATCTGATGCTATTTTGGTTTCTATTTTGTGTTCTTTGCCCAAATTTAATAACAGTAAAAGTTCTTCATTGGTCTGAAAAAATTTCAGTTCTATTTGTTTTTTCTTTTTATTTTTCCTGGTTCGTTGAGTACAGGTAATCTAAAATCTAAATCTTTAGATTACAAGAGGAAAGGGTTGTTACAAAAACACAACGAGTTGAAGTAATTCTCCATACTGCTTCATGTTTCACGGAAATCACCAAAACAACTTCAAGCATCATTCCCACTTCTCTGTTTCTTGCCAAAAATGGCTTGCCCAGTCACAAGTCTTATCCCCCTTACCCATAACTGAGTCATTTCAAGCCCACCCGGCCATACGAAATGCACCTCCTTTTTCTTTGTACTCACAATATGGAACATTCCTCACTCTTCAACGTCAAACTTCCTCCGGCGTTTCCATCGGAATTTGTCACTAGGACCAACCTTACGCTCTGCACCTCTTACCCGACTTCTCCCACCGTAAAACGCCAGCAAACTCCGCCATCTTCAGTTCTTTAACATGAGGTGATCCTTTGCCACATTTTGTATGCTTCTTTACATAAGTGCCGCCCAACACGAGTTACAGCAAGCTCATCTGATATCACATTCTCAGCATCGTTTCCATAACCATTTTTGCTGGCAAGCGGGAGTGCTGTCTCATTTCTTGCATTTTCAATGTCACAATACGGATCATTCCTGATTCTTCACAGTCAAACTTCCTCCGGCGTTTCAATAGGAATTTGTTCCCAGGACCAACCTCAGCCGCTCTGCATCTCTTACCCGACTTCCCCCTCCGTGAAACGCCAGCAGACTCCACCATCTTCAGTTCTTTAACATGAGGTGATCCTTTGCCACATTTTGTGTGCTTCTTTACATAAGGGCCGCCCAACACAAGAGTTACAGCAAGCTCATCTAATATCACATTCTCAGCATCGTTTCCATAACCATTTTTGCTGGCAAGCGAGAGTGCTGTCTCATTTCTTGCATTTCCAATGTCACATCTTGCCCCACCTGAAATTCAGAGTTCACAAACTCTGCCATTTCCTCCGCTTGCTGCTAACATGAGAGGAGTATATCCATCGCAATCTGAGGCATTAACATCGTAACCTCTACCAATCAACGTACGTACTAAATCAAAGTCTCCACGTTTAGCTGCATGATGTAGAGCATAAAACCCAGCGGAGTCCTTATGACCGTCTTCCAGTGCATGCTCAAGCATCACTTTTTCGAGTACTTCACCATTCTGGTTTAGTTCTGATAAACTGATGACTGTCTCACCATATTTGTTATGTAGCTTTATATCAGCACCAGCATAGAGGAGCAACCTGAAGGCCTCTATATGGCCAGCTGCTGCAGCAGTCATGGCAGATGAATATCCCTTGTTATCCTGTTCATCAAGGTCAATATCTGCCCACTCAATAAGTATTTTCAAGGCCTCCACATTATTTGCTTTAGTCACGAACATCAGAGGAGAAAATTGTGAGGCATTACTCGATTGAACAATCTTCCCTGCTCGAATTACATCCGCCATAGCTTGCTGAAAGCCAAGTCTCCACCTAGTTGACTTTGTGACTGAGCTTGCACACTGACCAGCAGAATTAACCAATCCGAAATCAGCCCCTTTTAAGGCCAGAACTTTAAGGCACTCCTCATGCTCATATCTTGCAGAAATCATTACTGCGGTTTCTCCAGCTGCTGTTCGGGAATTGATGTTGCAGCCAGCAGCGATCAGGCATAGAATAATTTTAGCAAATACAAGCCTTGCAGCCAAATGAATGGGAAGTAAATCTGCTTTTGAAGATGTCTTCAGTGGAAATTCCTCATCAACTGCACAACTTAGCAGCATTTCTACTGCTCATTCGTTATTACAAAGAATAGCATGGTGGATGAAAGTCCTTCTACGGTGAAGTTCTTCTCTCGTATCCATGTTCCTGGACCAAGCTCCCAATCTCTCCTTGATATCTGTCTTGACACCGGCCTGTTTTCCAGTGTCAAAAGATTAAGGCGAAAAAAAAAAGATTTCAGCCAAAACTCTGCTAAAGAAATTAGGCTCCCAAGTGTATCTCTGTTATCTTTTAGCGAGAATGGTGACTGATTGCCAAGTTGCTTACCTGCTACAGCGATCTGACAACAGAGATCTGCCTGCTAACAACAGCCCCAGCAAGTGTAATGAATGAGCATGGCACAAGGAAGAAGAAGTTAAATTAACTTCTTCGTCCGTAATCAATTTTACTTTCGGCCGCAACCGAAATCAAATTGATTTCGGCAAATGGAGGCGGTGAAAATTGAAAATTTTGATTGGGCGAAGGTGCGCGGCTATTTTTATTATAAATAGGCGCCTTTCCTTCTTCACTTCAATTTTCGTCGTCTCATGCTCTTCTATTCCTCCTCTCGTACAATTCTATTTTTATTCGGTTCAATTCTTTTTCTTATCCAACCTTTTAATTTTTTTTAAAATATTATTAAATTTTTCATTAAATATATTTTTTAAAATATTTTTAAAAAATATATTTAATAAAAAATTATAAATTTAATTTTTATAATAAATTTTTTTATTTTATCTATAATTTTTATTTTAATTAATTTAAAAATTTTTTACACAAATTTTATATTTTATATTTTATATTTTTTATTATTATTAACATTGCATAACATATTATATTTTTTAAATATAATAAAAAATTAAATTTTTTATTTTTATTACTATAATAATATAATAAATACTATCTTTTAAATATTATAAAAAATTAAATCTTCTAATTATATTATATTATATTTTTATATTTATATAATTAATAATATTATTTAAATTAAATTTTTTATATATAATAATTATTTTAAATTTTATTAATAATTATACTTAAAAATATCTGAATTATCGTAACAGCAAATGCATTACAGTCAACATTGGCATGCAGAGATGGCTTGGCAGATCGAAACAGCGCCCTATCAATTGAATTGGCATCTACACGACACTGCCATCAATTAAATGCATCAATGTCATTTCAATAATTTTTAACTTCGGACCCAAAAATATCTGACTCGACTGTTGATTTTGGTATGCTCTCTTCGGGGGCTTTAGCTGCGGGCGATCAAATGATAGCAGCCACAAGATAATTCCTTACAGTGACGAAGTTATTCAATACAGTAATTTTATATTGCATGACTTATGAACATGCGAAGCATTTGCAACGAGGTTACCTTCATAAGTGTGTCAACAACATTGACAAATCCCCTGCAACACGCAGAGACGAGCGTGCACAGCAACTTGTGGGCGTATCACATCACTAGTCATGAGCAGCTCGCCAGGCCTGGCCAGCCCCAACTAGCTCGCCTCCATCAAAGGCTCCTCGCATGCCCGCTGGCACGCACGTGCTTTGATCAGGACATCCAATATTTCCGAATGACCTCACCGCTGCCGTTGTTGCATACCATCGGAATAGCTTCCGGTTCTCATACGCACCAACACTTTGTTACATAAACATAACAACAAACGCTAGTAATATCAAGGAATGCAACACGTCATAAATCTGCCCAGTTTTGATGGCCAGTAAGAAACGAAAATCTGCTGCGTCACGTAACCTCGCAGGTGGTCAGGTTATCTGTCAGGTTTACACTGGAGTTGGAGTACATACTCGAACAAAATGTCACGAATACAATACTATAAAAATAATAATATTATCGGTTATTTCAGAAAAATATGTTACAAGTGCCAGACATCACGTATCAATCATCATTAAATGATAAGATCAAACGGTAGATATTGAGCATTAACACCGCAATATCAGAAAATTTTGAATTAACGGCTAGTTGATGTTCAACACCAAAGTTGAACGGATATTATAATTTTCTTTTTACAAAATTTGTTATTTAAAATAATAATAAAATAACGTACTAATAGCTTCCTGACAAGTGTCAAGTTTCCGGCACGAGCAGCGAGGAACAGAGCGGTGACTTCGGTCTTGATCTCCTCGACGCGAACTTCATGAGCTGCCTCATCGTGCAAGATAATCTGAGTCTTTTTAGCTTTCAAGCACACGGCTCCAATGCCGTTGACGTCGACGAAAGGATCAGCTATACATTCGTAAATTCGCTTCACGTCGTGCCTCAACGAGAGTTTACGAAACCTCCGCTTCGTAATCCACCGGCAAAAACGGCATTCATAAACTCACCGTTCCAATGAAGTTTCTGACGGTAGGTTTGTTTTTAGGTTCAATTGTCTTTCTTGCATTTCGAGTTTAAGATGAAGTTTTGGAAAAACCTTGGGTCGATCTATCCATGTCTTGTTACCAGTATTGGTTCTTGTGTTAAATAATAAAATAATTGATTAAATTTTTAGAATCAAAGTATAAAATTTTAAATTAATTACGTATTATTATTTATTTTTAATTTAATATTAAATTTAACGAAAATCCGTCTACCAAAATCCAAGGCGTCCTTGCCTATTGCACGTGTCGGTAGGAACATGCAAGGGCCTCGATCTTCTCATAAATACACGCTCCAAAGTTTCAATGACACATTTCTAAAGCATGAGGCCGAATACGTACCTCAATTAGATCCGTTTCCCATAGTCTCAGACACATGGGGACATTGAATTCTCTCCGCGACCAATATATTCTTAGTTGATCACAGCATTGGACCCCTCCTCTTTCAAGCCATTCTCAGGCAAATAAAACACAACACAAGTAGCCAAAACACACCGTTGGTTGCGTGTCAATGAACTCTAATAACATTGCCAAGACATCTCGTGTACTTTCATCATTATTGGTGCCACTTTTCCTTTCTTCCATTAACATACCTCGGCTATTGAAGTATAGTAATTTTGAAGTTATATTATTATAAAAAAAAATAAAAATAATTATTATGTGTGATTAAAAAATATAAAAAAATTAAATCAAAATGAACATTATCAAATTTTATTTTAAATTAAATAAAAGATTTTATTTAAAATTTCAGTGATTCTATTGTATTTTGAGAATAAAAAATTAAAAAAATTATATGATAACACCAATTTTAATAAGACCCGAGCATATTTTTTTGTTAATATTTAATATCTAATATTTTTATTATATTACAATTATATGTTAAAAATTACCATATTTTGGTGGAAAACAAAATCTAAATTGGCACACTATTTTTATATAACCAAATTCAACCTCCAAAAGGTCTCACAGAAACCTCTCAAATGAATCCATTTTGGTGGGTAAGGTGCAAGCCTTCATCCCAGGAAATTGGTGTATTTAGAAATTTGAGAGGTGTTTTTAGTACACTCTTTGATTAGTTACGGCTCAAATAGAATTTGGCTCGGTCCAATTTTGAATAGAAGTGCAACGCGGTCCATGGTCCATGGATGTCGAATCTCTACTAATAGGCTACTACGTATCGCCCAATACCCTCACAGGCCGCGAACGTTAACGACCTATATCTCTACCGTCACATATCGGTGCGGGGATTAGATGTTCACGATCGAAAAATACCTACCGTCCATTTCGCAACATCAGTACTTCCGGCAGTAGGAAACCATTGCCCATCTTCAAATATTCGTTCCTTTACTTCTCTTTTATTTCTCCATTTTCTGCTACAGCTGAATCGCCGGCTCTTCTTCGACGTTTCATGCTATGGTACGCCATTAATTTCATCTCTTTACTAATTATTTTACTTCATTTCATATTTTTGTTTATTTGGATTCTGTCTCACACTGTGTTAGGGTTGTGATTCGGTGCACTCTCGTTATGATGTTTTTGTTATAAATTACGGTATTATCGACTAGGATACTGAATGATCGGGAATGTTGTGTTCGTATTCGATCTAATGTAGTTCTATTATTCGTATTTTGGGTTGTCTTCCGTCTGGTTGACGAGAAACTTGAGGAAAATTTGAGAAACTTGGGTTGTTTTCGTTCTTACTTTAACAAGTTATCTTAGGTAAATTTCGTTTTTGTATTAGTTTAATCGACTTATTTTATTTATTTTTAAAATTTTTTTAGCTAGATTAATTTAAATGTAAATCAAACTGAATGGCAAACAAACACAGTTTTGCAGAATACCGAGAAATCAGCATTTTTGATAATTGTGGAGGGATCCTAAACTTCAAACAAGCGAGGTTGTCAGAGAAAGCTTCAAATTAGGACTCTGGTGAATAGAATCTTAATTTTGGATTTGTCAGTGTCTGTAAGATTAAATGATGCACTTAACGTTTCGTGTTAATATTTAATTTCTGCTTCTTTGCCATTATGTTTGATCATCAGAAGTCTTTGTGCTTTGTGGGCAGCCCTTTTGTCAGTAATCAAGTGATCACTGAAAGGAACTTTTAAACTTATTCACTTAAGTATGGAATTAAAAACTTGCACCTGAGGGCTCTAATATGCTCCCATATTTACAGTTTAGTTATCTTCTGTAATCTTTTTTGTAATGTTCCTTGATGTTTTCTTACCTTCATCTTCGTTGCTGTTGAAATTTAGTGTCTTGTGGCAGCTGTAATTGATTAATTAAAAAAGTTATGCAGGAAACCTATAGTGGATTTAGATTGTAGGTGCAGGATTTCAATTGATCTAATTGTTTCTTTTGGTGCCATAACTTTTTTTTTTTTTTTGGGAATGACTATTCGTACCATAATAAGAATCTTCCTTTTACAATAGGCACCCATGAAGGGCATTTTCCCTCTGCAAAGGGCAGCTTTGGTTCGGCTTCATTGTGAGAGGTGGGGTCTTGGCTCAAGATCATTCAGCACTCAAGGTGCATCAACTGCTAGTACTCCACAGCCTCCACCACCTCCCCCGCCTCCAGAGAAAACCCATTTTGGTGGCCTGAAAGATGGGGACAGGATTTTCACCAACTTGTATGGGTTGCACGATCCTTTTCTCAAAGGTGCCATGAAACGGGGTGATTGGCACAGAACTAAAGATTTGGTACTCAAAGGTGCTGATTGGATTGTCAATGAAGTCAAAAAGTCTGGCCTCCGTGGACGTGGTGGTGCTGGTTTTCCTTCTGGTCTCAAGTGGTCCTTCATGCCAAAGGTATCTGATGGCCGTCCGTCCTATCTTGTTGTCAATGCTGATGAAAGTGAACCAGGAACCTGTAAAGACAGGGAAATTATGCGGCATGATCCACACAAGTTGTTGGAGGGCTGCTTGATTGCTGGTGTAGGAATGAGGGCCACTGCCGCTTACATTTACATTAGGGGTGAATATGTAAATGAACGTAAAAACCTCGAAAAAGCTAGACAAGAAGCTTATGCAGCTGGACTGTTGGGCAAGAATGCATGTGGATCCGGTTATGATTTTGATGTTCATATCCACTACGGTGCTGGTGCTTATATTTGTGGTGAGGAGACAGCTCTTTTGGAAAGCCTTGAGGGTAAACAGGGGAAACCAAGATTGAAGCCTCCTTTCCCTGCTAATGCAGGTTTATATGGTTGTCCTACTACTGTCACAAATGTAGAAACTGTGGCT
The DNA here is from genome assembly GCA_032401905.1 of Swietenia macrophylla. NCBI lineage: Eukaryota > Viridiplantae > Streptophyta > Magnoliopsida > Sapindales > Meliaceae > Swietenia > Swietenia macrophylla. The sequence goes on along the minus strand of CP135585.1, from coordinate 5,999,310 downwards.
GTTTCTCCCACCATTTTAAGGCGTGGACCGGAGTGGTTTGCCAGTTTTGGCAGGAAGAACAATTCTGGCACAAAATTGTTTTGTGTGTCGGGTCATGTGAACAGGCCTTGCACAGTTGAAGAGGAGATGAGTATTCCCCTAAAGGAGTTGTTAGAGAGGCACTGTGGTGGTGTTCGGGGTGGATGGGACAATTTACTAGCAGTTATACCAGGGGGTTCATCAGTTCCACTGCTTCCCAAGCACATTTGTGATGATGTTCTGATGGATTATGATGCTCTCAAGGCAGTTCAGTCGGGACTGGGGACTGCTGCTGTGATTGTTATGGATAAATCGACTGATGTTGTGGATGCAATTGCCAGGCTCTCTTACTTCTACAAGCACGAAAGTTGTGGGCAGTGTACCCCTTGCAGGGAGGGGACAGGATGGCTTTGGATGGTCATGGAAAGATTGAAGGTTGGAAATGCAAAGTTGGAAGAGATTGATATGCTTCAGGAGCTGACCAAGCAGATTGAAGGACACACCATCTGTGCATTGGGTGATGCTGCTGCTTGGCCTGTGCAGGGTCTCATAAGGCATTTTAGGCCTGAGCTTGAGAGAAGGATCAGGGAGCGTGCAGAGAGGGAATTGCTGGAGGCTACTGCTTAAGTTTTTCTATTCAGGTTATTTCTTGGTTTTGTTCTGCTAATACTTGAGAATGTTTTCCCTGTATAATAAATACCCTGTACTTTTGTGTGTTAAAATGTATTTAGTTGTTTGATTGGTGAAATATGATTTTGTGTGATGCTAATGGTTGTTTAAAGCCCATCTATTTGTACATTTTGTCTGTTGCATTGAATCTGTTTATTCTTTTGCTTTTCTTTGGTTGTTACATGCTTGTACACAATCCTAAGATGGTATCGACTTGCCAAACATATGTCAATGAAATGCCAAGAAATTGAAAGTAAGGCATGCTTATCCGAATAAGTTGATAGTAGTTCCACTAAATGTATATTATTTTGATTTTGCCCTTGCATGTTAGACATCAGGAAGGGTGCTCTAGTGTTAGGGAGGCTTACAGGTAACAGGGTGTTCTTGTTCTTTAAAACATATTCACAGAAAATATATATTTGGTAATGGTTAAACATTATGCTCCATGTGTATCATTTTTCTTTATGGAACAATGCAGTAGATTGATGCTATATTTGATAATTGTTTGAGTCGTTGTTCCCCTTTTTTCACTTTGGCAGCGAAGAGAGAGTAATGTCCCTAATATTACAATGACTTTTCTTCTATTGTGTAGGGAATTTCCTGCACTGATTGATACCATGGAATAAAGCTAAAGAAAGAATCCCAGACATTGGGAGAGTAGTTGATCGAGCATCTGGTAATGCTGTTAGTGTGCTGTCTTGTATTTTAAAGCTTGTATCAACCGTCTACTGTTTTGGAGAAATGATTATATATCCTCTCTTGCCTGGGCGCGAATTCTTTAAAAGTTGTTTCATGTATTTCTTGAACACATCACATTTGGGGAACTTTATTAATAATTTCTGTATTCTTTTGGTTTGATACACTGATCATACTTTCCGTTATTAAATAAAAATGGAGACAGTATCGTGCAATTCGGTACACCACTGACCTGAATTACAGGAGAGTACACCTGACAGCTATTGAGTGGTACGGTACAACATCAAGCTGCCCAATGCTTGGTGTCTGAGATCCAGAGCTACTATTGGTCTCAGACTGGCGCCTGGCCTTGTGCTTGAGGCTTGAGTTTGATCACAACAATCTTATCATCATCAGGCTTTGTTTTATCCTAAAAGGGCATCATCATCATCATCATCGTCAGGCTCTATGCAGCGGTGCCAGTTTCATCAGCTGAAACTTGCGCCCTTCCAAGGCGGGGCCCTCTTGACTAAAAGCAAACCATCCGTTTGAATTCGCAGTACAAAAACAAAGCAAATGGCCAAAAGTCATCGAAGGATCTATCATTAGCTTTATTGAATATATTTGACAAACGAACCATGTACGTAGGTGGAAAGGCAAGAAAGACTAACACCGTTTCAAGAAAAATGTTGCAGTTTACGATAGTTTTAATCTAATCTGGGTTATCTGCTTTTTCCTTCTGTTGAAGTGAAAGCGGTTCCCAACACCTCACATAAGATGATTAAGAACTTTTTCCTAACTCAATGTGGACACTTAACCTCCCCATCTGACCTAATCCTTTACGTTGAGGGAACCAAGGTGAAATAAATCTGTTGAAACGAAGCACAAGTTTTACCTTAGATTTGATCTCAAGTGGGTGGTCTTATTTTTGTCAATTTGCAATCAATCTCATTTCATTTTTCAATAATGAATGCAATCCTTCTCTAAGAGAAGTTGGTTTTCCTTTTCAAATTCTAATAGATATTGTTAAATTAACTTTTGGTTCAAATTTTGAATCAATTTAAAATTATTAATTTTAATTTATATTAAATTAATTTAAATTAATAATAAAAAATAAATTTAATTAAATTTAAACTATAAGTGTTCAATGAGTTTAGTTCAAGAATTTGGAGTGAACAACAAAATAAAATTTATTTTATTTAATTATTATTTCACAAATAATAATAATAATAAATAACTTTTAAAAAATTTCTATCAATTTTTATAATTTAAATTAAAAAATTCAACCAAAATTTGAAAGTTTGTTTTTTATAAAAATCAAAAACAAATTAATAATTTTTTTGTATTGATATTTTTTAATTTTTTTATTTTTAACACATATTACAGTTAATAATTAAAATTTTTTAATTTGTATCGTAAAATATAAATTTAATTTATAAATTTTATTAAAATATAATTTAAATTATTAATTATTAATCGGTGTTAATATTTTATTAAAAATTAAAATAAAAAGAAAGAAATCCTAATCCTAATTTTTCACCCGTCCAAACAGTCAATTAGTTCAAAAAGTATACACCCTTGTGTAATCTTAATATTAACTCATGGAAGTGAAGCTAATTGTCGCGCCGAAAATCACATTTCATAGACTACTTTTGTCGTAACGTGTAATTCCTGTAATTACGGCTTTCATATCTGCCTGTGGGTTTCCATTTTTCAGGCATACCATCTGCATCCGCATGCACCCACCAGACCACCACCAGCCAAGAGTAAAAGACACAAACCTATCAACTTTTAGCAAACGGTTGACGTACATCGATTACGTTATCATTATCATTCACATTCATAACAGCTGAAACATTCTTTGATTTCTCTTCTGTTTCTCTCTCCCTGTAAGTAATGTGCATTTCATTTCTTCAAAGCTTTGATCCTTCACTCTGTTTTCAGAGCGTTTACATTCTGCGCAGGTTTTGGAGCTTGCATTTGGCTGTTTCCTGTTTTGTGTTCTTGTGTTGCTCTTGACTGGATCTGTTGCTATAACCTTTTGTCTTATATTCATTCTTGGATGATCATCAAGATGCAACTGCGCTTTAATTTGTGTAAATTTTTATTTTTCCTTGGGTTCAATTTGGTGACTGTTTATTTATTTATATTATTCATTGGCTGTTCATCAGGTTCATATAATGACATTCAGTCTTGGATTCTGCTTAATTTATTTGTTCGCATAAACAAATGAAAATGCATGAACTGAGAGCGTCATACACAGACCAAAAAAAAAACAGTAATTTTTGTTTCTGATGCTGACCCACGTTCTCTTGTGATTTCTTTTTTGCTTATTTTATAATGTGAACTCGCCATTACTTTGTTCTTTGAACTGTCAATTGAACTTGATAACGCTTCTTTGATATCAGATTCATTTGCTACATTTGAATTTTGGTCTTTGATTTATTTCACTTGCTGTTTTGAAGCATGCAATTTTCATTAATTATGGGCGTATTATTTCCGATTCTGACAAATTTGCCATCTGCTTCAGCACCTAAGGCTTCATGAGCTGAAGGAATTGTAAACGGACATAACCACTTAAAGCAAAACCAGTATTCTTTGCAACAATGGTTCTTGGACTAAGAACAAAGAACCGAAAGCGCGGTTCAGTTCAAGTTGATTACCTAGTCCATCTACAAGAGATTAGACCTTGGCCCCCATCGCATTCCTTAAGATCTGTTGAGTCTGTGTTGCTTTACTGGGCAAATGGTGATCAGAATTCTGGGGCCTTGGCATCCGTTGTTGGTGATGGGAAAGTTGAGTTTAATGACTCTTTCAGGCTTCCAGTTACTTTGCATGGGGAAGCGTCAAAAAAAGGCACTGCCAGTGATAGTTTTCAGAAGAACTACCTGGAGCTGTACTTCTATGAAACTGGAACAAGCAAGCCAGTGAAAGGTCAACTCTTGGGATCAGCTGTTATAAATATTGCAGATTATGGAATTGTCAACGAAGCCATATCCATAAGTGCTACAATTAACTTCAAGAAAGGTTCTAAGAACACGGCTCAACCCATCCTTTATTTTATTATTGAGCCATTCTTCGGTTCCTCATCATCATCAAAGGGTGGCTTGTTGAATGAAGTGTCTTTGGACAAGGATGGGAATGAATCTTTCTTAGAGTTGACGAATGAAGAAAATAATGAGGAATGCAAGATTGCCTCTTTTACTGATGATGAGGATGTTTCTTCGCATTCATCTTCGACTTTTGACAACAACAGAGGCTTACCTGCCCAAACTTGGAAGGTACTCAACTTTATTTCTTTGATGTATTCTTTGATTCCCTTCACACTAAATCTCTTTGCTCCCCAACATTGAGTGTTTTCGCAATATGACCTGAAAACTAATCATTGTGCATGTGTTGGCATAGAATTGGTAGGTACATGAAATGCTAATTTGTGGATTTGGCATGTTGGATTTGGGGAGTTTGATTGTTACTTTCAATTCATGAATGATACAAGTAAACTGTCAAACGGTTTCCACTGCCTATGGTCCAACCCCGTCCAGCCAAAGAAAGCATTAATTTGTTTAAGTTTGATTGTGACAATTGAAATTTAGTTATGCAAATGTTTGTGTTCTTCTTTAGCTTCTTGAAGATGAATCTTTCAATAAGGATTTTCTTTCAGATGAGTCAACATGATGTACTAATTATATGATGAACATATTCCACCTTAGCCGTACTTGTGAAGCATATTTTTGGTTTGAGCCGATAGTGGACATAATTTTTGCATTTGCATGTATGTCACCATATAATGGCATCATATTATCCATGGACCTGCCCATAGATGCTTTCCTTTCATTTTGGCAACTGTACTTGTTTAGTTCCAAATAATAACCATCTTTCATAACCATCTTCAATGAACTTGTAGAATGGACCAGATTCAGTAAAGGACGGCGCTGAAAAGGTTAATGGGGACCCTGCTTTACCATCAAGTTTAGCATCTGCAAAGGATAAAAATATAAATGTTGGTACGTCCTCTTTTTCATCGACAAACTTAGAAGTGTCCTCAGACATGTATATTGAGGTGGGTATCAACACAGACCAAGAAAGGTGGTTAGAGGATTACCGGACCAATCTTGAGGATGATGCAATAACTCGACAACATGAAAAGAATGTTCCAGAGGTAGCTAGAACTAGTAATTTAGATGTTGGTCTTCTACAGGACACAGAAAAAGAGCAGCATGAAAATGGACAGGACAACCAGATCTCTGAGGTGAAGAAAAATTCGATAGAAAACAAACTAATTAGCAAATTGCCCGAAGTTGCAATAAAAAGGGAAATTAAACTAAGGAGTAATACTCTTGCAAATAGCAAGGCCTCACTTGGAGCACATAGTGGTACTATTATGAGTGATAAACTAAAGCATGCGAAGTCTCATTTGCATTTTGACTCAGCTAAGAGCAATGGGCTTATCAATAGTAGCCAATTCATGGGGAAGGAAAAGAAAAATAACGTTGGTAAAGAAGTTTATAAGGTTACTGCAAGGGAAGAAACAACCAAAGGCTTTTCCGACAGCAAAGTTGAATTGAAATCTAAAATTGAAATGCTTGAGGAAGAATTGAGGGAAGCTGCTGCTCTTGAGGTTGGCCTTTATTCAGTTGTTGCTGAGCATGGGAGTTCTACAAATAAGGTACATGCTCCAGCACGGCGTCTTTCTAGATTTTATTTTCATGCTTGCAAAGCAAAGTCCAAAGTTGAGAGAGCAAACGCAGCTAGGACTGCTATTTCAGGATTAGTTTTGGTTTCTAAAGCATGTGGGAATGATGTTCCAAGGTACGTAACATTTAGTAAGAAACTTTCTGATCTTAAGCAAGTTGAATTCTGGAGATTTTAGCCTATAAGATTTTCAATTATAGAAAAGTATCACAATGTATAATGTAGAAACTATAAAGTCCAAGCACTTGTGGCACAAACTGTAAATTACTGTAAGCATCTCATACAAATTCCATTATGGTACATATACTTTCCTGGCAATAAATTATACTCATTGGATTCTGCTGTATATGTATTATAATCCTATTGTAAATGGATTATGGATATATGTTTTCTACAATTGTCCCATCACTTTTCTAAAAGATCCTTCTGTGGAGATTGATTATTCTGTTTTCTGCTTACAGATTGACATTCTGGTTGTCAAATTCAGTTCTTCTAAGAGCTATTGTCAGCCAGGTTGATGGCAGTATGCAATTTTTTGATGGATGGTGCACCAACAATAAGCGTAACCAAAAGGGATTGGAGGAGAGGTTTGCCCTGAAGTCTCCAAATGAGAACAAAAAAAATAAGGAGAAATGTAGTTCTGATGATTGGGAGGACCCGCAAACATTTATAGTTGCACTGAAGAAGTTGGAAGCTTGGATCTTCTCTCGAATCATTGAGTTGGTGTGGTGGCAGGTCATATATTATTTCTTTCCAATCTCCTTTTCTGTTGCCACTGTTCAGTTCTCCTATTTTTAGCTTAAACCTTGACATGCCTACTACCATTTCCTTTTTGAAATCTCCAGACTTTGACTCCACATATGCAGTCTTCTGCTGCAAAAGTCTCAATCTCAAAGAAAGCCTCTGTAAGGAGATATGGATTGGGCAATCAAGAGCAGGGAAATTTTTCTATCGAGCTCTGGAAGAAGGCATTCAAAGATGCATGTGAAAGGCTTTGCCCAGTTCGGGCTGGAGGGCATGAATGTGGCTGCTTGCCTGTGCTTGCTAAATTGGTATGTCATTATGATTTTGCAGTTACTTTATTTCAAATCTCTTGCTGGTTTACGGATATTATCTTTAGTATAATTCCTTCACCATGTGCAAGTACAGTTGGTATTTTGGTATGAACCATTTCACTTTTTGCTCCTGGTATCCTATCGCCCTACTAATCCTTCAGGCTTTCTGGTGTATGTGCTGATTTATGCGTGTATTATAGCAAGATAATATGCTAGGAGGTATGGATCTTCTGCAGCATGTTTTATCTTGGTCATATTGTTGGATTCTCTTTACGTACTGTGATAATTACCTGATTTACTCTGTTGTTGAAAAGCCTTTTGAAAGAATTCTGGCTATTTTGTTGTTTTTCCAGGTAATGGAGCAGTTGGTGGGTAGACTGGATGTGGCAATGTTCAATGCTATTCTTCGCGAGTCAACTGAAGAGATGCCAACAGATCCTGTATCTGATCCCATTAGTGATTCAAAAGTTCTCCCTATTCCAGTTGGAAAATCAAGCTTCGGGGCTGGTGCTCAATTAAAAAATGCCGTGAGTAACAGAGATCTTGCTATGTGAATCTAATTTAGTGTATGCAAAAAACAATATTTCTTGTTTATCCCCCCAGCGTGCAAAACCAGTGTCTATATCCCTAAGTTTACAGGGTTTGTCTTATTTCTTTTTCTTTTTTTCCCTAATGTTCCTTTCGTGTATATTAAATTAGAGTTGTTTGCTGCACTCTCACAGCACAGTGACCATTAAAAAGAAAAAGAAAAAGTTTCAAATTTGTATTTAGCTGTCTGGTGTCTTTTTTCAGATTGGGAACTGGTCCAGATGGCTTAGTGATTTATTCGACATAGACGATAACAACTATATTGAAGATATGAATGAAGCTTGTAATGACAAGAGTGTGGAACGTGAATCTTTCAAGCCTTTCCCTCTCCTTAATGCATTGAGTGATCTCATGATGCTTCCATTTGAAATACTTGCCAATAGTTCCACACGGAAAGAGGTAAAATTCTGTAGCTTCAAATTTTCATTCCAATATGACTTGGTGATTGCTTCTTTCTTGTACCTTACGTAATCTTATTTTCCTTATAAAATGAATATTTTTAAAGGTATGCCCTAGATTTGGTGCACCATTGATTCAGAGAGTTCTTAACAGTTTTGTCCCAGATGAATTTAACCCAGAACCAATCCCACAGGCAGTTCTTCGGTCCCTGGATTCTGAGGTTGGTTGATTTTCAAGAAGCTAATCGTTGTCTCTTCAAAACTTTTCTTCACCGCCTATCATTCTGCAGACTTGCAAATTCAATTATATTTCTGAGAGATCCCCTCCGGCTTAGCCGTTCGGTTTTGTTTTTGATTTAGGTCCTCTGTGAGTCTGAGGAAGAGTCCCTCACAAGCTTCCCGTGCACGGCTGCTCCTACAATCTATTCACCACCTTCTGCAGCCTCATGGTCTGGCGTTGTCGGAGAGATTGGAAATCAAACTCTGCAGAGGAGTGGATCAGCAGTGCTTAGAAAATCATACACGAGTGATGATGAGCTTGATGAGTTGGATTCATCAATAACTTCAATTATTACTGACAACTCCCACACTTCTCCCACATCAGCAGCTCCCAACCGGATGCCCAAGGGAAAGGGAGGTCGGAAAGTAGTCAGATATCAACTCCTACGAGAAGTATGGAGGGATGGCGAATGGTGATGTTACTTTACCTCTCTTATACATTTATATATGTGTGTATTTTACTTGTAATAAAGAATAGCCTGGTATAATAAATTATTATTGAACAATATTGAGTCCTTGTATATTTACTCCGATTACGGTTTTGCAAAAAGAGGTTTCTTTCTTCTGTAAGAAATATTTCATTATACCTCAATGTACATACTTTCTATGTGCTTTATTTTGTTGCCACTTTCTTAATTCTTTTCCCTTCATGATGGATTTCATTACAGGTCAGTGTTATATAATTGGATACATTCTTCAAATACACATTTATCAGATCAGTTAATCAGATATACATCTTCTTGATTACTATCAAATATTCATCGCAAATTCAGGAAGATTGGTCTTCTCATCCCTGAAGACAAACAGCTCAGGAATGTGATTATGAATATGACTGCAACTATCATCTTCATTGTCTTTTCTTGCACCAGCTGATACCACCAAAACAAAATCTGTAAGACCATAAACAAAAATTATGCCTCATTTGATGAAGCACAGATGTCGTCAAAGATAAATGGAAGATTCTATGGCATGCAGTCTTGCCGTGAGACAAAAACAACAGGAACGCAGGACATCTTACAGCTTGGATTGTGTAGCACCAACGGACTCAGCAACACATCATAATGTCCATAACCATGATACAGAACCCGAATGGGGTTTTTCTTACCATTCTCTCGACCATATTCAGCTATAATTTTGAGGCTACAAGAAGTTTTTTCCTGCATGTTGAACTGTTACTGGCATCCAAAAAAGAGACAACCAACCCAATAAGCAGAATCTTTTTGTACATTTATACTGAAAATAATGTCAGAGCATTAGATCTGTTGGTAATTATGTATTTCAGCATAAAGACGAGTACTTACCTGAGTACATGAGAGGACATGAGCAGCTCAGACACTCTTCCCAAATGTGGCTGTCGCATCTGTAAAACATACGTGTTGATACTGATATCATCTTTAACAAACCTGGTAATCCAAGGCATAGAAATTTACTTGCTTGTTGGAAAATGTGTATGCAGTTGAAGATCCAGATTTGTTGCCAATGGGATTAAGTGTCTGGTTTTGGCATTTTCCTTTGCAAAATTGGTAATGCTTTTAAGAGCTACTTCAAACTCCAAAGCCGATTAGTCAATGAAAGCAAATGAGTAGCTATTTACATGTCAAATTATTAACGGACCATCAATGCAAGACCAGTTAGGCAAGCAACCAGCGAATCCTACCCGCCACATTCTGTTATAGAACCGTTTTTGTCAAGTTGCCTCGCCTCCCATTATTCCCCCTAAAATTTATAACAGCAGTTAATTTTCCCGCCTTTGGCGTGAGACGGAAGAAGAACGCTCTCATTGTACATACATTGTATTTGCATACTCTTCCCCACGTTTCTACAATCAGGTGTGCACCTATAATTCAGTTTCTTTACTTGTACGCAAGGAGTTTTGCCTTGAGATTTTGAAAACTGCAGCCCCCTTTTCTGTCTAGCGGTATGAACTCTGGTGATTATATTGGAAACACTATCTCATTCAGATTCATCTAGTTCGAATTAATAACCTCTTATAATCTGAAATATAGAACATCTCTTCATACATGTAGATTATTGTTTATGTCAAGTAAAAGTTCATATTAAAGGAGATTCTTGATCTCAATAGAGCATTCGATGTAAACTTGCCGTGAGTTAACACTTTGCGATTGGAATACTTTGATTTTGATTAGCTAAATAAAACTGCATTGTTATGGCCGAGTCGCCGTCTGCCTGCGTCAACAGAAAATGATTGTCCAATTGTTTATGAACTATTTTGACAAATTTGGGTTTAATATTTCTCAGGGTGGTTCGACGTTAATCTCCAGAATGAGTTCTAGACGCCGTCCATTGCATACAAGTGGAGTTGCAATCTTATCAATTGATCACATTGCATACACAAGATCTCAAGATTTCAATGGACTGTTAGGTTCAGTGAGTAGAAAAATATCTAGATTAGCTGAATTCGCCAGCCCGGTAATCTATGCTCTGCAATATCAATGGTTAGCAATACTCTCCTTTGTTGATGATCTTATCTTAGCCATTTAAAACAGAGTTGAGACCCGTTTCCCACCTTCAAACCATGTGTTTAACACGATTGACAAGCTAGTACAAATGGCAGAAACTTTGCCTGCAAAACTCGATGATGCAGTAAGAGACTACCCCGTTATTATCAAACAATCTTCATTGCTAGATTGGGCAGTGATTCAGGTCATTTCATTGCTGAATGTTTGGATTTCTATATTGGTTAAATGGGTATTTGGACATGCAATGGAAAAGGTGATTATGATGGATTCTAACAGCAATGAGTGCAACACTATTGAATCATCTTCAGGAAATCAACGCTTAGAATCATCAGCAGAATTGGTTTCGAAAATGTGGGAAATGTTCCTCCTAATTCCCCATCATGGGAATCTGATACCGACAGCGTTAACATGACTGTTAAGACGGATGTGACAAAGGTTTACATACAAGGAAGTACTAGAGAAGGGAAAGAAAGAAGGAAATGGTTCGGAGGAAGGAAGTCCAAAGAATTGTGGTAGCCAGGAAGAGAAGGAAACAAAAGAAAACGCAGAAAACAAAATTGATGGAACTATGAATGAGAGTGAAAAGCAGGATGTTTTAGAGAAAGAAGGTAGCAAAAGACGGGAGCTAAGTGCATGTAAAAGTGATCAAAGCAGAGTGAGAAGTGGTCCTATTCTGGAATTGTTTGAGCCAGGAAGGCCAAAGACACCACCAAAAGAGCGTAAAGGAGGATGGCTTTCACATTCTGTTTCATAAAATTCATCAGACGAAAACATGGAAAATATGCAAGAAAAGAGATTCTGTCCTAAAATAATTTTTGTCATGAAACTCAAATGGATGAACGATCTGTTTTCCAATGTTCACAAATGTTTGTTACATGTTACACAGTTATATTTATAGTATAGATATTTCTGAATCTAGAGAACACACAACGAAAGGTCTTGATCTATATCCCACGTTTTAAATGATTGAGAAATGTAACTGTAGAACTTGATGCTTGCTGGCTTACTGCTAATTGTGTTTTAGAATACCTGCAAGTCCATTTTCACAAGGGGGAGTAATTTGCTTAAGAAATTTCTGGGCAAAATAAAAATTCTGACATTGTATTTCGAATCTACATGATAACTTACAGTCTATTGACCAAAATAACTTGCAGTTTGTTGAGCCGGCAGGGATCAGATTTCAAAGACTTCTCTCTGCCAGATTTTACATGACAGAAGGGTTCAAACAATGAAGTAGACAACTAGTCAACTGAAACTCATTGCAAGAATTCCTTGAGAAGTTTGTACTCAACGTGCTTTATATCTACTCGTTTGAGTTGACTTGGTTGCTTTGACCATTCCAATTGCTGCTAATTAATAATTACAAGCTGTTAAGTAAAATAAAAACTTCTAATTGTTAATTGTTTTCCAGTGGAAGCTTATGAAAAGAAAAGAGTCAATTGACTTTCTTACTGCAATCATCAAACAGCTTCCAATAGAATAATTTGTTCTATAAAATCGTCAAGACTTCAAATGTCACAGAAGCCAAGCAAGCAAAACAAGCACAAAACACAGTTTTCCATACGAATTCTTCTTAATTATCGAGAGCAAAGTATGTTTTCCCTCAAAAGCAGGCCTCCACAACATCAGTTCTATCAACATATACTGCCCTCACTGCATCAGCAATGCTGGTTTGGACTGTGATCAACGAAGTTCAGACCGTAACCAGCCGGATCATACCCAAGCAACTCCAAACGTTGATGTTATCGAAACTCGGAGGCCTTTGTGGAACTCGTTCTTCTCAAATGATTCTCTCCATTGAAGAGTACAAGGGGTTCTCCATTAATCAATTCCATGAAGCTTCTGAAATCCACCTGCGCACAAAAGTCTCTGCATCTCTGGAGAGACTTAAGGTTTCCAAAACCCCAGAAGAGAAGAACCTGTCGGTGACCATCACCCAAGCTGAAAAGATTACTGACATATTCGAAGGTATCAGCCTCGTGTGAAATGATTTGTAACGAAACAAAAGAGCCATCTCAATGCGGAAAGTTTCAGAAACGAGTGATCGAGCTCAGTTTTCATAAGAAGTACAAGGAGAAGGTATTGAGCTGTCACTTGCCATATGTAATGCAAAGATCAAATGCTATCAAAGAGCAAACCAAGCTGGTGAATTTGTATGCACTGGGACATTTCGGTGGAGACGGCAATGGAGGAGGTTGGTTCAATCAATCTTGATCATCCGGCAACTTTTGACACTATTGCTATGGATCCAGCCCTCAAGCAGGCTTTGATAGATGACTTGAAGAGATTTGTGAAGAGAAGAGATTTCTACAGAAGAGTTGGAAAGGCTTGGAAACGCGGATACTTGTTGTATGGGCCCCCGGGTACAGGTAAATCAGGCTTGATTTCAGCCACGGCCAACTATTTGAAATTGAACGTATATGATTTGGAGCTCGCAAGTATTTACAGCGATTCTGAGCTTAGAAGACTATTAGTGCCCACTTCAAACCCTTCAACACTTGTGATTGAGTATATTGATTGCAGCATTCAGTTGCAAGATAGAGAAGATGAATATGACCACAATAACAGGAGGGTAGATAGTATGACTTGAAAAGACATTAATATACTCGATGTCTTTTCACTGATTGTGTCTATATGTGTTTATGCCAATTCCTTGCTTTAAGAATTAAATTAATTGATGGACTCTGGTCAAGCTGTGGCGACGAGAAAATCATTGTCTTCACGACCAATCACAAAGACAGACTAGACCCTGCATTGTTAAGGCCAAGCCGTATGGACATGCACATTCACACAGTCTTATTGCAGTGGAAGTGGGGTCAGGATTCTAGTTTCTAACTACTTGGGCATCAGTGATCACCAATTGTTTCCTGAAATCGATGAACTGATAACAGAAGTTTGAGGTAACTCTGGCAGAGAGCGCAGAAGAGCTCATGAAATTTGAAGATGCTTATATTGCTCTTGAAGAGCTAATGAAGTTTCTTCAGAGTAAGAAGACAGAAACGGTAGAAGGTGAGACAGAAGTTGGCAACAAGAGGAAGGCAATAAGGAAAGCTGGTGGAGATGATAAGATATCGATTTTGTCAGCAAATCAAAGATAAGTAGTAAGAGGAAAACGAATCAGGCATGCCCAGCAAGATGGTCGTGTGGGGAAATGTGTTGAAACTCAGCAGAGCAGACAATTCAACATTTAGGATCAGGGTAATACTCTGCTACCGGTCCGAACTTACGTCCTTTGTGGAGTTGATAAAAGAGCAAATCTAAATGCTTTATGTTTATCAAAACAAGGAGTAAAAAGAATAACGACGCCCACCGTGGGGCTCGAACCCACGACCACAAGGTTAAGAGCCTTGCGCTCTACCGACTGAGCTAGACGGGCTTGCTGCTATTTTGTTGTCAATTTTTTTTTAAATATTGTGTCAATAACAAACCACAGCCATACTCTCCGTAAACAGAAGTCTTTCCATTGTCACGGGTAAATTTTCGGAAGTAGCGACAACCAACTTGTATTAGAGGCAAAATCTAAGGCTTCTTCTCTATGAAATAGACCAATCCAGAGAAGGCAGGCAAGAGAAATAGACCAAAATCCATAGATTACAAGGGCTGTACATCTCTTCTTCTCTATGAAATCAAAATAAGTGCCCATGGGAGCAGGACAAAAAGAACTAGAAAAGAAGATACAAGGAAAATTTACAGGGGCAACCGTGTTTTAGTACTGGGAAACTGAGTAGCTCCTGCTCTTCCACAAAAAGCTAAAAGCTTTTCCCATCTTTGTTCTCGACATCGATTTACATAGTGGTTTTGCTTCTTGAGCAGGGTCGGAAGCGGGAGTGAGTGTGGGTTTTCGCACCTCAAAACTATCAGCCGGTTGACCAATTTCAACAGGCGGATGATCTCGTTGCCGCTGCTCTCGAAACAGCATCAAGAGTTTCTGTGCCTTCTCTCTCCCTCTTGAGGTCCCATTCACTGAAATTGACACGAGTGCAGGTATGACCCCTTCTTGTAGAACCATTTCACTACATTTCTCACTGCCAATACACAATATTAAAAGGCACGAAACAGCTTGTTCCTGCTCAATGAGTTCACCCGTCTCTAACACTGTTGCCAATCCAGAAATTAAACCTGGGTTTGAATTCATTTCATCTTTTCCTGCTTGACTGGCCGCTAAATTTAGCAAAACTGCTAAGGCTTTTTCTGTCCACATGGGGTCACCCGCAACAGCAAGAGATTGAAGGCCGCCGATAATGCCAGCTGAAAGGAGGTTTGGAATATTGGAGGGGACGGTTGAGAGGTTAAAAAGTGCATGAAGGGCATCAAGCTTGCATTGGCGTTCAGTTTCCCCTTTGCAAAGCTGTATTAAAAACAGTACAGTCTGACTAGTGCCGATTATAGACTTAGCTTCTTCAAGGCATGAAAGATTCAGATAGAGGGCCGTCGCTGCTCCATGGGAATTTAAGTTGGACATCATTTTCTCCAACAACGGAATTACTCCTGCTGCTAACATCAATTCCTTGTTTCTGAAATTTAAAAAATAAAAAATTGGCATCTCTATGGGTCACAAATAAATGAAGACAAGAAACAGAAACAAAAGTTCTTTCAAATACACATTGTTTAGTTCACCACATGCTACAAAACAATTCCATATCAGTGAATATTCAATAATCAACAATAATTAAAACTGATTTTCAGTATCCCGCTAACAAAAATGAACTACTAAATGTTTTAGATCATCTAACTTGGCAATGTAAGATAATATCTAGTTTTTGAAATCTATCATTCGAACAAACAACATTAATTCTGTGGCTTAAGAGAGTGCAGATTGGCCATGAGGGCTAATGATGTAAACAACGAAATATGTCTATATTCTCTTCACCAATGATGCATTTGGTGTCTCAAAATGATACATAATATACAACCATAAAACCAAAAGGTAAAGATCAATTCTAATATGATGCCAAGTAATTGGACTCCGCAATATCTTTGTAACATTGTGTAAAAATTAAAAATAAGGACGCATAATAAAATGTAAAATCAATCTCAACCACAATATCCTTGCGGAGGGGTCAGGTGTTATTGACCTATAAACTTTTTTCACTTCCTCCAACGTTGATTGGAGATGATTTACAATGGCATATAGTGCCCTCATCTACCATGCAAAGTTGATAATGATAAGAGAAATACAAGGCAAAGACAACAATAAATAGCAACAAAAATTCTAGCCTCAACAAATAGAAAGTGATTAACGGATATTGGGATGCTATACGGAGGGATACTGAGAAAAACGACAAACAAACTCATTGTACAACCAGATCATACTAATCGTACTCTGTTGATAATCTATACAGTTACTAAAAAACAAACAGATATATGCAATTCTTTAAAACTAGGCAAATGTTAAACAAGAGCACAGACCTGTTATTATTGACAGCGAGGTTAAATAGTGCCATAGCTCCAATTTCTTGAGCATAAGAATTCCTTTTGTGCACAGCTGACTCTAGGAACCTCAACAATGCTTCAACAAATCCATTTGCCCCCATGAAAATCCGTGCCTCCTCATCATCCTTCAGCAAGAGCCGTATTTGTTCTACGACATTGCATTTTAGTCCCAACTCATCCCCTTCATTCAGGACATTCAGGAAATCCTGAAATCTTTCAAACACATTGGACTCAGACTCATCCTCCTGTGCACACATATTTTCAGTTTTGTTGTACTCTGACTCCCCAATAGTACTGCTCTCCTCCAAAGGAACAATGTTGGCCTCCAATTTGCAAGAGCGGATACTACCAGTTGATTTTGAATTAGTGGACTCGAACTCAGACAAAGCCAGCCTCCAATAGTTAAGATCAAGAGATTCAGGGGGGCCATCAGGAACAGAAACTCCATTCTGTTCACACCAGCTAGCGAGGAGACCCTTAACACAGTAGTTTGGTGTCAAACAAAGATGAGGTAGCTTCTGCTGACTCTTTGGGCAGGTATTGTGCCCATCACTAAACCATTTTTCAATGCAGATCCTCTCATATGTTTGTCCAGAAGCAATTATGACTGGATCATACATAAGCTGCAAAGATATGGGACACCTCAATTCCTCTGGTGGAAGGGGCATCTGCCCTGATCTTCTAATGGTTGGCCTAAAATTAAAAGAACAAAGTTTTGACAGCTGGCGATCAAAGGCATGCTCATTGCCACCATGCCCTCCATCCTCAAAGGAACCTTGAACCGTTGGTGAACAAGGCGTTGAACTTTGTGAATCATTGTCATCTATCATCTCAGTTCTAAATAACTTAGAGTATTTTCTCATGAGGTGCAAAAGATAGGCCACAATTGATTCTTTCCGTTTGTCTTCCTCCACACGAGCTCTTTCAATAAGTTTTTTGAGAGCCCTTCTCTCTGTAAGAGCTGCTCTGGGGGAAGTAATACCAAGTCTGGTAGCAGCCTGATGAAACGATTCAAGCTCATTATGGTCATTAGATTCATTAAATTTCCTACCCTGCTGGAGTAATGCAATTACATCATCGCCAACTTGTTTCTCAGAAGAATCAAGTGAAAAAACAATACTCCCAAGCTCATTTACAATCTCCAAAATCTGAACGTGGTTCAATTAAAAAGGAGTTAGTGATGCTTGTAGGTGACGCAGACAAAAATAAAAATATATAGAAAATAACAAAACATTACATTAAGAAAGGCTGGCTAGTGGAGCATTTGGTTACAAATTCATGAGAAACTATATCTATCAAATAAAAGAAGAATCACCCACTACATAACAAGAGAATTCTAGGGAATAACATCACAACCCACCGGGAGATATAACTATACACTAGAATTCCTAAGGAATTCACCCCACACAAAAGCAACACTTGTCATCTTAGATGAACTGATGAAACCATTCCACACATTCAACTTTCAACTTTTCATTTCTCATTTTTAAAAATTCTTCACTGTTTCAACTACCTATTACGTCAATAAGAGAATTTTTATTCCATGCCAAGATACAAAAATGAACTGGGAAAAAATTTACCTGACACCCAATTGATTGTGGAACAATATCTTCAACACGCCTAAGACTCTCAACAAGTGCACCACGTGCTTTCTCAAATTTTAAAAGCACAGAATCTCCAGTTATAGCCTACACAATAAAAATGGTTCCATTAGTACATTCCATCCACAAATTTCAGACCCTCCAGATATAAATATAATGGAAAATATATGCCCAGGAAATGAACCAATGTTTGTAGATAAAATATATCGTTACAGTACATACTCATACCAAGTAAAGTTTACTACTTTCTGAGCAGTGCTGAAGAACATTCTTAGCCTTCTCAAGAGCTATGTGCAATGAACATAATGCCTGAATGCCAGATTTGCTCCTAGGCCGCGAAGCTTCCAAGGTAGGGAAAATTGACAGGATTTTGCAATATATTGCGGAGAGTTTTTTGCACATGTCTCCATGTAACTGCATTAGTATTAATAATTCAGTATAGAAAACTATAAAATTCAATAGCTGGTGTTTTCTTTAGTCAACAAACTAATGATTTTCTATAACAAGTGCAATTTGCATGATTGAAAGACCAATTTGACATATGTAACCACCTATTCCACTGTAGTTTCAATATCTTCATTTAGAAATCACATTTTCACGCAAAGTAAAGAAAGTCTTCTCAAGCTTCGTTTAAACATTTGTTGAACTGATTTGCACATGGATATAGCATTATACTATTTAAAGGAGAAATTGTACTTCATAGAAAGACAGCCACAACAGAAATGTCCCATGTCATTGAAAAGTAAAATAATAACAATTAATTAGATAAACAATAAGCTAGCAACACCAAGCAGATACAATAAGCCTTCTTCGTGTCAAATGAACAGAAAACAACCAATTCAACAAAATTTCTAAATCTTCCATTAAAATGTAATCAATTGATATAAAGCATTCGCACCTTGGCATCACTAGCCGCAAACAGACTTTCTTCAAGCTCGGCAACATCCATAATTTACCTCCACCTTGGAAAACTAAAATGCAAATCTATGTAGTCTGAAATGATAAAAGGAAGAAAACAATAATAACAATCAACGTATGCCAATGGAAAGTTTTTTAAATTTCTCAGGCAAACAATCAGTAAGAAGTTGAAATCGATCAAACAAACCAAAGTTTCTACCATATCGCCATGAATAAAATCCTACGGTCGTAAACAAAAGATATATTTGCAATTTCTTAGTGAAAAGACGTTTCAGCTTCGCCAACTAGTCGCTTTTGGCTTGATTAATTGTTGTTTTAGTTTCCCGGTTTCCAATTTTGTTGGCAACCAAACAGGGAAATAAACACAAAAGGAACCAATAAAGAGAAAGAAAAAAATTATTATTTCATTTCTCCGTTTTTAGAATCATAATTGATCAGCGCATTATAGAAAAAAACCAAACTTGAAAATGGAACATTTCATCAAACGCGTACAAACCAGAATTCCAAAGACAATAATAATAGTTCAAAATTTTCATGGGAAACAAACAACTTCAAACAATGTTAAAACAAAAACATAAATCTGATTTAGACATCTCATCATCAAACAGCAAATATTCAAGATTCCAAAATATTTTAAAGAAATTAAAAAGAATCTTACGCCAAGAAAAAAAAATTTGATCTTTTCGAAAATGACCTTCTCGGTTAAGATCTTAACCAAAACAAGAGACAAAAATCACCATCCTCTCTTAACACTCCCAAAAATAGAAAAAACACTCTACGCACCGGAGTTATAGGAATCGATCGAAACAAATATAGCAAGGCCAACACTAATTGTCAACATAATGAGAAAACATCGGCGAAAATTTGAAAATCAAAAATAAACGAAAGCCAGTAGTTATACATTCATTTATAAGTGGTGAGTGGAGAAGCTAAGTTTTAGTGCCAAGACACACCGGTAAAATCGGGACAAGCCAAGGAGGCTTCATAAAAGAGCATTTACAATAATCTGAGGAACCAAAGAGGGAAGTAGGGTCGTTACAGTAAGCTAATTACAGAGAGCTTTTGGTTTCAGATTAGAAGTTCGACAGAGAGAATTTTTTGCGAGAGTGAGAGAGATGGGCTTGAGGTTCGCTCTAATTGGGAGATGGTGTAAATGAAGAGGAATAATGGAAATACTATTTTTATTTTAAAAAATTAAAAAAAAATGTGGTTATTTAAATTGGGGAAATAAAGTACTGTGAGTGGGAGTGTTAATTAATTAACGGATTAATTTTGTTTATTTGGGATTATTTTATGTTTTTGAATTTGGAGCGTTTGGAATTTTCACCGCTGATTTCTCTTCGGTTCACCGACCGACAGTTTCCGACTTCCTCGTTTGTCGGCAGAGAGATCCGCCATAAATCTCGTACAATGACCGAATTCTCCTTCATAGTTTGAAATTACAATTTTCTTTACTTCATCCCTCTTTTTACTTCGTACAACATCTTATTAAAATAAAAAATAAAAATATTACTATTATTTTATTTTAAAAATAATTATAAATTATTCATATTAAAAGGGAAAATATATTGATATATAATTAAAAAAATAGAAAATAACATTCAAATTCTATTAATATTGATATATAATTAAATATATATAATTATATTTTAGAGGGTATATTAGTCATTATACAAGTCAATTGCCCTTAATTTTATTAAGTAGGATACACCAGGCAAAAATTTGTGTAATTGATAATAAATTAAAATAGTGATTATACGACAAGGGCATTTTAGTCAGTATGGAACTGAGCTGTTTTTTATTGCTAGCGGATGACCCCGTGCAGGAGTACGGGGTGGTGCAGGGGTTCCCCAATAGGGTTCCAATATACAACAAGGTTTCACCACCATTCCACGTGGTGATGTTTTCAACCACCGATTTTAACTGACCACTATTCCCCGCCACTCAGATCCGTTATTCACGTAATTTTCTCTAGTTTCCCCGGCCTCAACGGTTTAAAACATCTCACTCCATCGCCATTACAAAAATCCAAATCGCACGCGCACAAACAATGACAACGACAAACCAAGCGTACCAATAACCGCTGTCGATTTCCCTGATGTCATGAATTATACCGAGCGTGTTTTAAACGTTCTATCTACTGACGTTTGTAAATTCCACAAACTTTTAATTTTTATATAAACAGCAACCTGCTGCTCGACAAGACTTCAGAACAAGCAATATGAGAGCACCACGTGTCAGTACTTTCGTGGATTGTTCTGTTTGATGATTCGATAGGAGATATTTTTTGGGTGGCACAAGACGCCGTGGTTTCTACTGGTTGCACAGTGTTACGGACTCGTTTGGCAATTGATTTTTCTTATTTCAAATCAATTTAATTTTGTTTGACCACATTATTGTACTGTATTAAAAATTAATAGGTATTTAATATAATAATTATTATATTATATTAATATTAAATTATATATATACATCATAAATAATTATTATTAATTTTATTTTATTAATTCTTCTACGCGAGTACAAAATTTATCTTTGACTTTGTTAATAATAATTTAAAATAATTAATTATATTATAAATAAATTTATATATTAATATTTTTAAATTTAAATCTAATATTATTAATAATTATTTAATAATTTTATCTATTTTATATCAATTTAAATTTATAAATTTATATCAAATTATATTAATTTTATAAATAATATTAAAAATTATCATCCTGCCAAATATGGCAATATGTATAGTAAACAATTCCTAGTCGTCTGGGTTCATTGATTTTTCCATATGAATACAAAGTTTTTGATTCGTGGGCAGTGTTGGCAATTTGTCTTTGACTTCGTCGTCCAAAACTTGCTGCTACAACTTGATTAAAATTTTAGACCAAACTCTTTGTTTTGCCCAATTTGTGCTGTATTTCTGCTCGTCTTGGAAGTCCAAGACGAGGGCATGCATGCGGACTTGGTGCATCTTTGAAACTATGCGTGTTGTCGATTTCGCTGCTGTTCATTTTCGGATGGCGTCGAGAAGTGAAAATTGGGTAAAGCTTGTCGCGTAGCGTCGTGCGGATTTGTGATTGTTTGGCCGAAATTGATGGAATTCGACTATTTAGGGTCAACATGGAATATATAAAGTCAAAACCTCCGTTGCAGTCAATGTCCCTGTCCATTTAATTTCTTAACGAGTATTACGAAGACTATGGATGGTGTTAGTAACAACTTGATCTTACATTTGGTAAACGATACACAAGTGGCAATGCCCATTTCTTGAATCTCGAAATGGCATCATTTTAAAATTATTAATGCCCAATTTCTTGGTATGGGCATTAATCAATCACAACTAGTACTCTGTAATTGTGCACGAACAGCATACATCCAAATCCCAAATTTGTTATGCATAAGTTCCCTATTAACGAGAGGGTACATGCCACGTGCATAAAATTATGTTAAATTTTTTCAATTATTAATGATTTAGACTTTTATTTTTTATATTATTTATATCATATTTTTCATTAATTATAAAATTTTTTATTTTTATTTCATATTTTATAATAATAAATTTAAGATACATGCATGTATTTTATCTTAAATTTATTATTTTATATTAAAATATAATTTTAGATACTACGTTAAATTTTTTTATGCACAAATAAATTTGGAAGAGATTTAAATGCAAATTTTTTTTAAAAAAAAAAAAGGCAGGCAGCAAGGACTATACAATGCATAGCATTATGCTTACATGGTTGGTGACCATTAGTTTCGAAGGTCAAAATTCAAAAGCTAAAGCAAGCAATTCCAATCGAGTTAATGATTATGTACTTGGCTAGAGCAATAAAGCACGTTTCCCTACCCACCTTCGTTAATGCTGTTCACTTTTTCTTAAGTGCCCATTTTATATTATATTTGTTTGCGATTTGAAGCTCCACTGCCTATCTCTATGGTTCTATTTTTTAACTGTACAGTACAGAGCTGTTTTCGGTGCAACGGATGCCCTTCTCCGTAAACAATGGTGCACGTTCACTATGTGTTATTGATTCGATATCTAAAATACGATTACATGTTATAATATTATGTACAGAACATCGGCTGTACATAATATACGTTATGGATCATAAAATAGTAAAAAATTGATGCACAATTAATTAATTAATATCATAGGATGATAAATTATGTTATTAAATTTAATAATTATATATATATATTAAAATTAATTATAAACTTCAAAATTGAGAATCGAATAATAAATAATAAATAATAATACACATCACAATTTCAAACAATACGACTAGATTGAATGATAAGTTGAATAACCGGTTATTTTTAAAATTATGTAAATTTATTGACCAATTAAATAGCAACGAGTCGATTACAGTAATAAAATTTAGTCCTAATACTCTTGAGGTGGGCTTGGAATTTAAGTGTAACATTATTAAATAATACAAAAATCAAGTTATTGTAATAATTATTGTGAAAAAAAATTTATTTTTCTTTAATTTGATTGGATGGAATTTAATATCCAATTTAATGACTTGATACAGCATGTAAATACAAGGTGGTTTGAAACAAAGGGTGAGGACACTTGTGAAATAGAAACAAAAGGCGAGGACATATCAGTAATTTAATGGGATAGACCGGGTGGTTGGATTGAGCTAGAGAATCCAGCAGTTCAAAAAGGTGCGGTCCAAGCTGATGAACACGATCAAGAGCCGGAATCATGGTCTTTGTTATAGGGAGCACAAGAAACAAACGTGTCTCGTCTTCAAGTCAAAAACGTCTATAATTAAAACCCATAATTAAATTGAAATTATATTTGCCATGCTAGCTTAAACTCTTAGCCCAAACAACCAAATTATTATGTCCCATTATAACATGATTCATTTATCATTTACATGTGACAATTAATCTAATTTAACGCCACATCTTCGTTGTTCATACATCATTCGAACTTAAGTTGACTGTTGAATACTAGTCAGATATTTCTAGTCATTCAATTCCATGACCAAGAACTATACCACGTGCACTAGTAATTAGAAATACAAAATGATGATCCATGCTGAGAGTACCATGGTTGTGTCTTAAATGGAATATCATTTGGTTAATTATAGAGATTCCTTAAGATAAGCACTAACATATTTAGATTAGCATGTAATAAAATAATAAATAATGACTCAGAGATAAATTTAACAAGTACAATGAGTATCGAATTGTATTTATTATTTAATAATTAAAAAATTTTAAAAATTTTATAAATTTTAAGTATATAAATAATATTTTATAATTTTAAAATTAATTATTTATATAATTTATTGAATCGAAATAAATATTATTTTTATATAAAAAATATTTTAAATTTATATAATAAAAAATATTCAATTTACCAACAATACCATCATTCACGGTTAATTTTTTCACGAAGTAAAATTGTGTAACAACTTCTAACTATGCCACGTCAGACATTCCATTCAACGTCGGAAATATTATCAAATAAGGGAATCAATTAAAATTCATTTATTTAGTCCAAATCATAATTACGTAACTTTATTGACTAAATTCGAAAGTGTAGTCGCGAATAGTTTTGAAATGCCGACATCTTAAACAACAATGATCAAAGTTTCGTAACTGTATTTTATCATGCAGCGGGTTTTGGAAAGTAAGGAGAAGGACGGTCAAAGCATGTGAAATGTCGACCGCAATTCGCTTTTCAATCCATTAATACAAAAACGACATAGCCTACTGCAATAAATAACGTGTAAGAGGCAGCAGCTGGCTAGCTAGCTATCTATCCAGCATTACACAGCTGTGGCCTGGCAAGATTTCACATCATCACAGCCGTGCATTTCGAGCCCATCATCAATCATCAAGCATCATCATTTGGTGGGGTAGGTCATTCGGCCTTTCTGAGCTCACATTTACTGCGTTGCCTTTTGTTTGTCAATTAATTAGCCGTTAAATTTTTCGGTGAATTCATGGTTACATGCTCTCTCTCTCTCTCTCTATATATATATATATATATATAGGAATTATAGTACAAATTAATATAATTTTTAACAATTAAATTATTATTTTTTAACATTTTATTTAAATAAAATAGACATACAACTTTAGTACAAGTCTGAATTTAAAAGTCGAAATAACGAAAATAGTTAAGGCATGAGCTAGGAAGGAAACAAGTGAAGGATCAAGTTGGGAATGGAGGGTGGGTCTAAAGATATTGGTTGGTTAGTGCATGCTTGTGGGCAATAATGCGAGGTCACTTATTGCATGTGATCTTCAAAATTGTTGGTTGAGTCCACGTTCTTTGCATGAAAACTACTTTGGCAATAAACATGGTACATGTCACGGCAATTGTCTTTTGTTGATTCCCCAAGCCCATGCTGCTTGCTTGCTTGCTTGGTACCGTTTGGCCCACTTGGCCTCTTGTAACGTTTAGTTAAAAAATTTTTGAAGTTTAACCTTTCGCAGCTGCTGGTTTGCCCGAGAGGTTAAGGGGGAAGACTTAAGATCTTCTGCACATAAGTGCGCATGGGTTCGAACCCCATAGCCAGCACACTTTAAAATAACATTTAATAATTTATTATTATCATTATTATTATTTTTTGTTTATTCATGGTTTTGGTTGGAGAATCCTCACAGTTAAATAATGGATCAGACATTGGTCCAGAACCATCAAAAAATGTTAAACGCACTGCCCTTTATTTTTAGATGCACTCAGTCATATAGAAGGAGGTGTAGTTAGAATAAAGGTTGAGTGAATGCAGTAATCCTTTTAACTTTTAAACCCGGAAAAGCCCAGTCCATGTTCATCTGAATATGCCCGTGGCGCAAGAAACTCTCTCGGCCTTTACCCTGATCATTATTTATCGAACCATACCCTCCATTTTATTCCCACTACAGCTTTTCAGTCGATTTCTGCAGGCACTCTCAGTTACATTGTCGTTTAATCATACATTGAGGTATTGTTCTAATCTCTATTTTGGTTCATTAATCTGGAATTTCATCAGTGAAATCAGTCTCGATTAGTATCCAAGGGTTTATACCAGAAGCGATGTAAGATCAGAATTTTTTTTCGATTTTAGCTCGATAACTTCGATTGGTTGATGTTGATGATCCACTTTGTGGTTTTAAATTTAGAAATATAGAAAATTAAATTGTGTTATCGAGTCTCAGTGTTTTCTCTACCGCCGATCTAAGTTAATTTCCCGATGCAAATAAAAATACGAAGCTAACATTCCAGATATCAATACGCATCGTTTAATGTCTCAAACTAGTATATTATGTGCTGAATATGGGGGACCTTATTTGTTCTTTTTTTTTTTTTTAATTTAAGGTATGAAGCTTGACACTAGCGGTCTCGAATCAACCGCTCCACTTTTGGGGGCAAGCAGCGAGCTGCATGATGGGTTTTCAACTCTTCCATCGTTTGACCTTCCTGTTACTGCTGATGTGAGTTTGTCTGGCTTTATTATGGTGATAATATACGTGCACAACCGGAAAAACATGTTTGTTATATATGTTTATTATTTTTTTTTCAGTTTGACGAGTTTCAAAAGGAAGCTAAAGCTACGCTGAAGTATGCAAAGGGTACAACCACGCTTGCTTTTATCTTCAAGGAGGGTGTCATGGTAGCTGCTGATTCTCGAGCTAGCATGGGAGGGTATATATGTATGTTTCTTTTTTCTTGTGCTTATGTTTCGTTTATATAGGGGAAGTTATGTGTATACCTTAGGTTAATTTCAGGAATGATTTTACTCATAGGCATTGCATCTTAGAGGACAAACTTCTATCTAGTTGCTTTGGAGATGAATTATTTTAAATTATTTTAAAGGTGTAGATTGATTACTGTATCCTTTCTATTTGAGAGCTATTGGAAAGGTTGTTCTTGTTGAACATGCTTATGTATGCGCACAAGCAATGACATCTAGCCTCAGCTTAGATAAAGACATGATTGAATTTATATGATGGGTCATTTTAGACTGATTTTGTACTCATTGTTATTTGAGCATGTGCATACACGTTTAAGATTGTCTGCATTAGCTTAAGTGGATCAGGATACCATCCTTATCCTATGTATCTGTTTATGTTCTATTTATGTATTTTGATGCTAATAAGCAAAGTGCATGACCATATCTTTATATTTTCAGCATCACAGTCAGTGAAGAAAATTATTGAAATCAATCCTTACATGCTTGGCACAATGGCTGGAGGAGCTGCTGACTGCCAGTTTTGGCACAGAAATCTGGGCATCAAGGTATTTCTAAAATGGAGGATTATGCTTTTATGGTCATAGCAGAAATGTTGTTATTCGGTTATGATGGATCTCCCTGGTCCTGTACACTTTCCTGTCTTAGTGAGTAGAAACAATTATGATATCCGTTGTTGAATTTGAATGGGTTATCAAAGTATTTCAGCATTCTTCTTTATCTTCTATTTTTTATTTTGGAGAGTCGGAATGCTGTTTTGCTGTAATGCTTATATTTTGCAGAAGATTATGCTGTAAATTTGGGCCATTATATATTTTTTAAATCTGGCAGTGGGCCTCTATTAGTAATAATATGTTTCTTATCCAAAAAAGTTTTGGAATGGGTGTTTCTATGTGGTCCAACTCATCCAAGTGAACGCAATACACTTGTTTCATATTAAATTAAGTTATGCAAAATAAGAGGGGCTAATTACTTGTTGCTTAGCTGCTAGCAATAGCACTTAGAGGACTTGAATATATGTGTCATGAAAACATGTACAGCTTATTGTACTATTCTTTATAATTTTTGTTTTAATCACTTGGGCTCATTTATAAGCATAAAAATATATAATTATGATATTAAGTTTACATTTCAAATGACTGAGCTCAGTTATACTCAGAAATATTTGGGAACTAACTAATGTAGTTTGCTAGCTGTTCACATAATATGAAAATGCATTGAGAAACTGGTTTTTGTCCGTGCTTGTGTTTTTCCTTTTTGGTGCTAATATAGCAACTAGGAGACTTTGAGACTGTTTTTTTTGTTTTTCGTCACGCATGAAATGCTAATTTGATACTTGTTTGTGTCATTTAGTGCCGGCTGCATGAATTGGCAAACAAGCGTAGAATTTCAGTTACAGGGGCTTCAAAGCTGCTGGCCAACATTCTCTACTCTTATCGTGGAATGGGATTGTCTGTTGGGACCATGATTGCGGGATGGGATGAAACTGTAAGTGAATTAGTATTTCCATTTTTTTTTGAATTTTTTGGTGAGTCTCATTTAAGATGTTTTTCTGTGGGTCGCAGGGTCCTGGGCTGTACTATGTGGACAGTGAAGGAGGAAGGCTGAAAGGAACACGGTTCTCTGTGGGATCTGGTTCACCATATGCTTATGGTGTACTGGATAGTGGGTGTGTATCTGTTCCCCTTGTTTTGTTGTTGGTGCCTCGTTGATGTTTTACCTTTTGTTACAAATTATAAATTTAAGTACACTCTGGAATAAGTAACATTTGTGTCTTATGTAGCTTTGGTGAATGGTAAGGAGCATAAAATGCCTTTGTTTAATCACTGTATATAAAGATTCCAATGGGATAATAAATAATAGAGTTTGAAACAAAAAAGAAGGGAAAAAAAATGTAAGAGATGTTCGCTATAATGCTTGTATTTGTTGAGGGACACTATTTACATTTGCATAGCACCCAGCCTTTTTCTCCTTGGGCACAGCTGAAAATAGAAAGTTATATCTTGGGGATTGGTTTCCTCATGGACTCAGGATATTCTTACTTGTGTTCTTTTCTGTCCCTGATACTCACAAAGTGTTTATTGGTGTATGGAAGACTAGATTGTGGGCATGGTATTTCCCACCTCAAGTCATGTTTTAGGCAAGATAATCAACACCTGTTTTAACAAATTTACAGATCTTAAGATTTCTGGATGGTGGAAGATATTAATTTTGGGATGTTTTATATCAGGAATAAAGTTATACTGAGATGCTACCTAACTAACAATGTGAATGTAAAGTGTTTCTTGTTTCTCGCGTTGAATTGCACAGAACTGGGGTTTTCCCATCATTTTTACCCTGGATTCTGACAATAGTATTATTAAATAGCATTTCGTTATTTGCATTTTATCGTCTGTAAATTACAGTTTTTGGCGTTCTATACATTCTTGTTATAATTATTTTGCTATTATTGTACCAGGTATAAATTTGATATGTCAGTTGATGAAGCTGCAGAGTTAGCTAGAAGAGCTATTTATCATGCAACATTCAGAGATGCAGCTAGCGGTGGCGTTGCTAGTGGTACTTTCTCTGTCTCTCCATTTTTTTCCCCTCTGTTGACTACCTGTGTCCATGAGCTTATTTAAATTAGCAACCTGTTTTTTTGATCAGTCTATTACGTGGGACCAAAAGGATGGAAGAAGCTGTCTGGTGATGATGTTGGAGAACTCCACTACAATTACTATCCAGTCATGCCCAGTACGGTGGAACAGGAAATGGTTGAAGTAGCTGGGCAATAAGCGAGTCTTGCTTAACTGGGACTAGGTTTCAGATATTGCTCATCTTCATAGACCCAGTGGAGGAGTTCGAAGATATGCTTGTGAAACAGAACTTTCTTCAAAGTAGCTTAGGTCCATGCCCGTGTGAATTAAGTCAATGCTATAAGAATCTTCTTCTATTCTGGTATTTTCATTGTGCAAATACAGTATTAAGGAGCAATTTGTTTATTGCTGATATTCTGAGAATTCTTAATGAAGTAATTTGGTGGTTGATGATCACAATTATTTGTCTTCATATGGAATACATCAGGTTAAATGTGTGCAACTTTAGACTCGTTTGAGAGTGTGGCACATACAGATACAGGGTTACTGGAACTCAAAGAATGGTAAGGTAAGGTCACACCAAAACAAGGGCAGGCTAGCTACCATGTCACTTGTAAAGCTAATCTTCGTCAAATGTACTATATTTGTATCTTGCAGAGACTTACCATCTTTGGTAATGTTAGCCACAGTTTTCCTGCAAACATTGATGTGAAGGAATGGATGAAAGCTGATGTGGGTAAGTTGGAAAATGAAAGTAGAAAACAGAATTAAAGATTGGAGCAGTTGTTCTCCATGAGGAAGAAGTGCCGCCAATGTACAGAAGCTTAGGATCTATACTTTCCCTCAAAATTGAAATTAGATTTGTGGAAAATGGGACCCATATTTCTCAATGAACAAGTTGAATAAGTAGTATATCAATATTATGGTTAAATTCCAATCCATACCTAATCACTTTGTTGCCAAGCAAAGGATTCATTTTTTTTTTCTTCCGACTTCTTTCCATTCATTGGCCTGAAAGTGCTGCTAGTTTTGGCAACATGTTCTCCTCTCGCATATAAATAATAATCAATCGAGTTCTGTATATTCTTGTTTTTCAACCGAGACAAAAGGGAAGCAAACAATAAGACAAACTGGAATTAGCAATGCTGTCTTCCCTTTTGGTTGCTTCTAAGCATGTTTTCATGATTGTAAGTGGAGATAGAACCATTATTGGCAATTCCACTAACATAAATACAAGCATGCGAGTAGTTGTGTTTTGGAATCAATCGTTAAATAATAGACAAAGAAGAAGAAGTCACTGTCTTTTTGCTTGGAAAATGAAAATAGCAAACCTTCATGAACTTGTAATCAATGATTCAAATGTTGAACAACATAATTGACAAATTGAGTATCAACGTGTGTTTAATGTGTGAATTAAGCTAAAGAGTTTCAAACACAATTGCCCAACTTCATTCATTAACCATTATTGATTCTAAAACAGCACTCATTCATGACAACGTTAGTCCTAAATTATTAACTCTAATTAAGTATCAATTTGATATTCTCAGCCCCATACATACTGGTGGTTACTGATTTCTATATATGGCATTGAAATGATAAACAACAGGAGAAATGACTTTCTTTATAGCATCGTACGTGCGTAATGAATGAACCGTCAAGTATGTACCTTGCAGCCAGGTCCCAAAGGAATTTATACTCGTTTTCATATGATGGTGATGCTATTGAACCCAAATGTATTTTTGTTGGTACACGATTGTTTTAACGACATGCAATATGACAACGTGACAGCCTGAACATTGTTTTGATTGATTAGTATGAAGTAAAATTCTGCATGTTTCAGTTCCCAGACTGAAAATCATTAAAGTTAACTGGCTGTATCTTGAGAGGCAATACTGAAATTGGAACTGTTGAATATTCGATAACAAACAATTGCAATTGATAGCTTGTAGAGTCCAAAAACAATGGAACAGAAAAACAGAGACCAACAGAGAATGCAACAAAAACACTGACGCGTACACATGGTACCCGGACGCAGGAAGCGAATATAGAAAAGCAATTTGTTATTTGCTTTTCTCCGACTACCCTTTTCGTCGGGAAGCCTGAGCGGAAGCGAAGCTGAAGGGAACTCTTCTTTCTCTCTCTTGGAGAGAAGTGGACTCCACTTTCAATCGAAATCTCGTCTTTCTCAAGTCTCTTTCTCATAAATAACTTTCGCACCCAACTACCCTTTTCTTCTTCCCTGTAAACTATATGTAAATACTGGCTTCCGTTCTCCATTTTCATTTCATTTTCTCTTATAAACCCAAACACACAGCGCAGTACAGAAATACTGGAACGACACGCAAATGAAAACCCACTTCTTGTTTCTGTTCTTTCTCTGTTTTTTCCATTTCCTACTTCTCAGATTCTCTGTTTCTCTCTCCCCTGATGGCCTCACTCTCCTGTCTTTAAAATCAGCTATTGATGACGCCTCTGTTTTCTCTGACTGGAACGAGAATGATCCCACGCCCTGCCGCTGGTCTGGCATTTCCTGCATGAACATAACCGGTTTCCCCGACCCGCGTGTCGTCGGGATCGCCATTTCGGCGAAGAATCTTCGGGGGTATATTCCGTCTGAACTCGGTTCTTTAGTCTATCTTCGAAGACTTAATCTTCACAATAATAATTTGTATGGATCAATCCCTGATCAGTTATTCAATGCCACTTCACTTCGCAGTATGTTTCTTTGCGGTAACAATCTGTCTGGTCCTTTTCCTCCTTCGATCTGTAACCTCCCCAGACTCCAAAACCTCGATCTTTCTAATAATTCTTTATCCAGTTCACTCCCTGATAGTTTGAAGAATTGCAAGCAGTTGCAGAGGCTGATACTAGCTAAGAATAAATTTTCTGGGCAAATTCCAGCTGGGATTTGGCCAGAGCTAGAGAATCTAGGACAGCTTGATCTTAGTGCAAATGATTTCAAAGGGCCGATACCAAACGATCTTGGTGAGCTCCAGTCTTTGTCGGGTACTTTGAATTTGTCTTACAATCATTTATCGGGTAAAATCCCGAAATCCCTTGGAAATTTACCGGTTACGGTGGGTTTTGATCTGAGAAACAATAATTTAAGCGGCGAAATACCTCAAACAGGGTCGTTTGCTAACCAAGGACCAACTGCGTTTCTTAACAATCCTCAGTTATGCGGGTTTCCTATGCAAAAATCTTGCAAAGGCTCAGCAGAAAGCCAGCAAGAAACCCAGAATTCCGCCCCGGAATCTGATAAGAACAGAAAAAAAGGTCTGAGTCCCGGAGTGATCGTATTAATATCAGCAGCAGATGCAGCTGCAGTGGCAGTTGTTGGTTTACTAATCGTTTACATTTACTGGAAAAAGAAAGATTCCAATGGCGGCTGCAGCTGCACTGGAAAGAGAAAACTCGGGGAAAACCATAAAGGGGACTCCTGTCCTTGCGTTTGCATCAACGAGTTTCGAAACGAAGATTCAGAAGTCGAGGATCAAGATAAAGCAGAGAATGGCAAAGGAGCAGGAGACCTAGTGACAATTGATAAAGGGTTTACGTTTGAGCTTGACGAATTGCTCAGAGCTTCGGCATATGTGTTGGGCAAAAGTGGACTGGGCATTGTGTATAAAGTTGTTCTTGGTAATGGCATACCGGTAGCTGTGCGGCGGCTCGGCGAAGGCGGAGAGCAAAGGTATAAAGAATTTGTCACTGAAGTTCAGGCAATTGCCAAGGTTAAGCATCCGAATATCGTGAAGTTGAGAGCGTATTATTGGGCTCCTGATGAAAAGCTTCTTATCAGCGACTTCATTTCCAATGGCAATTTGGCTAGTGCTCTACGGGGTTAGTTCTCTATTTTCGTTTTCAGATTTAAACCATTATTCAAACTTGTCTAAATTATGGTTCAGCTGAGCTCTCTGTTTACATATTATGAGCCTCTATCTGGGCAGTTGAAGTCACAGTGGCGGAGACTGCTGTTCTCTATTGAGGGCATCGGAAAAATGTGGCTTTCATCCAATCTTGTATTAGACCGAGGGGTGTTGGACTAAGCTTTGGTAAACTACTTGTAGATCCCAGGGGTTTGGAAAAATTACAATTAGATCAGTAAATTTGACCTCAATCACCCTTGCTCTTCAGACCCAAAATATGAATCGGTTAAATTTGAGAAATTATTGAAATATCCTTAAACAATTAGAATTTCTAATTCTATACCCTAATTTTCCAATAGTTTTGGTCCATTAACAGTTAAATAGTTATGTACAAAATCTAAATTTTCAAAAATCCCAATTCAAGAAAAATCCACCTGCCAAGTTAAAAAATTTCTATTCAAACAAAACTAGCATACAAAATGCAATTAATCTTTAAAGTTTTAATTCGTATTTTCTAGTTTCTAATATCCAATCCCCAAATTCACCAACCAACGGTAGTGGAGAGCGGCGGCGGCGGGTGTAGTTGCTTGGCAGGCAACGGCTTAGATAGCAAAGTTTTGGAAAGCTATGGGTAAGACGTGGGCTGCCAGTTTTAGATTGATCTTAGAAGATATGGGGGCTGGGGTTGCCAGGTTTAGGCTTGAATGAAAGTTTGAAATTAGGATTAAGGCAACTAGTGTTATTACCAATTAAGGTTTCTCGAGTCTACATGTCCATGTTGTGTAGCTGTTATCATTTAAGAGGGAAACCAAATAATAACCCATTAAAACTTGTAGTAGACTGTAGGCCATGTCAATGGCGATCGGGGTTAAAACTGTTAAAGTGGCTTTCTGATGGTTCCCCGGTTTTTTTTTTTTTCTTTTATTCTCTTTAACCTTTAATGAAAGAGTAACTTTTAGCAAGAAAGACAGGCTTTATGTTTCTTTTTATTTTCCAGGGGAGACTTTCTTTCCTTTGTAAGGTCTGCCCGTCTCCCCCACTCAGGGATTCTGCATTCACAAGTTTCAACTAGAAAATTTATTCAATGTCATCAAATTCATTGGCATTCGTGCTCTTTTCCAAGTTCCTAATACAAATCTTGCATGTGCACATACTGAAAACTTCAGTTGACATTATATATTATACTTATAATGAACTTTAGCTTACGACAAAGAAAAATAATTCTACAGGGAGAAATGGTCAGCCATCAACAAGCCTTTCATGGTCAACAAGGCTTAGAATTGTAAAGGGAACAGCCCGGGGCTTGGCCTATCTCCACGAATGCAGTCCTAGAAAATTTGTCCATGGAGACATCAAGCCATCAAACATTCTCCTTGATAATGATTTCCAGCCTTACATTTCTGATTTTGGCCTCAACAGGCTCGTTAACATTACTGGCAATAACCCTTCCTCCTCTGGTGGCTTCATGGGTGGAGCTCTTTCTTATGCGAAATCTGTCCAAACCGAACGAGCCAACAATTACCGAGCCCCCGAGGCTCGAGTCCCCGGGAGCTGCCCTGCCCAGAAATGGGATGTCTATTCATTTGGAGTTGTTATGCTTGAGTTACTTACAAGAAAATCTCCTGAGCTTTCACCATCAACGTCAACTTCCATCGAAGTTCTGGACCTCGTCAGGTGGGTGAAGAAAGGTTTTGAAGAGCAAAAACCATTATCAGATATGGTAGATCATGTATTGCTGCAAGAAGTGCATGCCAAGAAAGAAGTGCTTGCAGTTTTTCATGTTGCTCTGACTTGCACTGAGGCAGACCCTGAAATTAGGCCAAGAATGAAAAATGTATCAGAAAACCTTGAGAAGATTGGCACATAGGAGAGATATTGGTCTAATTTACTGCAACAACTTGGTCATGCAAGAAGCTTGAACTTTCCCCGATTTTGCAACCCGATGAGATTTATTTCCTGATCCAATCGTGAATTGTACGACATCGTCGAGATTAAATTTTGATTCCAACAAGTTACAAACTATCCCTAGTTATTGCTGAAAATTTCAGCAATTTTCCATAGCATCAAATGGAGCAAACAATTTTATTTTTTTCCCCCTGTTGTGGTAATCATGTAGGTATTTACATTTGTAATTTAAAATTTCATCCCATTTTCCTTTGAGGATCTCCTTGTAATAAATGGTTTTTTTGTTCTTTATTTGCAATTTTAATTTCACACACTGTGGTCGAGTGGGAAGAATGGAAATAGTGTTGGGCCGAATTGATAATAGTATTGAGCCTACTAAATCTGAACAGGCCCAATTTAAAGCCCAAAATGAATGACAAGTGGGTCATACTAAATGGCCCCAATGGTTGTCTTGCTAGCCCCACTTCAAAGCCACCTTGACAATTCCTCCTTTACCAAGACTCCCTTGCTGTCCCGGAGGGGGTGGGTGGATGGGGTTTGGGGGTTTGGAGAGGTGAAAAAAAATTGAAAACTCTGAAATATACAGGGAACTCATCCGTCATCCATTCTAATTCTTCAGTGATCTCTACGGTATCTCTCTTTCTCTATTGAGATTATTGTATTTTCTCTTAATTTATTCTCATTAATTTCTGTTTACTTGTAGATCTGAAGAAGAAGTAATCAGTTT
The DNA here is from genome assembly GCA_032401905.1 of Swietenia macrophylla. NCBI lineage: Eukaryota > Viridiplantae > Streptophyta > Magnoliopsida > Sapindales > Meliaceae > Swietenia > Swietenia macrophylla. Next base: position 5,963,727 of record CP135585.1, on the reverse strand, counting down.
AAGGAAATCGTAGTCATGGTAAAGCAGTTCTTAGTGATGAATTAAGAGAAAGTTAGGGTTAACTCGTTTTAATAAGAAGAAAATTTTGACTATCCTTGTTTATTGGATTTAACAGTCGGCACTCTTCAATTTCCATTCGTTTCTGACGGTTGTGCTGTTGGGAATTTGTACGTGCACTTTTATAAAGATGCAATTTCCAGCAATTCTTGAACAGAGAACTGGGTATGTTTCCTATGCCAATTTAATTCGTTATACCCATTAGTTATAGTTTCTCATGGTTGTTTATGTCCCTATGGAAATTATTTTTCAATAGCAATAGGTTTATTTTTCTTCTTTATATTGAACAGTTGACGCATTTTTAAATGAGAATATGAAGTTGCATTGGAATGCTTTTCCATGCACTATTCTGTTCTTCTGACTTTGGGCTTTGGGCCTGTTAGATTACTGGAGATTATATTTGAATTATGAAATCTGGGGGTATACTTCTTTTAACTGTGGTGTCTGCTGAGTGAATCTTTAAGTATGGACAAATTCTGAGGACTGCCACTGGTTGCCCGGATCTCTCTCAAATAGCACTTTTGTTGCTAAAATTTTTATCACTTTGGTGAAGATATCAAAAGCCTTTTTCCCTTTGGCTGACCTTGGCTTTTTGATATATTGCAATAGGATTTTTGTTTTCTTGATCTCCTGGTTTATTTTCAGAAATATGGTGGCAATTGGACTAACAACTGTAAAATTCTAATCTGACAGGTTTCGTGGTTTCTTCTGGAAAGCAGCCCGAATAGGTAGGCTTCCCAGTATGCCTTATTGTTGTATTGTTGGACAACACTACCATGCCTTTTAACTTTCATTTCCGTATTTACCTTTTAGGCTTTACCATTCTATTGCAACACTTTATTTTTTGGGGAGGCAGGGTGATTTTCTTGTATTTATGAATTGGATCTTAAAATTTGTTTCCTTAAGTTAGATTTATGCACACAAATCACTTCCAATTGATAAAGTATAATGATTGACTGAAAAAGTTTCAGGCAGACTATTCATGGTAACTAAAGTGAAAAGGAGAACATGTAAGTAAATTAAAACATTAGTAAACCTACTTTTTCTTTCTCTCTCAACATAGAAGACAAGGGAAATGAGAAGGAAAATGAAGACAAGGAGGGCCATTCGTCCTTGAATTAGGTGTTAAAGGATTGGGGGACTTAACGATCGAATCTTATCCTAAAGCCAAAAAAAATTAAAATAAAACTGAAGAAGAGGATGATGCCCCACATCTACAGATTCCAATAGATGAGGCAACTTGATAAAATTACTCTGAAAGCTTGTTATATGTATGGCTATCAGTGGGTTAAGATGTTGATGCACAAGGTGATTCATAGAATCTTTCAATGCACTAAACGTTCATGATTTCAACTCTCATTTGGTACAAACAAACCAGGCTTGCACTTGAGAATTTAAGATATGGGATTACCTGGTTTGGAGACAAGGCCTCCTATTTCTTAGTGTTACTGGAGTTTAATTAAATGTTAGTGTTCACTGCTAGGGAATTGGGCATTTTTTAGTCCTTCCAAAATGTACAGTTGGCATCTAGTTTGTGATATTGGGCTAGCTCTTTTTTTTTTGTTTCACCATTTATTCCCTAGATTTACATGTTTTGTAATTCAATAGGCTGACACTACCTTCTATGGATGCTGAAACAGGTGAGCGTTTGAGCCCCTGGGTGGCTGTAGGCTGCTTTGCAATGGGTGTGTCAATAATCTTTTTCTGAGAAGAAACATCTTGTCTATTTAGAGTATGGTCCATCTTCTTCCTGTGTGGGAGTTTTTTTCCCTTCCATGTCAGCAAATGTGTAATTCTTTGAAATTGATATTGTAAAGTGGTTTGGGTGATATACGAGTATTCGTCTTTTTGAGACTTGTTTACTTGGTTTCAAGGCACATTAGCATTCTCTAGAAATTCAATTTATTGTGCGATCTCTTTCAAGAGTTTTTTATTTCTAATTTGTAAGAATTTTCCACCAGTAACAGTTATTACTAATAGATAAGTGTGATATGCAAAAGCTAATTTGTTTTGCATTTAATCTTTGAGAAAACGTGAAACCAGAGCTAGCTTTCAAATAATGCAGGCAAATGGTGCTTGTGTTGTCTAAGCGGGAAAAGGAATTGGGGGAAAAAAAAATAAAAAAACCTTGTTTGGGGGAAATGGTCCATGGGATTTTTCTAGTTTGTTTTTCAAAAAATTTGATTCATAATATCTAAATTAGTTTTGACAAGAATGTTTTTAACCCAGGCTTGTCTTATTTTTGGGATGTTGGGTTGGTCAATGTGAATGTCACTTTAATTGTCTTCCCTTTGTTGTCCCAATCATTGATTCTGTTTAATAAGCTTCATTAGCAAAAATTTAAGCTCTTTCTTTTGCTTCAAGCATTTCCTTGGTTCTGTGATTTGTCTATAGCATACTTTACATATAGGATGAAAGAGAGTCACTTACATGGACTGGTGAGATGCAAGGTGTGGTTTTCAATTGAAGGCTGTTTCTAGTGAGTCTTTGCTCTATGTAATCACACTGATTATTTACACAAACATGGTATGTAGTTGATGCAAACTCAAATGTGGTAGAAAATGAGAAAGAAAAAGCAGAAGATCAAGCAGAAATTAGTGCAGTAGGGGACTTAAAGCCCACGGGAATACAAGCAAAGATGTAAATTGTGAACTTATGCTTGAATCTCCTCAAGACCCAAACCTTCCCTTCTCCCCAGTGAAACATAGATAGGATTATCTTCTTGATCAGTTTCTTCTTAGTGTTCTTGTCAGTGACCACCATCTCTTCATTGTTTTCTAAGTCTTCTTCTCCCCAGTTGAGAGGATAGCTCCTCAGGAAGGCCCTTCTGTTATTGTAGTCTTCGTTACGAAAGCTCCTTGTTCTCATCCCATTTTCCTCCACCCCTTTCCAATCCATAGCTTGAGAGTGAGAATTCAATGGTGAATGAAGATAGCTTTTATATAGAAGAGAGAGAGCTTTCAATCTGCTAAAGGACAGGATGATAATAGTAGACAGGACAAAAGAGTAATAATAATGAATTTATCGGTCAGTTAATGATTGGGAACCCTTGTATTTGGCTTTTTTATGTTTTAAGATGATTAAATTTCTTAATTGTAGGTTTAACATGCTTATTATTTTGCGCATGCTGTGTGGATCAGATGCTTTAATAGGGTAATGTATCTGTGCTCTTGTGGATCTTATGCTGGTGAATTTTCATTTCTGTTATCAGCAACTGTGAAACCCATGTTTATATTTATCTCTCTCTTTCTATATCTGAACAATTGTCTTTGTCATATATGCCCCGCTTTTTCCTCACAAGAGCTGAGTTACCATATTCACATAAGCACCATCTTTCTGATTTAGTAAAAATATTAACGGTAGGATCTAGATTGTCTAAAGTGCCTAGCTTGATCAATGGTTTAGATATCCATGACTTCTTCAATCATCTGACTCTCACGCAGATTTTTCCCTTGTTTTTTTGGGCGATATGTTGTTTATTATGTGTTCTCATTTTGCATATTTGTAACCTGTTTGACCCTGGATTGAATGCTGTCGAGTTAAGGGTCTGCAGATGAGCTGCACGCAGACGCAGTGTGAAAAGAAAGAGGCTTGAGCAACGATTTCAACGTAGTAGATTTTGTCATATTGTGTATGTGCTTTGCCGTCAAGGGACTTTAGATCTTATCAAGAGGGAACTGTGATTTCTTAGTGAATCCACGGGCTAGGCACGTTGAAAACGATGAGTATATTTCAGGATGATAGTTTCTATTAAATTGCTTAATAAGATGACAAGAGGGCCAGGAGTTCAGCAACGTAATAGATTTGCTGTTTGACTTAGTTTAAAGTGATCAACTTTTCAGGGAAAATTGCTTAAGAACACAGTAAAGTCAATTTTTTTTTTATTAATTATTACCCCAAAAATGAAATATAATAATATAAAAATGGAGATGTGTAATGAAAAAAATGTAAAAGTTTTGAAAAAAAATTGATGAGTTATAAAATGTATTTATTTAACTTTTTTATGAACAGAACTCATAAAATTTTTTGTGATAAATGATGTAATATTTATTTATTAAATAATATATTTTTTAGTATTTAATTAAGATTTATTATTTATCATAGAAATAGGATAATATTAAAAATTGTAGAACGTGTTCGTAATATTACCAAAAATTGCTGTTGCAGAGTGATTTTATTTATTTATTTATGAAATTAATTAAAATAAAATGTTGATCAGATGTTGGCAGACAAGTGAGTGGTTGGGACTCGGGACTGGTCCATACTTAATTCACGTATTCTTACTGGACTTCTGAGAATGAGCCATGAAACATTAGATGAGAACCCTTCGGCTTTGAATACAAGTTTCTTGCCCTTCACCAGAAAGCCATGATTATTTTGTTGCTTCATTTCAAATTCCATAACCACCCTTTTGGCTTCAATGAAGTTGTTTTTCGGTGATAATAATAGTCAACAAGTACAGATAATAAATAATACGCAGACCTTCCCTTGGCCTTGACTGTGAAATGTAACCACCAGACAGAGATGTCAAATATTATGCAGCGCCTGTGTAGGTCTATCTATCAATGCACTACAGGTGCAAACAGTTAAAGATGTGGACCTCTTTTGACAATTAGTGCCTCCAGGGATTGTATTTACTTGTAATTATCAGCCAAATAATAACATGCACTCATTTCTATACAAATATCAAGACTCTATTCTGATATTCCTGCGTATATGTATGCATAAAGAGATGAATGTGTTTTGCTTCCATTTCCACCTGAATTTTTTGGCCAATACTAGCAGTTTTAAGACTGTAGAAGCACAAGGAAAACTCTTATTGTCAGTTCACTAACTATGCAAAGAAAATAATGAAACCCACCAAAAAGCTACTTTTTTGTTATTGTCTTCTTGCAGGTTGCAGCAAGCAAACCCATTGAGGTTTTCCATTGATATATACAAAATAAATATTAATAAGAAAGTGAAAGGGTCCCAGGTCTGCAAATGCAATTACTTTGCTTTCAAGACCAATCAAAGTCCTTTTCCCCTTAACTTTAGTTGTTTAACAACTTGTCTCCCGTCTCCTTCAAGCATAAAGCTAACCAAACAGCATCTCTGTTCACTCTTCTCTTCTCTTTCTGGCTGTTGGAAAAAGCAGAGTTCGAAGTTGTTGTCATAAATGAATGAATGAATGAATGAATGGACAGGGCTTGGAGTTAAAGATTAAGTCTAGTTGAAGAAATGGGAAATTGTGTTTCGCTCCATAAGAACGCTGACATGAAACTTGCCGAAGACATGGGAAATTGTGTTTCACTTCATAAAAACACTGACATGAAACTTGCTGTCCAAATTCAATCACCCAACAAGGACAGTACAGTCAAAGGTGAGCAACACATTGGTGCTGGACATGGTTTCTTGCCTCAAATGACGACAATGGAACACGAGGCTAGTTTCAGAGACTTGAGTACGATTCTACAATTCCTTTTTAATCTTTTCTTCTCTCATATATGTTGGTGGCCATCATGATTGAAAGAGTTTTGTATGCTTTGATTGTGAGTTTATGTTTCTTTTTCATTCTTGATCTAGTGTCAATAAAATTTTGTTTCCTCTGAATATTTTACCTGTTTTTCCATTAAATCTTTCATGATTGACTTTATGTATCTCGTGTTTAGTGGGAGTGTCACTATTTAACTTATGGTTATGGCGATATGAGCATAGCTTCCTTGGATATAATAAATGGCAGCAGAAATGGTCAGCTTTGTTATAGGCTTTAGAGTTAATGTATTACTATGTTTAAATCTTGAGTCTGTGTGATCCAAATTAATAATATTGTCTATTTTATCTCAGGAGTTTATTTAGTAAGTAATCACTATACATTGATTCGCTAAATCATGAAGATGATATTGTCAGAAAGAATTAGCAAGTATGATTTGTAGATGCATGCCATTCTGTTCTTTGCTTGGAACTTCTTGGAATCCTTTGTACTGTATATATTTTTATGTATTGGCTTGAAATGGAAGAATATTTTTTCCAAAAAGAATACTTTACTAATGATAAGTCATTTAAGAGCATAATTGGTTTACTGGGCTGTTAATTGTTTTAGTAATAATGTTCTAACATCATAGAAGATGATGATAATCATTGGTTGTCTCTCAGGTTCGCTTGAAGTGTTCTAGTTTCTAGTTTTGTTTTATAGTTTTGTCAATTTGCCCAGCTGTCTTGAGAAGAAATAAACAATATGCTGCAAAATGCACACTTTGGAGTTGCATTATAGTTTCAATGTACTTCCATGGTTTTTGTGACTTATTCGTTTTTTAATTTTCTTCAGCTTCTATCTTGCCTGATCTGGAATTTCCATATTTTATGCGCAGGAAGTAAAGAGGATATCTTTTTTGATTCTCATCCCTGGTTAGATTCTGATTGTGAAGATTACTTCAGTGTCAATGGTGGTGAGATTGAGTTTATTGCAGAATCGCTGTCATTTACTGTTTTCATAGTAGAGTTTTCAATTCTGCTTGGATCCTCTACTGATTAATACTGCTCAAGATTCTGAACTTTCATTTAGGGTTTTGACAAGCCTGTATTTGTGCAGATCCCATCCCATCTCATGGCAACTCTCCAATCCACCAGAAAAGCTTCATAGATGCTCCCCAACTTGATAAATTTCCTCGTACGGACAGTGCACTCGATTCCATACCTCCTTCCTCTCCAACAGATATGAAAAAGCAACTGATTGATCTCTTTCGTGAGAGTTTCAATGATTCCCCTCTGGATGGGAATCAACATTTACAAGGCTGGAAGGAATCCAAGCCTACCATTTTAGACTGTCCCCCAAAATCTACAAGCAGAAGTCCATATGAGTTGGAACCAAAATCTCTTCGCTGCGGTGAAACAACTCCATACAGAGGGTCACATTCCAGGAAAGAGAATTCAGCCCAATCTGCTCAGTGCTGCATTCCAAGTTTCATGCGGAATCTCAGCTGTTCTGAGAGAAAAAGCAGGTCGAGCCCTGCAAACACCAATCAATGCTAATTCAAGTTTTTACATTATTTTTCTTTGTTTCTGGAATGTAATTACACTTTCTAAACTAGCATATATGTACGAAGCAAAAAACCTGGCATTATCTCCATCAGAAAAATGTATAATGATCTATGAACCATGTTTAATGCATCAATATATTCATGCAAGGTAGCATTATGATCATGTTTTGATTCTATGATCCGTGTATATCTGTATACCAGTTAAAATCAATCTGGCATTGATTATGAAAAAGAAGTCAGTGTCCTGATTCTCAAAATGCAAATAGATACAACTCAAAATCTTACAAGATACATGAAAATGCTATTACACTTCGTAGTATATATAGTGGCTACCTCTTTACCACCATTTGTATCAAATCTTTATCATCAGTAATTGCCACAACCAGTGAGCACAAGATACAAAATAGAAAACAACACAAAATTAAGAAAATCCCCAGAAGAAATAGTCAACCAAGAAGAGTATGACCATTGCAAACGAATTCTGTCTTTTCTTCTATATTCTTCAACTTTGTTTGTTCTTTAGTTCATCGTTCTTTTGATGATAACTTGCAGCTCACCATCACTTCAGTGACCATAGGAAAAAAAATGTAAGATCTGAAGTGAAAAAGAAAAGGAGATATATATATATATATATATATGTCGTTTTTTTGTAACCTCTATCAGTCCTAGCCTCTCATCTTTCAACATCTACTTCCGAAAGCAAGCCACACACATTGTAACGACAGCAAAGAGTCTATCTTTCATGTCATCGATGAACTCAAAAGAGGCATTATCTCCAAGACGTATTAATCATCAAAGTGCCGCAGAAAGTCCAGAATCCAACGATGAATCCAAATCCCATTCTAATATAGAACAATAACTTTTCAGGCCCATCTTCAACTTCATCTTCCACTTGTCCATTCTCACCCTCTGCATCCCCAAGGCCTGATGAGCATTTGGTTGTCAATGGAGGACCATGAAGGTGAGGATTACCTGTATAAACGGATGGATAATTGAAGGTTTGGAATTGGTTGGTTGATAGAATTTGTCCTGTCAAATTGTTAGATGACAAGTTCAAATGATTCAACAGTCATTGAAGACATGCTTGGAGGGATTGGGTCTGAAAGGTGGTTGCATGAGAGGTCAATAGTTTCCAACCGTTGCAAGCTTCCAATATTCACTGGTATCCGTCCAGTGAGCTGGTTCCATGATAAAATCAGGGAACACAAGGCTTAGAGATTTGTTATCTCGTTTGGCATCTCTATGACATTAACAATTGGAATTATCTTTGTATATTCATCATGTCTTCCTTTCACAACCAAATCCACACCCTGCACGAAAGATATTGGTCGGGTTGAGGGTGGTGAATTAAGGAGAGTGCCCAAAGATATAGAAAGCTCTCCCGAAAGATCGTTATTGTTCAGTTTCAACCAGAGAAGTGAAGGCAGTAAGCATACAGAAGTTGCTATGCCTCCAGATAGTCCGTTGTTTGACAAGTCCACAACTGTCAGTTCTACTAGACCCTGTCAGATCATTGTTTGATAAGTCAATAAAAGACAAATTCTCCATTTCAGTCATGGAAATGCTACCATTTATAAGGTTTATAGAAAGATCTAGGCCTTTGAACATTGACACTGCGATGCCGACATCTAAGGGAATTGGTCCTGTAAGTAAATTGTTCCTCAACGAGAGGTTTGTCATATTTGACCAGGGTGGGAATGAACCCTGTAAACGGTTGAATCTAATCTAATCAATGGTTTGGGCAACATACATTGACTTGGGAAGCTCTCCTCTTAACTGATTATTCGAAAGATCCAACCACCAAATACGAGATAACAATCTCCAAAACCGATCAGGTATAATATCTGCAATTGCATCCTTTGTGAGTGTGAGATCAGAGAGACGTACTTGAGTTCCAATCCAAGAAGGAAACGCTGGACCCAGTTGACACTCATTGATAAATAGGGAATAAAGGTTAAAAGTCTGCAATCCAATCATTTCTCACATTGAAAACGAGAGAGTTATTTCTAGATGATAACGTAAGATACTTTAACCCTGTGAGATTTCGGAAATGATTTTCAGTCATGACACTTTCCCAAGAATTCCATAGAGTTCCAATACTTAAGTCTGTGTAAGTTGTGCAGTATTTTCCGGAGTCATTCCGGTCATCATGTACATGTTAAATGATAGGTACAGTGCTCCTAAGTAGGACAGATTTCCTATGGATATCACCAGAGTACCTAAGAATGAGATTTCGGGGAGTCCAAGATATTCCAATCCGGTTAAGTTCCCCAAGGAATTTTGGTAAATTGCCACTGAGTTGATTTGAAGCCAACTCTAAGGTCTGCAAGGTATTTCTATCACATGCAGATAAAAGACTCTATGAGTTCTTTTATTTCACCGCTGACACAATTGTGTGCAATATCTAGAGAAGGAAGTTACACAGGTTTCCCTGTGAAATTTTGGGAATGAAACCTGAAAATTCACAATGAGAAATTTGGCCTCTCTCAAGGGTACTCATATTGAGTAACCATTGAGGCATTGGAGAGCTGAAGTTGTAAGAGAGATTGATGATCGAAAGTGAAGTGAGATTAACAAATGGAAGAGAAAGAGGAAAACTTTGAAGCTCACCACCAGACAAATCGAGCAGCGGAAGTGAAGGAAGCAGATTTACATTTTGCAACCAGTGATTTGTTGCCAAGCTGAGCTTCATGCCTCCTAAACAGAGGTATTTCAAAGAGCAGAGATCAGAAAGCCAGTTTAGTGAGACCAACAGCATTTTTGGATATGAAAACATTGTAAGATCAAGGTACTGCAAATTTGAAAGATTCCCAAGACTATAGGGAACCATTCCAGTGAAAGATGATTGTGAGAGGTCAAGGAATTTCAAATTCTTGAGTGAACCTATGAACACTGGGATAGGAGTTCCTTCAAAATTGTTGTGGCTGAGGTCTAAGTATTTCAAATATGTCAAGCAAAGAAGAGGATTTAATGTACCACCAAGGCATGATCTGTTACAAGCTGTTCATTTTCTTCAAAGGATTCACAGTAATCCAGGTTCTGAGGTCAAGCATTACGACATCGCCTGTCTGGTTGCTGCAGCCGATGGCAACCCAGCTGCAACAATCATCACCAACCCAAGAAGAAAGCCAACGTGAAGGATCTTTAATACCAGCTTGAATTTCAGGAGAGCTTCCATCTCCAATTCAATACAACCAATACTGGAATTTCCAGCATTGGAATTGGACCCTGCAGCTTCAAGAGAGAGGTTTAGTTGAGAGAAGAAACAAAGGAAGAAAAGAAGTTGAAAGGTGGAATTCCCTCTAGCCATTTTTGTTTTGATGATAGCTAATAGACATGAAGCAAATATGAAGATAAAGATATATACAGATGCTGCTTATTATTTATAAACATGAAGCATTGACTTCTTGTTCACTTCATATGTCAAGTACAGCTTTCAACTCTAGTTTCAAAAGATTCTCAAGTTATATTAATCAAACATTAACATTCAAAATCTAATTTTTCATAGGAGGTAATTCTGCCCTGAAGTACATGCTGCTCTACTGGAACCCTTTTTCCCTACTAATCTAATATAATCTCTTAGCTTAATTAAATTTGAGGAACCATTCTGTATTAATAGAAATCACAATCAACTCAATCTGCAAGGACCATTTATATATTTCTTTTCCATTTATTTGTTTATTTGTTTTATTTAAACATGTACTAAGCTGCAATGAAGCTGGTTTAGATGCTACCAGGGGATTGACTTTAATGTGTAATTGTATAATATAAGTACAGCTTTCAATAATCATGCTTCTCATACCTTCTTTATTTAACAACCAACGTTCAAGATTCTTTTCAATCCCACTAAACATACAGATAATTGGTTGACTGATCTAAAAATTTTCTTATCATAACATCTTTGCCACCTAACTGATTATATTTTAATGGGAAATTAATGATTTATGCTGATCAATTTGCTGTCACGTTATTTTGCCATTTAAACATGGGATTTCGAAAAGACACCTGACTAACCAAACCTCTACAAGTCGAGCAGCAGCACTTTAAGTCAAATAACTATTGAAGGAATCTTCTCTGCTGTTCAATTGCGCAAGCAAGAAATGGCTAATGCAAAAAAGAAATATGAAATTCATATAACCGAAATCTCAGGATTAAGCATGTTAGTATTTCAGTGCACTAGGAGAATTGCAAGTCACACACTGATTGGGGCTATAAAGCTGCCAGAAGAAATGAAAAATGATTCACTTTGTGGTCTTCTGATTCTCTAGTTTGTAGCAAATCATAAAAATAAAAATAAATATCCATCAAGTCATTCATGATTTGACAAAATCCTCTCAAGAAAAGTAAAAATTGCACTACTGATGATACTTGTCAAATTGCATGACAAATTCTAACTTAAAATGTACAAACTAAAGCTTACAATATCTGAAAAATTTGTGCAAACTTAAAAGCAAACTACAGGGGCACGGCCAGTGAGAATGAATTCATCTTTCTTCTTTCATTCTTCACCTTTGCCATTTCTGAAGTTCATTGCCCTCTGTTAACTGACTCACATTCACATGTTCTGCAGTGATCACAAAGCAACTAACGTAAGATCTTGTGTATGACAGAAGAATGCAAAAAGATTAAAGAATATTCTTACCTCTCACTGGCAATCATCCACCTTGTTCTTCAAACGGGCCACATGAGTTGCAATGATCAAAAGAACCTATCCTTTATTTCATCGATGGACCGGCAATAAGCATGTCTCCAAGACCTTTTGATCATCCAACTGCCACAAACAGCGCCGAGTCTGACAGTGAAACCTAGTGCCTTACCGACGTAAAAAAGTAACTTTTCGGCCCCATCTTCGTTTTCCTCTTCTCCAATATCCTTGCCTTCTGCATTTCCAATGTCTTATGAGCAGTCAATTGCTAATGGAGGACCACAAGGGTTAGGATTACCAGCATAAATTGATCGATCATTAAAAGTTTGGAGCTGGTTGGCTGATTGCATGGGTCCTGCCAAGTTGTTAAATGACAAGTTCAATTAGTTCAAGAGAGTCATAGAAGACATGCTCGGTGGAATTGGACCTGAAACATAGTTAAATGAAAGGTCAAGAGTTTACAATCTTTCCAAGCTTCCTGTATTCTCTGGTATCTTTCCCGTCAGTTGATTCCATGAGAAGTTCAGGGTACCCAAGACCGAGACATTTGTTATCTCTTTCAGTATCTCTCCCACTAAACTATTTCCTGAGAATCCTAGACATTGAGAAGTGGGATTACCATTGCATATTCGTTCCGTAATTCTTTCAAAACCCAACACCCCATGCTGGGAGAACGAGATGTATTGGGTTGTGGGTGAAGATTCAAAGAGAATAGTGCCCATAAATTTCAGAGCTTCTAAATCGCCAAGGCATCTGGGAATTGTCCCAGATAAATATTATGAGCAAGGCTAAGATATGGAGATTGGGGAATCGGCATACTTGTTCAGGAGTGTTCCCACTTAACAAGTTGGGTCGAACAAGAACAATTCCGCATGGAAGTTGAGAGTTCCTATAGTGTTATGTCCTTATTTTCTTTTTCTTTTTGTCTTTTTAATTTTTAAGAAATGGGCTGTCCAGATTAGTTAATTAAAAATCTTATATATCCTCAGTTTTGAAGTGTAATCAGGAAATAAGTGAGTAAATTTAGTTATAAGCGGATAATAGTATGGTCTAACTAGCACAGATCCCAGCCACCAATCCCAGTTACAAAGCCCTGCATTTCCAATTCCATTGTCATTCGTCGACTCGGTATTTACTTCCATTGAGGAACGTTTTCAGCTGCAGACTCCACACTCCAGTGAAGGCGTGGACGACGACGGGCGACTGTAAAACGACTACAATCTTTTGTCCTTGAGCTATATCGATGCATTGATTAATTGCAATCTTCGAAATGACCGGAACTGGCCGAAGAAGTGCTCGAAGCAGAATCAAATCCACTACAGATGTCGACGGAGACGAGTCTCTCCGCAACGCTAGGAATAACTTGAAAAACCGTAGAAATACGAGTAGAGATCACAGTTTACTTCGAATTTTTAGTGTTAATATCAAAACGATGTTAGGTTTTAGCGTTTTTGCGTTCTTAATCATTTTGTTCCTGTATCATCGTCTCGTAAAACCCAATCAAGAAACTGAAAGACCTAGGGTTATCACGCCGTTTCCTGCATCCAAACTCATGGATCTTCCTATGGTAAATACAGATTTATTCGTTGGCACTTGGATGTACGTATACATTTTCCAAATTTTGTTAAATATGTGAATCGGGTTTTAACAGTTTCAAGGTGAGCATAAAGAGAGCTTGTACCGGGGAACTTACCGCCCTCATGTTTATCTTGGAATTCGCGCCAGGTTTATAGACAATTATTTTTTTCCCTTGAAAATAATTGAAATAGTTTCAAAGTATGACATTCTATAAACTGAAAGGTAGCCATTAAAATGTTGAATAAAGAGTGTGATGAAAGGAGTGTTTAATTTTTCTCTTTTTACCGGAATTTATGAATTACAGATTGATGGTGCTTAGTAATGGTAACTTGCAGGACTCCTAGATCTTTGGTTGCTGGATTGATGTGGATTGGTATAAAGGATGGGAGCTATTGCATGCGGCATGTCTGCCAAGATTCTGATGAGCTGAGCAAATATGGTTGGATGCATCATAACGGTCGTGATTTTGGACATCGAGTGCTGGTTGACCAAGACATGACCTTAGCAACAAGTTTCTTGAAATCTAAGGGAGATGGCAGTGGCTATGGAGGAGATTGGGCAGTTCGAATGCATGTGCAAAATGAAGAGTAAGTAACATGATCTCCTGGTTTAGTATCCGTTCTCTTATAGGCGTACAAAATGTTTAGCGTGTAACTGTCATCTTCATTAGATATATTTACAATTTTTAACACAATTAGTGTGATCGTGGGCAAGTCACAGATCTCAACGTGTATTTTTCTATTTTTCTATTTGGCTGATGAAGCCGGAAATGCTCTGAGTTTGAGTAGAGATATCTTGGACATTCATGACAGTTCTCTCCTGGCAACAGGATCACGAACAGATATTGGAGGTTGGCAGCTACACTTAAAAGCAATGGTAATTTGGGAATGGAATGAAATGGTGAAAAAACCTAGTGTAGATCTACTAAAATTATAATGTGGTGCCACTGAAGGAAACATGAGAACATAAGCTAACAAATATCTGTGTGTACTGGCTTTATGTGTGTCCTACCAATTCTGCCATAGGGTGCATATTTTCTGTCAGGTTTTCTTTGTAGGCAGTGATAACTATTAAATGACTGATTTTTCCTGTTTCAAAATATTTACGCAAAACCTTGCTGGTATCTAAATAAGAGGTTTAAAGAGTATTCTGAATATTTATGTGAGACATTAACTTTAAGAAGTGTAGAATGTATTTTATAAATTCTCATGAAAAAGAAATCAATATATTTCTATTTCACCTTGCCTCACTATGAAACATGCATCTTTTTTCCCTCTCGAGCCAATTCTCTCTAATAGTTTGTTACTTTAACGGTATTAATATTCATTGATAATTTTCTTGCTTCTCCACTTGGATGCAATGTAAATCCAACTTATGTTTGTCATTCCTTTTTGCAGGATGATTCGGAAGTTCATCATTGCGGTTTCAGGACTCCTCACATTCATAACTTATCTGATCTTGTCCGGGAAAATCTTGGAGCTCAAGTATGTTAGATTTTCATGAGCATATGAGTTTTCAATACCAAAATCGTGCTATAATGTTAAAGGGCCTGTGCTCTTTTAACTTTCATTGTAATTATTTCTCTCTTTGTATGCATGTGTGTACCAGGCTAGAATGTTTGGTCGACTGCAGCTAAGTGACACATCTGTTAACTCTCCAAACATTTTAGTTTTTCAGGTATGTGGTCATGGAAGTGATAGGTAAAAGTTCCCTTGAAAAAATGTTAAAGCATTCATGATCATGATTTTTATCTCCAGTCTCAGTTGTTGCCTAAATAATTATTGATGTTTTTAATTCTTATGCAGATTTCTGCCAGGAGTCCATTCAAAGTAGATATTGCTTTAATATCTGGAACTGGTGTAAAAAGTTCAGGGGTAGAGGAACGTCTAAGCAGCCTAACAGGTTTCACCTAATGCATTTAATCTAAATAATGAGTCCATTGTTTGTCTGTTACATTTTCAAAGTAATGATTTTTTTATTTTATCACATTTTCTTTCTGTGTGCATGATCAACTTTCAGTTTTACTTAGTATTACTATGCTTTTTCATTCTTCTTTATGAATTGTCGAATTCTAGTTCAAGATTCTATCAGGACAGCTGTGCTGCCCCTATGCCAAGTTCAAAAATTTCCTTTTGATATATTCCCTTATAATTAAGGGCAAAAGGTGGTGCTAACAATGTGTTCATGGCCAGGGTTGGGGTGCCATTTGCTTAAATATAATCTTTTATATGAAGAGTTAGAGAATTAGGCAGACATTAGTCTTATGAGTTATGTGAAATTTCCTTAATTTTTTTTGCCCTTAGTATCTTCTCCTGTCAGATCTCTCTTCACAACTGCATATTGACATAAGTTGTTGGCACCTCATTTGGCATTTTGGTTTTTAACTAAATGGAGTACTTTCCTGGTTAATTCCATTCACCTTGAAATGGTTGCTAGCATAGCATATTTGATTTACTTTCTTCTTCTGTTATTATCCAAAAATTATAGTTGAGAATGCTTTTCCATATATTTTAGCATCAAAATCTAAGGGAATACTTAAAGTGGTGACAGGCCAAAATGTCTTAAAGATTCATATTCATGTTTGTGCAGTCTAGTTATATCTGATTTGTGTATAACATTTGAATGTTTGAATTTGAATAATTATTATTTTCTTGTTAATGAATTTGTGCTTGTTAATGAGCTATTTTGACCCTAGATTCACATCAGGTTGCCCATTTTTGTTTCCATACTCCAAGTGCAAACCTATGTGTCTATCCTATATCATATGAGTTCCTCAAATCTTCCACATTTTGGCACGGTTAAGTTTCTTTCATAATATTTTGTTAGCAGGTTTTCTGTAAAGTGTATAGTTCGGGTAATTTACCCCCATATAGTTATATGTTTCTAGGTCTTCTCTCAATTTGTGGGAAGTCTTTCATGTTGACTTACGTGACCGGAAAGTTTCTTTTCTCCTTCATAATTTTGTATTGATTTTGTGATATTATATAGGTACCTCACTGACCAGTCTACTAAAAGAGACACAAAATGATTTTGATGCCAAATTTGACAAGTGCTTTAACATGGCTGACAAGGTAATATTTAAAACTTATCTTTTGTACACACCATGTCCTTCTCCAGTTATATTTGCAATTATTTAAAACCCCCCTACAGTATGAAAGAAATTTATCATCTGTTTTCCATTGGATGATTTTAGTGGATGTTAAGTGTGGTTGTAATATGTTATAGGAATTTAATATCAAGCAGTGAAAGATATGTGCTCCCCTAGAATTTGCTGTCATTCCAATCACATTAAAAGTCTTTTTCTTTTCTCTTGAAGTGGCCCTTGATTCTCCTAGATCTTCTTTCTTCTTGATAAAAAAGATTCTAAAATAATGGTGTTATCTTTCACCTTGATTTAGAATCTACTGTTGTCGGAATGGCAGCAATTGAAAATATGTTGGGCGGCATTGGCTACTTTTATGGCCAATCAAAAATTTCACTACCAAAAAATTCTAAAGTAAGTAGCTTCTATTTGATATATGTGTTTATTTTTGTGATTTATGAATTTACAAGTTGGTGAATTACTCGTTCATCATCATTATTACCTTGTAACGTATTGCATATTTTATGTTTATTAATTCATGTCCCAAGTTGAACAGGTTTTAGTTCATTAAATTTTAGTCAGTCGAATTATTTTTTCATCTTCCAACAATAATCCTAGAACATAAATGTGGTATGCAAACTACGATACAAGATGTTCACATGCAGAGTTCCATTAGCTGCTTTCAATGGTATGTTTGACTGGTGATAGAACTCCAAGAACCTGATTTCTACTTTTACTTCTTGTTGAAAATATTTAATAGAAATAATACATTGTGTTTGCTGAATAATGATCTATCAGTCATTTAAGCTCATTTCTGGATTCCTCTTTGGTATTTAGTTTTAGAGTTCAGAAGGGTGGTAAAAATAAAAGAAATAAACAAAGAAGTGAGAAAATCAATATTAGGTGGACAGGCACCTTTTTTTATTTTCAAAATTGTTGATATTTTATTTATATTCAGCTTCAACAATTTTTATTATCTGACAAAGTCATACAGTGGGCCATTTTCTCTTGCAGCTTATAAATCATGATAATTTTCTTTCATATTGGCCAGCCGAGCTTTATACGGCTGTTCCAAGTCGACCCTTCTTTCCGAGGGGATTTCTTTGGGATGAAGGTTTTCCTCAACTATTGATCTGGTTGGTTTGCTTACTTTCTGACTTCTTGTTCAGACTTTTTCATCACAAATTTCCTTCTTGCTGCGTGTTCAGAAATGATTGCAAAAATTTCAGGCAGTAGACAATCAAATCACTATCTGTTCAAGGTAACTGATCATTTTTATGGGTTTCTGGTGGTATGCATCAATGTTGATTAGGCGTTGGGATGTCCGTATGTGTTTGGATATTCTTGGACACTGGTTAGATCTGATGAATATTGACGGATGGATTCCCTGAGAGCAGATTTTGGGTGCTGAAGCTCTAAGGTATGTCAAATATCCTGTTCAAGTATGTGAAGTAACCTTATAGTCTTAGATTTGTCAGCGAAGTAATCTGCAAGGTCATTTCTTGTGCATGATTGCAGTAAAGTCCCAGAAGAGTTTGTTCCTCAGCATCCAACTAAAGGGAATCCACCTACTTTATTTTTGGTTTTACATGGGAAGCTTTTTTTCCAATTAAATTTTGCAGTTATTGCTGGGATGTCTACTTTTATCATAGAATTTTTCCGAATTTGCTTCCACAATTATTTAATAGATATGCTTATATGGATGCTAATAATTAGGACTTCTTATGGCACAGTGTGGAATTTCCTAGGGGTACCCCACCATATGAGTCATTTTGAGGAGAGTCATCTATAAATTTTGTCCCCAATGGAGTCTAGCAGAGTCATGACCATATGAGACCATTTTCACCATAAAGTGTAAGATTCTATTAGCTATGAATGTGATAAAAATCAGATTGGACTTTTTACACTTAAAAAGGGTTTCATTGAAAATTGGATCAAAATGTTTGGTATAGGATTTCAGAATTTTAGGGGTTGGTCATTTAGTTTGGAAGGTCTATTGCCGTGCTTTGGAATGCAAGTCAATCAACCAAGTTTTCAGATTTAATCATTTTAAAAATATCAATTTCATAGTTGCACTGGATCATGCTTTAAAGCTGAAAGGCAGTCATTTGGGGGATGCGGAAACCTGCTTAAGATATTTGTTGATTTCAGCATGGATCTCAAAACTTGTATCAATGTATTAATTTCAAATACAGGGATACTGTTGAATGGTTATGTTGTGATCATATGGAATTATCCTTGAAAGTTAATACATTTGAAGTATTGGTTTGTGTTGTCCTATAAATGCTGCAATGATTGAATAAGCTATTTTCATTGAAATGTGTTTAGTATATCCATTCTGTTATGATGGTTACCAGAGATAAGATAATTTGGTATTCTATTTTCTTCTGAACTCTTCATACTCCAAAATTTTCTGAATGACCTTTACTGTCATACTTTATACACGATCTGAAATATAGTATGGAACTTTGCCCTTTTCAGAACTTGCATATGGCATAAAGAAAAACAAATTTACTGCCACTGAAAGCAATGAGATCTATTCTTTCCTTGACCGGGCTCTTATTCGGCTTGAAGCATGGTTCCAGTGGTTCAACACTACTCAGTCAGGTACATCAGGGTTTCTATTTTATATTTTCTGACTTGTTTTGGAGGGTCGAATGCTCAATGCATATGAGTAGTTTTATAGTGTGTATGTTGACTGTCTTGTAATTTGAGATGAAAGATGGAATATGAAATTCCACACCAAGAAGCAAAGACACTCATGCGAATACACATTTCCCTTCTTTCATGTTGAATGTTGCAACTTCTGCATACCATTCTAAATCCTTTGGGACAAGTGGTTGCATTGAGTGCAGCAAATATTGTTCAAACTCTATATTCATGTAAAGTTACAAGTTCTTGAAACTTAAGTATTTATAAATCTCAATAGAATAATTTCTGTTAGAATGGTGATTGAGTATTCATGTTAACCTAAATAGTCAGACTTTAGGCTTTGTTGAGTTTTTTTAACTATTACCTAAATAATGGTTAGAGGTTCTCTGAGATTTTGTTCAATTGGATTATGGATTGTGAGATTTAGAGAAGACATGTTCAATTGTTAATGAGCTTAGATTTGTTACTTTCTGAGATCTCAATGATTTTTGGTATCACCTTCATGACACAGATAAGGAGATGAGCAGCTACTTTTGGCATGGAAGAGATAACACAACAATGTGTGAACTAAATCCCAAGGTTCTATTCTACAGCATTCCATATGTTAAGCATAACAATACTTTTTCTTCTTTTAAGCTTGTACAGAATGAGGTTTTGATTTGGGGCATCTGTTCTAGAGGTTATAACTGTCCTAAACTTCATATTTTCTGTGTACTACTTGAACTCAAAACAACAAACTTGTTCTATACATATACAATAAGAGGTTACAACAATCCTAAACTTCATGTTTTCTGTGTATTACTTGATGTCAAAACAGCATAATTTAGTCTATACAAAGACAACCTTGGATAAATAAATAGGATGTGCTTTTGTTTTTCTCAAAATTTGGTCGGATTACTCTGCAAGGTTAAAAAATTGGTTGAGTTGTGACAAACCTGGCTAGATGAGTTCATGGTTCTATTCCTTAATTTGGAAGTTTACAACTCTTAGGGAGCATATTATTGAACTTGAAGGATAGGCAGTGCCTTTATAGATCAACAATCAGATTTTGTGCATGTGTGTTGTCTAGCTGAATTAACTGTTAGACTCTCTAGCAGTTTAGGAAAAAAATTGATCTCCAAGTCTGATTCTTAGATTGATACATTTGTGGAATTGAGTTTGGGCAGGTTTAGGTCTCAATTCATGTGTGGAGTAGTAGTATGTACTCTTCTACCATTGAACCATGAAACATCTGATCATTCACCTTCTAGAACCAATAAACCATTGACTTGTTATTGGATCACTCGGTAAAACATCTTTACAAAGGTCCTACAACCTTACAGTTGAAACATTTTATGAGGAACTAGTTCAAGACAAATAGTTATGCAGTAATGCAATTGAAGAGGTGCAGGGTAAAATGAACCTAGGAGAACCTCATTCGCATCATGATAGTAGAAGTGGAACCTAGATGTTTATTTTTATCTTGACTGCTCATACTACATCGATGCTGGTGATCTTGGACGCAATGATTTCCTTATCTTTTCATGATGCTGGTGATCTTGGACGCAATGATTTCCTTATCTTTTCATCCAGGCACATGGATTTGTATTCTCCATTATGTTTACTGAATTTTGAGTGAACTAATGTAGGCTTGATTAAGTTACAAATGTTGAGGTTATGGATAGTAAATTCACATTGTTTCTGGCCTCTCCAGACTCTATCATCTGGGTTTGATGATTATCCTCGTGCTTTACATCCAAGTGAAGAGGAACGCCACTTGGATCTTAGATGCTGGATGCTACTTGCAGCAGATTCCTTGCACTTGATTACTGAGTTGTTGGAGAGGGGAAATGAACATAAAAAGGTATGATGAGCAAATATGTTTAAAACCTGGAATTATTTCTTACTTAACAGACCTTGAAACTGAAATGATGCTGGCATATGGTTCAACAGCTAAGCTGCTTTCAGATTTTGAGCTGCTTAATCAGGTTTCTTCATCTCTATCATTTGAAATTCTCTCATTTTGCATTTTTACTGGTTCTTAATTTGTTATATGTAATACTAAGTTATTCAATAACAATAACAAATAACAATTTCTGCAACACAGTAATGGTGTGATATCGTAGAGATACAACTGCTAAGCAGTAGTTAGAAGGTTCCAAACATACATTGAGGACTAATCACAGTCATTTGTGATTGATCTTTATCCAGATTCATTTTGATCCTGCATATGGAGCTTATTTCGATTTCGGGAATCATGCAGAAAAGGTGTGCTGCTTGTTTTTAGCTATTCATCTCAGAATCCTATGTCATATATTGTTAAATAATTGCACTTACTAATTCTGATACGCTTTTGCTTTATGCAATGTGAAAAAATATTGTAAGTTGTTACTTATAGAGAGATTTCAATGATATAATCCTTCCAATTGCATTGGTTGATTCCTTGACTCTTGGGTACATGTGCAAATCTGGAAAATATTTCCTATTCATTTGTTTACATGTAGAAAATCTCTTTATGTTCTGTGAATGCAGTAAATATCAGTCCCTGAGTGGAGAATGATTTCTTTAGGGACTATATTTGCTAGTTTATCTTGCTATAAGTCTTTTTGTTTTATCATT
The DNA here is from genome assembly GCA_032401905.1 of Swietenia macrophylla. NCBI lineage: Eukaryota > Viridiplantae > Streptophyta > Magnoliopsida > Sapindales > Meliaceae > Swietenia > Swietenia macrophylla. Next base: position 5,942,096 of record CP135585.1, on the reverse strand, counting down.
TGGTGTTAGATGAAAATTTGCTATTAAGTAGATTATTGTGCAATTGAATTCAATATTTGATTTGTGAAACTTAAGTGTTATTTTGCTCACAAGTATTGATTGTTGGTTCATCATACCAGCTTCGTTTAAGTTGGAAAGAAATAAATATTGGAAACGTTTATCTAACTCGTGAGCTTGTTCGGGAAGCACTTGAAAATCCAGAGTTGAGATTGGTTCCCCATGTTGGTTATGTCAGCCTTTTCCCATTTATGGAGAAGATCATTCCACCTGTAAGTTGCGAGGAGAATGTTTTAAAATTAGTTTCTATCAATTGGATCCTTAATGGGGCTCTTGCCTTAGTTAACTTTTTAACATGGTGACAGTCCTCTGATGTCCGATGGTGCACAGGATTCTTGGATTCTGGATATACAGCTTGACCTCATTTCGAGCAGGAGCATCTCATGGACTGATTATGGACTTCGCTCTCTTGCCAAAACAAGGTGATTGTCTATCTCATCTGCTGTACAATATTATACAATTAAGATCCTGTGATAAATCTGGTTGCTGTTCCCAGAGTTATTTAATAGAAAATGTTGCCTTGAATGCCACAGCTCCTTGTACATGAAAGGCAACACAGAGCATGACCCACCTTATTGGAGAGGTCCAATTTGGATGAATATGAACTACAGGATTCTTTCTGCACTCCACCATTACTCACAAGGTATCAAGTACCAAGCAGAATATAAACTCAGAGCATATATAGTTCCCACAAACATTGTGCCTTCTTTCACATTTAGTCCTGTGTCCTAAATGGTTAAATTTCTGCAGTGAATGGACCATACAGAGACAGAGCCAAAGTCATCTATGACGAATTAAGGGGCAATCTGATTAGGTTTCAAATTGTCCTCGTTGCCTTTATCTTTGCTTGCTTTGCATTTGTATTTTTCAGTTCCAACATTTCCAACACTTTTACCTTCATGCTGCAGAAATGTGGTTCGAAACTACCCCCGCACCGGGTTTCTGTGGGAACAGTATGATCAGAAGAAGGGTAAGGGTAAAGGTGCACGTCTTTTCACTGGTTGGACATCACTTGTGCAATTAATTATGGCTGAAGCTTACAGTGAAACTTAAGATGATGTCCAGTCCATAGAGCAGTTCTTTGTTAGAATTTTTTGCTAACAAAGAGAAACATGTACCAATATTTTGACAGAGGTAGTAACATTATCGTTTGTATGTGTTCCGAGAATAATAAGGATCTTGTGGGTGGTATAAACGTATCGTTCTCCATGCATGTCACCACGCCCCATGGGCATTCTTCTGTGACTCTGATGCGTTGGATGCTAATAATTGATAAGCCATGCATGGGCACTTGCCCACAAAATATCAATGCTTTACCAAGAATTAAACCAATTCTAGTTAAAACACTGAAGAAGCACTCAGTTTCAAGATTTGCACTCTACATCACGGATTCAGAATTTCCTTTCTAGTGTTCATACACGAGGGACCTGTCATCTTCCGGTGCAAGTCACAACTCGGGAGATGTTGACGGACTGTCGTGCCAACATTTGACTCCATAAGAGCATGGGGTATGAACCCGTAAAATGGTATGGTCACTACTCACTAGTCTCCCATTGTTTGACTTCGAAACTCTTCAATCACGTCAGCCTCCGTAATGAAAGAAGCGAGAAAGGGGGAAACCTTTGTATTTTGAGTAAAGCGTGAGGCTAATCTCTGTGGTTAATCAAAATTACCACTCCTAGTTTACACCAGAAACTTTGTTGAGGTCGAGAACTGTAAGCGGTAGCACTTGATTTCTTAACTGATCCAACTGCAAATTATAGAAGTAGAATACACCAAGGAACCATCATAGATGATGCATCAATTACATTATTACTATTTCAGCTTGCACCTTCTGTCATCTCTGTGTCCTCAGCCATCATAATCTCCATGTTCCTAATATCTCGCTTCAACACATTACCAAGCGTTGCAATGGCCTCCGTGTGTTGTTGTAAGACCTGTACCCACACGAAGGTCCTTAATTTCCACTATCATGCATAATCAAATTATCAACACACAAGCAGGCAATGACATGTTCAGTTAATGTCAAAAAGTCATGCTTCCATAAAGGTTATGAATTGCAAAAATTTCATATTGCACGCTAAAAGGAAACAAATAGAATACTAATGGTGGTTTGCAGAAATTTACATGATGGCCCATCAACACAACTTTAGAGATAATATAACCGTTATAGTGGCAAGGGATGTATCAAACTTATTGCACTTACCTCCTGCATATAAGCAAGACTCTGTTCATCTATTTTGGTTGATCCTGGAAGATAAACAGAACCACCGGTGCCAATGGCATTTGCTTGAACACAAGATACAGTAAGCAAGTTTTGAACCCTCCTAGAAAGTTCTGCTCCAGATCCTTTAAGCTGGAATCGTGTTTACTTGTCAGTACCATCACCCTGATAATAGACCCACAGAAACAGGAAGCATAAAATGGGGGGTCATGGATATGTAAGACCAACCTGTCTTTTTATCAAAGCTAACTTCTCAGCCAATTCAACTTCCCCTTTAATTAAGGGCAATCGGCGACCTTTACCTTCCAATGTTTCAACAATCCTCATCACCTATGGGCATGCCCATGCAATATAGGTCAAATTGACTAGCCTAGCATTAAATTCATGTGTACTCACTCAAGCACAAAGGCCAAGAATGTCCTAGCAGATGCAGTATGTCACCATGATAGCAAAGAAACTGGACAGGGAACTCAATCAAAGAACAAAACAAAAAGGAGAAGGAGGAGCAGAAGACTAGATGCTACCTGCTAACAAAGGCGCACGGGAAACGATTAAATATCAGACACAATGCATATAATCACATTACTCATTTCCGCAGCTTAAAGATGAAGCAGAAACTGATCTCACCCTCAAAAGACGCCTTTGAAGACTTTGCTCCTTTTGTCTCATTCTTTCAATCCAAGGCAGAGTCTCAGCTTGAAAATGCCTTTGAAGCTGCAAAAAGTTATTTGGTGCAAATGCATGTTGTAAACCTGTGATCCATGAAGAGAGACACAGAAAGAGAAAAGAGTACCGTTTTCACATTGCTCTGAGTGCTTCTCAATCTCTCAGCGTCTGAAAGAATGACTTCATCTTGGAGCTGCATTAAACCCAGTATCACAATGTCAGACACAGCAACTATCAGCCATGCAAAATATAATAATTAAAAGAACGAGTGCAAAGCATGCAACTGTACTTGCTACCTTGTTTATCCTTAAAAATGAAAAGCATAGAAAAAATGCAATAGTCAAACATGTTTAGTGGTATCCAACAGCAGGGTAGTCTTCACCTTGTCATTTTATTTTTTGTGTCCTCTAAACTTACTTTACCTTGTCATTGTGAAAACTTTAACTTGCACTCCAGCTTTCAATCTGAAATTTCAGTCAGTGCCAGCCACACTTCCACTCAGAACATTTAGTTCTAAATGTTGTTTATGAGCTGTACTATACTTTAGCTATTTTATGAATTATTTCCTCAAACTCATGGCAGATCTCTAGACATCGACGGCCAAACACAAAAAGCATCTCTCATCTGCATCTCTCAAGCTTCATCATTCTATTCAGAAAAAGGCACAACCATGGAACCTACAAGATGTGCACTCAAAGCTAATTCAAGCTTCTAGATTTAGTTGACCGGAGCACTACTGCCCTCGGACAGTAATTCTCAATGCAGCTGCAAGTCTATTGTAAATGCCATTGATCCCATAACTTGATCTAGTTGATACTTGTTTATTATTAAAACCAGGCACTTCATCCCATAAGAGTTTAAGATCATATTATATACTTCCATCTCGTCTCTCACATTCAATTTCTTTTAGCACTAAAGACATGGAAAAGAAAAACATTTTCTTTTTCTAAATTTTTCAATAAATTTGTCAAAATATCTCTTCATCAATAATTATCAATTAATGTTTCTCATTTTCCTCTAGTATTTCAAATCATGCTCGGTCAATCTATCAAGCTTCCATGTTACTGTTTCAAATCCACAATGTTTTGGCATTTCAAATGTACAAAGAGTGCATACAACTGTTACTCTTGACGAGGCATGTCAGCACAAATTAAATCTCTATCTCTATGGGAAAATCATCATACTGATTATCATTAAGGTTAGAGAACAGAAAACCAAATGATCACAAGTCATTAGTCAATACAATAGTTCTGTGAGCCAGAGCTTATTTACTTCCCCTTCCCACCCCCCCCCAATTGCCTTTCAACAGACAACAGACAATAGACATGAATGTGCTTTTAAAACTAAATTACTTCATTCCTCAAATAGACAACAAAAACCTTTAGGCGATGTGAAAGATCTTTGAAACCCTGAACAAGCTGAGACCACAAGCGTTCCCGGTCAGTGCTATCCATACCCTCCAATTTCCCCATAGCCTCTGCCCACATAATCTGGCAATACAAACTATCTTCCATACTTAGCAAACTTAAAAAATAATAATTATAACAAGAAATAACACCACAAGCTTCAAACTGAAATGCCAGCTCTCATGAAACAAAAACCCAACAAAAAAAAAACAAGGAAATTCCCAAAAAAGAACAAACTCACATCTGAAACACCTGCTGGCTTCACTCTGTACTGCGGTTCAGTGACACTGAACAACAAATGCTGCAAAATTAACACAAGTAGTAAACGACCAAACTCAATTTCTTTAACAAAAATATTCTACCTGTTTGAAAACGTCCACGAACTAAGCAGAAGAAACACGGACCTTAAAGGCATACTTACGGTTTGTAGGCTCGTCCTTATAAGCATCAACAATTGCCTAAAACATGCACATCAAAAGAACAAAATCACAAATCCCAAATCTCAGGTTAAGTCTCTTAGTTTTAATACTAACAAAAAGAAGAAACAACAAACTTGAATGTCACGATAGGCAAGAGAGAAGGGAAGGGGAGCCGCAGGAGCCATCTGAGTAGTCAATTGAGCATTGGGAAAAGGACTTGGCTGCGGCGCAGCCGACGGAATCTGAAACCCGAAGCCAGTGAATCCAGATGCAGGTTGTTGAAATGGCGTCGTCTGCTGTTGTTGTTGTTGAGAAGAGAATGGAGTAGAGAACAGAGAGGAGCCAAACGACGACGTAGACGGTGAGCCAAATGCTGGCATCGACGACGGGGTGCCGAAAACTGGCGTCGAAGACGGAGCGCCGAATGCCGGCGTAGAAGATGGCGTGCCGAAAGCCGGCGTCGTAGAAGGCGTGCCGAAGGCTGGAATTGAACCGAACATTTTGTTGTCTGTTATGTATTTGATGTTAGTTCAGAGCGGGAGTGTTTTGTATTTTTCAAGCATGAGCTGCCATTTGCATGTATAGGATTGGGGTTTAGAGTCTGCTCAGTTAAGGCTTTGGAGGCGACTGTTTGCGGGAGACCAAGAGGCGGTTCTATTTCGACTATCAACACTTGAAATGGCCCACCATGCTGTCGCGGCGCAAATAATCTCGGGTCGTTAAATCTGACGTAATTTAAGGACACGATGCAAAGGGTAAATTTTAACTCGAACGTCGTTTGTATTACAGTTGAGGATCTCCACATCCCTCAAGGCAAAAGAGAATTGTACATGCTAATCGATACAGAATTGCAATGATCATGCTATAGTTTCAAGCATTACTTAACATTGTCATATCTACAAGGCATCAAGGAAAACATGCAGGAGAACATTGGCATTGACAACCAGAAAACATAACAAAAGTTAATGTGAAACAGGATGATTTAAGGCAAGAGCCGAAAAATTATCCAAGTAGAATGGTCAATCAATCAACAAAAGATGTCCATCAAAACCACAGAGGCATTATTCGAAGAGAAGAAGGTTCCTCAACATGCAGGTAATGTGCTTGTTCCTTTCATTCATGCTTTGATTGTCACACTGCACAAGCACAAGCCAGACGGCTTAACCTTGGAGGTCTGCCATTCTGCACCTGGGGCTCCATTTGGATCATACAAAAGGGTATTGTAACCTGGATCTTCTTCTAATGAGAAAAGTAAAAGTTTTCTATCCAGTATTCCAAATCGAAACCCAATGGTTGAGCTACCAGTCAAGGGAACCGGTACCATCTTCCATGAATTATCCTCTGGATTGAATATGGTCAGTTTCCTCTGGTTTTTCCACTCCATACAGAAGAGCTTCTTTTCAAGTACAGCATGAGCTGTGACCATTACACAACCATTCTTCATCTGACACCAGGCATGCCTCTCAGGATTATACACATCAACGGATTTTGAGTTTCCAATTGTGAAACTTGACCTTCCACCCATCACGTAAAGTTTTCCATTAAATCCACATGCAAAACATCCCCACCTTGGTCGACGAAGACTCTCTATCAGGGTCCACTTGTCAGTGTCAGGATCGTAGACTTCAGCACTGGAGAGACTCTCTCCATCTGTCCCATAGCCTCCAACAGCATATATCTTTCCATTCACCTCAGCACAAGCAAAATCATAACGAGCCACATTCAGGTTTGCCAATTTGCTCCAACTGAAATTGCAACTAACATGTTACAAAGCTAAAAAGAAAAATGAAGAAATTCAACTTTGAAGAATGACAAGGTTAGGAATTTAGAACAACTGAATAATAGACAACATACACACACAAACAAAAACTCCCCTCACTTCTTTTGTTGGTTTGGTCGGCATCAACAATCAGTTGCAAGGGAGTGAATAAGAGCTCACTGATGTTTTCAGACAATTAACAATTAATTAAACTGATTATGTTCCGCTCAACCCAAATGGTCAAAGGAATTGACCATTCAAGCTGATAAGTTGACTAGACAATTTACATTCACAGTTTCTTAAGACAGTCAGTATTGATTAAACGGAAAACCAGTTTATATGCTTTTCAATAAAAGTGCATAAAAACCTTTAAATAGTAATAGTTGTAGCTACATATCATACATTTTGCTAACCTAAGGTATCACAGTAACTCAAAACAGATTATTTTTCTTGGCTTCTACCAGCATCTAGTTATTAAACATGGGCAACTGAAAATAATTTGATAACTGATCAAAATTTCTAGTGTTGACTGGTAGAGATTGATTGAAGCAATAAACTAGGCTCTAATTCCAAGGCCAGCAAACAAAATAAAAAAGAAACAGAACCAACCTGTTGAGGCAAGAATCATATTGGTAAACATCTGCTGAGGCAGAGGCAGTCCCATCAGTCACTGAATAGCCAGCAATGACAAGAAGCTTCCCATTAAGGACAACCACCCCAAACCCAGCCTTCACAGGACCAGGCATGAGAGGAAGAAGATGATGTTTGTTTCCCATACAATCCAAAACCTCCCATTGGCTCTGCTTTCCTTCAGGATCCATAGTTAAGATACAGAGCCATTCCTCTAACAACCCATGTAGTTTTCGCACAGTGATGAATTCTTTGCTTCGGATAAATACCCTCCATTTCCTGCAGACTGCCCCCATAGCTGGGAAATTGGAACGAGGAACGAGTGCCAGGATAAGCTTTGCCACATCATCTGATAGCCCTGGCAGTATGGGGCTGTCGAGATCATTAGCAATCTGAGAAGTTAAATGTTGATTGCTTTTTAAAGGAGTTGATTTATTGAGTTCACTCGATGTGGAGAAACACATATTCAATTCTGTAATTCTCTTCTTCCCACTTCCCACACCAGGCATTTCCAATTTTGCAAGACAAGGAAGTGCTGATGATTCTTGAATTTTTTAATAATCTTCTGACAAATCTACCTATATGTTCGTATTGACAAGCAACTAACTAAAGAAATTCGTGATACCCGTCACCTATAGGGATTCTACAAGACCAAGGCATGAAAGATGTAGCAGAACGGATCACTTGAGCAGTAAATGCTGACGATTTCCTGTGCTTTGTCCAGTCTGATTCATACTCCATACCAGAATTTTTGCTCTTGAAGTAGTTTTTTCCTGTTGTCCTATGTTGAGTATCTTTAAGACCTTTAATATTGTCTCTCCCACCACACATTTCCCAAATACCTACATATAAAAGTAGAAAATCATAGCAACCACTTTCAAGATTAGAAATTTAGAATTAGCAAAAGCTATTATTTATCAAAAATATGAAATGGTGAAAAGAAAATAGAAAAATCATACCCTTCAAGGCCATAGAAATTAGCGAGTTCTAGCCTCCTTTGATCTCCATTTCAATGAGGCCTGTAACCACCTGAATTAGTTGCATGACAAGAAGAAAAGACAGTTCAATTTGTAGCAAAACTCAATTTTCAAAGCACGTGAAAACAAACGAAGGTAATGGTGAGGAGACAAAAGCAATTCTACTACTAACTTGTTCAGATTTCCCCAAAAATAATATAGATAAATCTCCACATATATTTTACTATAAATTTCAAAGGCCGGCAACTAAAACCTACAGGTAAACCCTATAATTAGAAAAATAAAAACAATAACTGTAAAACAAGCTTATCTTTGCCGTTCTTAATTCTATTTTTTCTAAATATTGCTTCCACCAACGTGTTTCATATTTCCCCTTAGGCTGTTAAAGCATAAGTCTCAGTCCACCCTCCTACCTACCTACCAAAACCAACAACAAAACTACAAGGAAAAAAAAAAAAAAGAACAATGGATCCACGAATAAGTTCAGAAGATTCTCATCACAAGCAATAACAGTCCATCATCAATAATACGAAAAACAAGAAGACGAGATTTTATGAGAAAGATAAACAAAAAAAAAATGATAGAATACGATGCAGTAAATCATAGAATTCATCAAAAGGATCTGACATCTATGCAGTGTCTGTGACATGCTATCATGCAACACCTAAATCAGATCTGAAATTGAATACAGAACAACGCTAAGAACTGATCCAATCCAAATCATACACCCATCGAAAATCCCAGATTTTGTATTAGCTTAGACGAGGAAAGAAGAAAGTGACAAATGTTATTAACGTAACAAGCAAATATATATAAAGTGTGGGTAAGAACTAAGCAAATAATATCTGAACTGAACCCGAACAAAACGTAGTATCCAAAGAATCACAATCTGGGATCAACTTATCCACATCCCAAGCACAATAACATCTAAACCATTAACAAAAGACGACGTAAACAGATCTCAATACCATAAAAACAAACATGAGAAAGACGTAAAGGATAAGAAGAATTACCAGAAGAATAGGAGGCCAGCCGAAAAGCGGAAAGCTTGTAAAAAGAGTTGGCGGCTTATGTAGAGAGAGAGATTTTGTTGAGGCGCTGGTGTGCTACGAATGATGAAGGATTAGATATATAAAGCCGAAGAAAATGTGATTGAGCAAGGGGAAGGATAAAACTGACGCAGAGCAGCCACGTCAAGATGATGCTTCCGCTCAAAGACACAGAGGAGTTTGTGTGGGCTGTTCACTGTTCCCGTAATTGCGGGAGATTCTACTGTGTAGTTGCTCGGATATTGCAAGCTCCCGTGCGCCGATTGATTTTGCGAGATAGTGGGACCGACAGTTGTAGGGGTGTGCTTGTGTAATGACTGACTACCACGGTGTCATTTTCTTTCTTTATTCCTTTAATATGTTGCCTTTACATTAACTAATTAAAACAAATAATATCCCTTTTTGGGTAGAATTATAGCTTTAATTTGTAATTACAAGATAACTTTCATGTTTTCACTTCCGCAAGTCCTAACACAAAACTAGACATGATGGCAAAGTATTTACGATCAAATTATTTATTTTTATAATAAAATTAATTCAATTATATAAGCCGAAAGAACTCTATTTACATTCTCTATGGCACGCTTTCTTTCTGTTCTTTGGAAGGGAAAAATTTCACCTACCCATTTTGCTAATTTTGTACCTTGAACACGAGAGAGAGAGAGAGACAGAGAGAACAGTTACATTCTCATATGAACTATAGATTTGATAATCGAACCACCTACCCTGAATGTATGACCCATTTCTAACACGTGAAATGAAAAATATCTCAAGTCGAAGACTTGTGAATCCACGTTTGTATTCTTAACCTTGCCACCCTTCAAATTTGGGGCCATTTTGAACTTGGAAGGCTTTTCCCGTTCGATGACTCTCGATAATTATTGTGAGGTTGAATTAAAAAAAAAAAATTCTGCACCGATAATAATTGACTAGAATTGTTGAGATCTATGATTGAGATGGACAAGTAATCCGAATGGGCAGTACGAGCCTTAATCACCACATAAAAGCCGGTGGTGCACTAAATCAAAACGGTCAAATTCAAAGAGACTCGTTGGAGGTGATTACCAGTGGAAGCCGCATTTTTGGACGTCCAACATCGTCCACGTGTCTGTTATCGATTGATCCTGCGATCTGGGACGTTGGATTTATTACAATCGTGGGAGAACATCGATTTGTATGCCTGCGCGTGGCTTCCACAACCACGTATCAAATCCACGAGGACCGTTCGATTTTGTCAAGAACTGATTTGTGAATTGTGATGAAACAAACATCAATTCTTGGAATCTCGAATGGTGACGTTTGTTGCGTTGTAGACGTGGCATTGACGTGAATTCTGTTGAGATTCGGGGCACTTTCTGGATATAATAGGCTTCTTTTTCCCCCCTAATCTTTTCGTCGGGTGAGTTGTATTGGGTCAGGTGTGGAGTCGGGTCGAATACGACAGCGGATGGGCCTTGCGATCTTTGTAGGACCCGCACGGATGGATGGGGAATGGACGGTCACAGTTGATTGGATAGATCATAGTGCCGGTTTGGGCAATTTCTTTTTATTGTTGGGTCTGAAAGACACGTGAATGGGCAGAATGATTCCCTGGCCTCGATTTTTGCAAACCGATTATCAATGGAGTTGTGATCCGACGCAATCGTTCTCTTTTTATAAACCCTGGACCAGCGATTTTGATGTGTACACGTGTCATTACTGTATCAAAATAAAATTGGTGTTCGAATAATTAGTTTTTATCATGGCTATGCAATTACGGAAATGTACAGGAAATGAACTAGAAATTACAAGACATCGCGGTGCAACAACCATTCTCCAATGCTCTTATCTATTGCGTTCTACAACAGATACATTAATTTTATTATTATATGCGGCGGTGCCCACCCCGACTCTCTTCAACGGCTGATATTTGTCAACAACAGCTGTTCGCCAACGAAAAAAGAAAAGCGACAGACCTTGTCGTGTAATAAAATAACTGGAGAATATCTCGAGTCTACCCATTCCTGCTCCAATGTACACGCACTGGCATCTAATTCGTTGCCATGCTTCTTCCAATCGGATCGTTGTCTCTTCGTGTCAAAGCAAACCGTCGGAAAAATAAGAATATATGCACTTGGGAAACGGTGGATTTGATTCTATGGGTGGAATTGACATAATTTGGCAGACCAAAATTTGTCTACGCGGTTCTGACTCTCACAGATAACTCTCCAGCATCATACTTGCATTTTAGACTATACAGCTAACCAAGCTGTACTTCTAAGCAATAATTTCCCTACATTTAGTTGACTTGTACAACTTTTTTTTTTAAACCAATTTTTAACTTTTAAAATAATAATATATTAAAAATTATTAATAAAATATATATTATATTAATTAGAGTAATTAACATATACTATTATTAATTATTCATTCTCTTCTTTTTATTTAACTATCCTAATTAATATATTTAAAATTTTATGTTATTTAATCATGTTTTTAAAAAAATTGTTAATCTAAATATTGACAATTAATATAAATATTTATGTAATTAAAAGAGTTGATATCCTTTTTTCATATATATTATTTATTTATGATCGTATTATAATACTAAAATAATTACTAATCGAAAAAAAATGATCGAAAGTACGATGATGTAGTTCAATTAATACGATATTATTATATTTAATAATTTTATAAATTTAATATTTTAAAGATTTGTTCTTAGTATAGAATTTATTTCTAGCCCATCTAAAAAATTTTATATTAATTAATAAAGTCAAAATACTTATAAAGTACGATCCAAATTTCTATCAAAGTGATGCAAGATCATACAAAAAAACACGGGAAAAATTAAAAATATAAAATAAATACATAAAAAGGTGTTATTCATTTAATTTAAATTATAAAATATGCAGCCGGCACCGCGAAAAAGGAAGCAATGCAAGTCATGGAAACGTGACATAAATGATCCAAAAGACATTAGTTGGAAGCAGTTACTGAAATTTTATTGAGATTAGACGTCAATTTAATCCAAATTATGGAAGCAGGTGTATGTACCGAATTGTCAAAGGCACATCATTTGCAGTGTTCGGGGCCATTGACTCGCGGTGGCTTAACGGCCCTTGGTGTTGAGGGAGGGTTGTATTAACTACTACTATAATATGAACTTAATTATGTCATTTACCCCCTAAACTTATTTAAGCAAATTAACTATTTCCCCCGGTTTTAAAACTGAAGCAAGCAGCTTATGTTTATGTAAGATAATTAACAACTCAACGTGATTAACAGTTTCATGCGTACGGACGACACACACATCATCATTTCCATCACCATCATCTTCTCCTCCAGTTTAATCAGATATTGGCAGTTAGATGGATAGGTCAATTATTACTTGTTACAAGTAATTGTATATGTAAGGTGAGTGTTCAAAAGAAAATTAGGGCCATGTCTTCCCTCCGGCCTTCAGTATTCCTCGTCAAACCTAAGCAGAACAAAGCCCGAAAACATAATGCCCAATGTGGAATTTTTTTGAATGGGCTTATTTGATTCCTCTTGTCAGTCCAGCAACATACGAAGAGCCTCGCCAGACCCGGGCTGGCTCTGGAAGGATTCATGGGTTGGAAGAGTTTTAGAAGAGCAGTCTTACCACCATACTAGTATCAATAACGTGGTAAACAGACACCAACCTATAGTTCGTTCATGCTACTAGTTCTCTTCTGGCATAGCATGTCATGTAACTGGAACCGTCCAATTAGGTTTGTCCATTCACGATCTAACTGTTACATTTCTTAAATAAAAAATTCACGTGCCTATTTATTTAAAAAAAAATAAAATTATTTATATAAATAATTAATTTTATTTTTTTTCGAATTAACTTAATTAGTGTAAGAATTTTCAGACAAATTTATTCTTATATAACTATTTATTTTTAAAATAATATATACAATAAATATATATTTAAAAATTTATTTTATATAATAATATCATTATAGCTTAGTAATAAGTATTTTATAATTTTTTGATCTTCAGTTCGAAGCTATGCAAGAATAAGATGGTCTAAAATTTGTCCATGACAAATAATATGATTCAATTTGTTCATACTTGAATAGTATAGTTTGCGGGGATAAAATGGCTTAAAATTTATGAAATTAGTTATGTTAGCGAAAAAAAATAAAGTTAGTTATTTATATAAATAATCTTAAAATTAAGGTTATTTTTGAAAATTTTGCATTATTCAGTGGATGTGTTGCGGAAACGAGGTCGTACCAACGTTGTGAGCTCAATTTGCCGCCGCTATTATCATTGCCAATGGGGACTGGAAGAAGCTACTGGAGTATACTGAAATGCCTCCTTTTCTGCCAACAGGGAAAAAAAAAAAAAAAACAAAAGAGGATAGAACGCGCAGCTGGCGACAATTCAGTCTCTTCTGATCCTCCCTATTGATCGAATTTATCGAAAATCATCATCAATCCGACGGCTCTGATGCCGATTCCTTCAATTTCTCTCCTCCGTCACCGAGCACTCACCATCACGAACTTCCTCCGCCACGTGTCAACCATCCAGCAGCGTCATCTGACTCACTTCCCAATCGTCACTGCCGCAGCCAGACACCAGCAACAAAAATCAAGGAATAATGTTAACAAGAATCTCGACAGAGCCAAACAGCATACTTTGAAGGAATATTCATCTCTGGCGCCGGTTCTATCTCCGGATGACAAACCTAACCTAATGGAGTCCCAAGCCATCGGCACAGTAGCCGCGTCGCAAGCTAACTTCATGCGCGTGATTGTCCGATCAGAACCTTCTAGAACCTTCGATTCTTCTGACAGAACAGGGTTGGAGTTGCTCTGCGTGGTGAGAGCGCTTTTGAAGAAGATAAAACGGAGAGTTTTGGTTGGTGACAAGGTGGTGGTGGGGTCCATTGATTGGGTGGATCGCAGGGGCATGATTGAGAATGTGTTTCAACGGAGAACCGAGATTCTGGACCCTCCGGTGGCGAATGTGGACCATTTGCTCGTGCTTTTCTCACTGGACCAACCAAAGCTCGAACCGTTTACGCTCACCAGGTTCTTGGCCGAGGCTGAGTCCACCGGGATTCCACTCACGCTAGCGTTGAATAAAGTAGAGCTTGTTGATGAAGTGGTTAGAATGTTGGGAAATATTTGTTTTTTTTTAAAATCATTTTTTAATTCCACATATTGAAGCTTGTTTTCATTTTCTTTTTCCCGCTGAATTGGCATTTTATAAATATATAATTTTGATATAATGAAGGTGGAAGTAAGTTCATCATCATGTTATGTTAATTGTACTCTGTAGGCAGACTATACTTACTGGTTGCTAATGGTGGCGTGGAAACCTACTGTTCACCTTTGTTTGAGAAAAGCTTGCTTGAATTCTTGCTGCAACAAAGATTTTAATTATATTTTTTGTTTCTTAGTCTTCTGAAGAAAATTTGAGACCGTTCTCATGTACCTTGTTGGTTCAGACCTGTCTCTCAGTTCTCAACCGGCATTTGATTTAATTATTAGAAAAATATCCAGCTACTAGTAGTGGTTAGGGATTGTTCTGACACTGCCCCAAGTAATTTCAAATATTCAAAATCATTTTTGTGTGTATCTTGTTGTGTTTGGCTGAAACAAACAGAAGTTTATTTTTAAGAGAAGTGATTTTTGGGGAAGCGCTTAGTACAATATTTTCTCAAAAGTATGTTTTCAGTTAAGGAAACACTTGAAGTTCTTTTTCAAGACGCATTTGATGGATGTTTTTTGAAAGAGCTTTTAAGTGCTTCTACAAAATTAACTTTAGCTCAAAAACACCTTCCACTAGCACTTCCAAAGACTACAAGACTATAAGTATCCTTTCTCTTCTACTATAAATTATGTTTCAACTCATTTTTTGTTCTCTTGTAATACTGTTAATACTAAAAAATCTTGGCCTTGCAGACACTGAATGCGTGGAAGTCTAGGCTGCATGGTTGGGGCTATGAACCACTATTTTGCAGTGTCGAATCAAAATATGGACTTGATTTGCTTGCACTAAGTTTGAGAGATCAAACAACTGTAATTGTTGGTCCAAGTGGAGTAGGGAAGTCTAGTCTTATTAATGCTTTGAGAAGCAACCCCCATGATTCTGATGCTGCAGACGGGGATAATTGGTTTGAACCTGTGGGTTTTTCCTTATCTTGCTCCTTTACTTCTATTTTCTTTTTTCTTGTTTGTGTTTGGATAAAGTATTTATTTACTTCAATCTTGTACATGTGCTCTTTTCAGATTTTAGGTAGCAAGTGGTTTGAGGATCAGCGTGTTGGTGAAGTTTCAACAAAGAGTGGCAGGGGGAAACATACTACTCGCCATGTTTCTTTACTGCCATTATCTGGAGGGGGTTATCTTGCTGATACTCCCGGGTTTAACCAGCCCAGTTTAATGAAAGTAACTAAGCAATCTCTTGCACAAACTTTCCCAGAGGTCTGTACTGTTGACCTCTTAGATTATGACTCATATGCTTCATTAATTTAAATTTACCATTAATTGCACTGAGCTTATGGACAGTTCCTCCTTTTGCTTTTCTCATCAGATTCAGAAAATGCTTAAAGCCAATGAGCCTGCCAAATGTGCATTCAATGATTGTTTGCATCTTGGTGAACCAGGGTGTGTTGTCAAAGGGGATTGGGAAAGATATCAATATTACTTTCAACTTCTTGATGAGATCAGAATCAGAGAGGAGTTTCAACTGAGGACATTTGGTACCAAAAGAGAGGGTGATGTAAGGTATGTAGAATCAGATACAAGGTGGATGTATATGGCTATGTATCAAATATAATGCATCATTAATGGTCATTAATATTGATAGAGGTATGTGTGTTCACTCAGCACATAATAGTCATTAGTATTGCTAGTGGGTTGATAGAAGGTTATTCCTTGGAAAATAGCAGCTTCAGTTCTCCAATTTTTCCTCCATTTAAAATAGTTTAATGGTAAGAACTATGATTTTGGCTACTTTGCATATTCCTTCTTACTCCTTTTTTCTTCGTAGACCCAGTAATTACCAAAAATGTGGTTCAGTTGTTGTTAGCACAAATCTCCTTCTCAACATGAACATATCTTATTTAATAACTGTATCCCAACTGTTGACCTGTTGCAGGTATAAGGTGGGAGATATGGGTGTACAGCAAGCCGAACCGCGGCTGGAGCCTAAGAAGCATCGGAGACAGTCTCGCAAAAGGATCAATCAGTCAATACTAGATGAGTTAGATGAGCTGGACGACGACGATGACGAAGAAGAATTAGACTTGGAAAATGATCCCATTGTTAGAGCTATAAGGAATGAAAACCAATAAAGTGTCACTTGCATCTCCTTGTCACAAACAAAAAGAAACACTCATAACAGTGTACATTGTAAATGAAGCCTTTTTGTTGCATTGCCTAAACTGAAAGTCACTATAACAGAAAACAAGCTGCAACTGATCAGATTTTTTAAGTTTTCTTCCTTTGGATGGAGTCTAAATCCTTGTGTAATCGAATAAAGTTAGTGTCAGTATCTCACGACGTTTGTCATGCTCGACCTGCTGTTGTTTTCGTAAGCAGTATGCTCGGACTTAGGTTTAACGGAACAAGTTTGTCGGGTAAAGGATCTGCATTGATTTCCTAATCCAGTCCTTTTATTTCTTCTGTCCTTGGTCTAAACGGTAACAGAATTCGCCATATTCCCCGAGAATGGCTTTAGAATGAACGCAAATAGTTCTTCCGACTGAATTTTTGAACCAAGGATATGCTGAATGGTGCAGGTGTTTCAGATAATTAAGAGGATTGAACCGCAATTTCAATTCACAAAGTGGGAGAATTTGACTTTGCCTTATTCACGAGGCTGTCAGTTGAAAAACAATACCAAGTTACTGAAAATGCTCTTTTTTTTCAGAAAAAAAAAAATTCCAATTTGAGAATTTTGAATCTGGAATCTCGTGGGAAATCGTCCAATTCGGGCAACTATTTAGCCAATATTATCTGATCGCCATCAATGGACCAAGACAGACCTATGTTGTCAGCCTGAACTACCCAACAGACACAGGCCTCCGTTATCAGTACATAAGATCATCTCGAGCAGGCACTGAAAGAGGTAATTCCTCTGAATTATGAGTCTTATATGAAACACCACCACCACTTAATCACATACCCATCATATAAAATCTAATTATATGCATATTTACTTGAAAATCAACCTACAAGCAGAAGTTGAATGTGTTGAACTCGCCAAATATAAGCTATATTTTAAATGCATTTTGATATCTTTGTGCTCTACAAACCATGCATAACAAAAAACTGTAAAATAAATTGCTCTACCATTGTAATCAGGAAACCTTTTACTCAGGTTTACTCGATCTTAAGACCTCTTTTGTATGGCAATTGATACAGCAATTAACAAACCCACTATTTTCATGTCTACAAACCTGCTGATTAGCCTTCACTCTTAAGAAATGTTGAAACCTTAAGCTACTACCGCCCATATGCAGATTAACATCGTCATCCACTACAATAAAATAGCCAATAAACATGACCACCCAACCCAGTAATCCAATTCTTTGTGCTTCACAGAGTGTGCATACATTTATGTCATCCGGCAAAATGGCAAGATTTACAACTTTCAAGCAAATCACACTCCAAAAGTTAACACACTGGCTGAAGATTCGGACGCTAAATGATCATATATGGGTGACAGTATCTTTCCTAGGAATGAAGACAATCTTGTAGCAGTAGACACCTGATCATACCAACAAATATAGGATCTAAATAACAAAGAGCTAAAAGGTTTTTCCATGTTACATGAAACTATCATTCATTCTAACTAATTGTTGATTTCCTACAGTTCTTAAGATAGCAGGAAGGGCAATGAATATGAGCAGTTGCAACCATCCTATGGCTTCACTGTCCTTTACAATATGCAAGGTAACACCAATTGCCTTAAGAGAGCAGAACTCATCCTTCCCTAAATAAGTCATATGGTCATCAGATTTCCTGGACAATTTTACACGCCTATGAAGTAACACTTATATGCTTCATTTCTGTTTTCAAAGAACCAAGCCCAGCACTGAGAAGTCAGATTTAGACAAAGCCATAAAATCTATGACATCTGTTTTCATTCCAAGGATTAAAAAAAAAAAATTACGTGACTAATATGAATAATAAGAATTTTTTCTTTTTTCAGAGCCATCCTCATCAATTATCATCAGCAACCAAGACAGCTAATGTACAAGCAAAACAACCAAATCTTGAACAGCTTAAAAACCATAACATGATTGTCCACAATGCCATACTGTAATGGACAATTTGGTCTCTTTAATTTCAATACCAGGAAGATCATGATTTCCACCGTTTCCAATTAAGAAAAAAACAAAGAAACTTCAAAAAAAACAACCAAGATAATTGTAATAATAATAATAACAGCATGTATAGGACACTCAATATGCTAATAGCTTCGGAAAATCTTTCTAATCATTGTCTGTGAATTCAACTTTTGGGAAAGCAACCAAATGCTGTGTATTATCCTTTCATGAAAAATCAGTCACATCCAAAAATCATGAACACCCTACCAAATGCTAGCATCAGATAAGTCAAGATGATTTCTTAGTAGATTTTTTCTTTGAACTGACAGCTAGCTGCGGCTTGGGATGCTTTTCAGCCTCACTTGGATCCAACCACTGCAGAGGGTGGCGATTGAAGAAAGGCCAGTTAGGGACAGTTATCAATGTGGTGAGAACCACGCCACCAGCATATATCAAAATCATCGCCTGAAATGATCCCATTATGTAACCGACAACAAATGCCACGCCAGCAAACGCCAACAGCATTATCTGCATGAGATGCTCTGCTAATTTTTGCCCCTTCCAATCCATCTACGATTGAACCAATAAAAATACACACAAAAAGAAAAAAAAAGCTGAAGGCTAATGATCAAATCAAACCCTAAATCGTCGAATGATATAGAAAGAATTAAACATCAATTCGAGATATAAAATAAACCAGGTAAATTGTTAAACCCTAACGAGACAAGAAAAACCCAAGTGTCATCAACTGTGATGAAATGTGAAATACCGATTCCAGAATCTGGATCTATGTCAGAGGAGTTAAAAATGAAACACTCGGGTTCTGTTTGGTTGCCGAGAAAATAAAAAAAAAAAAAAAAACACCGTAATGATTTGAACTCACCGTGATGCCCAGGGATTCAGTGAAGAAGGGAAAAGTGTCCGCAACGAAATCAATAGCGAAGTTAGAGCACGGATCTGAGTATATTGTAAAGTGTGAACATTTAACAGCCGTACGATTGGATTACCAAATGATCGTTGAGACCATGATGAAAACGGAACCGTTAGATGAAATTCAGCAACGCAGCTTAGATCATTAAGACATGTAGCAATTATGCTGTGGACGAGGCTTTATTATAAGACGCTGAATATACATGCCTAGAAAATCCATTGCCAATTTGCCACAAGACGTCAAGATCGGCTTAACCATTGATTTAACAAAATCATAATTAGGTTTTCGTATTAGTATTAATATTCATTAAGTTACACAAGTCGGCATTAATTAATATTTATTTAATGTAAAAATTAATTTATCCTGCATTTATTAATTAGGAATTTTTTTTTTTAAAAAAAATTAATTTGAACTGAATTCTTAATTTATTTTGACAAATATTATATTACTTTCAAAATTTTTTCCACCTTGCAGCACTTTCAGACAAAGTAAACCCCACGGGTTTGGTTTGTTTGGATGGCAATATAAAAGACATCGATTCCCACATCAAACTTACCCCAAACTAAACATAATTTGAAATAAACAAAATATGATGTCTGATTCGACTAAATTGATTCTCAGTCACTATTTTGAAACTAGCAAAACTCCCTTCATGGAGAACACATAAGAGAAAGTCAAAAGCACTCAATTGCTTTTGTAATTCTCAAAAAATTACTTCTTAGACTTGCTTGTTGCCAACTGGCTCTCAGCCTGCAAGAAAAAGAAAATATATGAGATGGAAAAGAACTACAAAATCAAACTTTGCAGTAGTTCAGCAGAAAATGGTATACAAGACTGGAATACCTCCTTCTTTACTGGTTCTTCCTTTTCAGATAAGGTCAACTCAATGTGGCACGGCGAGGACATATAAGCTGCATATATTTATAGGGTTTAATATCAATATAAAAAGATAAAGGAGATCCATAAACATGCCAACCAACCAAGAGATAAAAACATACGATTAATTCTTCCGTGAGCACGGTATGTGCGGCGCCTTTGCTTCTGTGCTTGGTTCACTTGGATGTGAGAGATGTAAAGTGCATCAACATCCAAACCCTTCACCTGAATGTATCAATAAGCAATTATTAGAACAGAGAAATGATAAAGATAGTAACAATCTGTAAATAACCATAAGACATACTTCAGCATTACTCTCAGCATTCTTGAGCAAATCTAGAATGAACTTGGCAGATTTGACAGGCCAGCGTCCTTGTCCATTTGGATGCCTATTCTTTGCCTGGGCAGTACGTCCAACACCACGGCAGAAGCGTGTAAAGGGAATGGCCTGTTTGTGGGCCATAACATCCTCCAAATACCTCTTAGCCTTGGCCAAAGGCAACTTCCTGATGGCATGGGCTGTCTCCCTAGTGTTCTATAAGGACAGTAGAGATACAGGACATCAAAGGCGCTAATGTCAATCTAATAGCAATGAAATAGAAGGCTTAAATTCATGTTTAGTAGTACCCCGACAGTGAAATTATATATCATTACTTGAACCAGTATTCCAAGTCACAACATAACAAAGACCTAACTCACTCAAAGCTATGACAATTTCATTTAGATTTTATCTCAGTAACTGCACCGAGTGAATGAAAAAACAAAATTTAGTTGCAGGCACAGCTTGATAACAAATTTTCAAAGCAATTCATCAAGCATGCATAGGTGATTAATTGCTTAGAAGAAACAATTTTCCTATCACAGGCCAAAGTAACAAATCCATTAAAATTAAAAAACCCCAAGAGATACAACATACCGTGTCAGACAAGGGGGTGACAAATTCATAACCTAGATTTAGTTTAACAGCAAATGTGCTATCATTTACTGAACCTTCAGTCACGAAACAAAAACAAACAATGCAGTTAGTTTTCTGGAAGTTTATGGGAGCCCTGTTCATGAGGCAAAATGACGCTGCTTTTTCATCGGGTTTCAGAATTAGACAAAAATGAGGCAAAAAAATTCATACCCAAAATATAAATTATCCTAGAGACAATGTGGTGTTACTTACTGAACCTTCAACTACCAAAACCTAAAGAGGGGAACTTCCTGAAGTTTACAAGAACCATATTCACAAGAGAGAACAAGGCACTGCTTTTTTCCATCAGGTTTCAGAATTAGACAAGGAGGAAAAAACAAATTCATACCCAGGTAATTTTACCCTGAGAGGCAACGTGCCATTATGTACTGAATCTTCAGCCACCAAAAATTACAGAGGTTCACCCAATAACAATGAAGGTAATTTTCGTTAAGTTTATGAGAACCATGTTCATAAAAGAGGCAACAAGATAATGCTTTTTTCAACAGGTTTTAGAATCATAACAGATAAAACAATAAATTTATATCAAATTACTTAAAGGCTGTTGAAAAAGAATAGAAAATTATAACAACTTACACTAGTACATGACCTGTATTTTTTTTTTCCTGAAATCTGCTCTCACTACGACAATGACACTTTAAGAATACAGAAATCTTTTTAATGAGACACCAATTCAAATTAAAACCTAGAAACCCTCTACGGATGAAAAATTACCAGAACGAACTAAGAACTGAAGTTCATCCTGACCACTTGAAACAATACTAACTGGCAATCTTCACCCAAAATTGCTTGTTAAGATTTTCCAGAAAATCTTGACAAGCAGCTCAGACATTAATCTATGACTACAAGCAAGCAAAACAAAAAATTCAAATCAAAGATTGATTGATATAAATGTGTTTAACAGTATACAATTATATCATAGACTCATGTGTCATCGTTTACTGAACCATCAGCCACTAAAAACAAAACAGAGGTTCACCCAAGAACAATGCATTTTGATTTCCCTGAAGTTTACGAGAGACCTGTTCACACGGGCAACAGATCCCTGCTTTTTTCATCAGGTTCCTCTTAAAACCAAAGACAGTTACTAAACCAATCAGACTTCTCACATAACAATCAGTATAATAAAAACAATATTACAACTTACCTTGAAATGAACCCTGAGATCCGAGCCTCTGGCCTTGCAGGCTGCAATTACAAATATAAAACTATATTTAGAACGAAACTGGAAAAAACAGAAACAAGAAAAATATGATTACAGATAAAGTTGATAACCAATAAACAGATCCACTAATTAAGATAGAATGAAGAGAACGTTAGTAAAATGGAAAATGAAACTTACACTTGGTGGGATTGTCAGGCTCTCTTGAGTACTTCACCTGTTAACGAAACAAAAAAATCAATTTAGAGCCATGAAGATCACAAATAAATAAAGAGGAAAGAATTGGCTCATCAGCATGAGATGTAAAAGAAATAAACGACTAAGTACCATGGCGGCTGATGATATACGCTGCCTCTGTTTCAGTAAAGTAGCTTTGCTTGGTTTGCTTGAGCAGCAGAGGAGTAGTATCCAGACGGGGCTCCCTCTTATAGGAAAGGAAACATGAAACCCTAGCTCCAAAAATACGTAATCATGACATTGATTTTTAATTTGGGCTAGGGTTTTACAGCCGGGCCTTCAAAGGCCAACTAATCCTCAAACGTGTAGCACAGCGACGTCGTTTTCTTCGAGACAGTACTTGGTAAAATTTTCAGCGCCTTTTTATGTATTTATTATAAAAATTTTAAATAAAATAATTCTACTACATCACTATAATTAATAATAAAATTATTAATTAATTAAATAAAATATTATTCATTAATTAAAATAATCCCACCTCTTATATGATAAAAAATTATATTTAATACTTTTTTTTTGATGTGGTAAAATTTTTATCTTTTTAGATAAAAGATTTTAAAAAATAATATAATCATCACAAATATTATTATATTTATTAGTTTAAGTAATAAGATAACATAATAAATTCATTAAAAATAATATCAAAATCTAAATAATACTATTAGACATGCACAATTGAATTTAATTATTATTTTATCAACTAGCAATCACATATTTGAATTTGGTCAAGTGAAAGCTTGAATCACGAGAGATTTAAGCTGTGATAAATTCTAAAGATTGGACTTTATTGATTCTAGTAACAACTTTTGCACCAATAATATTTAAAACAAGCTGGAGGTATACAAGCTAGAAGGTGTAGTTGGATATAAAGCTAGAATAAGCAGTGACATCTGCCCAGTTTGGGAAAAGGTTCTTCAGCATCTTGGCTTCATCAACCAAAACTTGGTCAAGTACAGCAATATCTACCCTTAGATGCTCAGAACTGCTAGCCTGCAATTCCACAAAGAAAGTTGAGCAAGAATTAAATAAAAAACTACAGGCATTGAGAATTGTTGATGTAGGATTATGGGGATTGTGGAGGAGGGAGGGAGAGAACTGGAATTGAATGAATATGCACATCGATAGCAATAGGCATAGGTCCAATGAAAATGAAGGATGATGTACTATTTAGGGACAATTTGGACAAGAAATTAATTGTAGAAGAAATTACAGTAGACTTCAACAGAAAAGAAAAAAAAGGAGGGGACTTGATTGTGTAAGAATGCAAAGGTTTTTGACAAAAATAAATTTGATAGATTTAGTACAAATGAGCTAGGGGACTACTCTTGACAAAAATGAGATCAATTGGTACATTAAGAAAGACAAAATACCGAGGGGCCAGGTGAATGAAAAAAATGGATCCATATGAACATGATACATCACTCAATTGACTCGCGTTGCATGCTAGAGATTTCCCAAATAATAGTGTAATCAAAAGAAATCCACTTAAACCAGCATGCTTGTCATTCAAGATAAGTTAGGGTTTCACATGGTCACACTAGAAGCAAAAATTTCAAGGACAATATTAGGTTGCATCAAAACCAGACAAGACAGTGTCTTTTTAGTCCCCCTCTCTCTCTTTAAATTTTTTCAGTCTTGTATTGATAACCCAAAAGTTAGAAATGCAAATGAACCTACAAGGGGATGTAACCTTACTTCTAACCAAAAGGTCCAATTTTCATGGCTGGATCCACTAAGCCGACATATGTATGATGGCGGGCCACGATCAACTACTTCGGGAGCTGTAAAAATTCCACAAAGTATAAGCTATGCAACGAAAGAGAATTCTATTGATAACCAAAGTGGAACCCATAATATTTTCCATACCTGGAAGTTTACTGTCTGCAAATGACCAACTAGATAATGGACCAGTAATGTTAAGGACAGCAACCCAAACCTCTTCCAATGAGCTGAAAGGAAAACAACACACAAGCTGAAAAACCTTACAGCGGAAGATAAAATATATTATTCCTCATGAGGTATTTATGATTTCTAACACCAACCAATACACAATGTCTAATATATTCACTTGTTGTGCATACATAGAGGAAGGCTATTAGTTGGATATTCCACTTTTAAATCAAGTCTTTTTCACTTATGTTTTTAGTTCAACACCAGTTTGTTTCCGGGCCACTTGTTTCACTTTCTCTATCTAATTTATGCATAGAAAAGGTTTTCAGGCTAAGTGACTAAAATTTCTAATGCTCAAAAGATGATAAATATGTAGTCTCGGACTACAAAAATGAAACTTTCATATGCATACTGTGAATCATAGTAGTCACCTAGTCAGAACTTGCACTAGTTATACCAGCGCTTTTATGAGTATAAACCATCAGATCAGATGATAATTTTGTGTTAAGGTCTGTAGTATGGAAACAAGATAAGGAATACATACATGCGGATAAGTTCATACCTAAGATAACTACATGTCAATTTCATTTAACTTACCCTAAGGAGAGTTCCAAATAAACTCTTCGAGATCCATCACCATAAGTTTTATGAGGCTTATAATTAGACAAATATGGGTAATACTTGTATTGCTTCAAAATCTCATCACTTCTAGCAGGGAATTTCAAGCTTCTTGAGAATAAAAGGGATACTGGAAAAAGAGCCTGCAAAAGCATCAAACTCGATCCACTATGACTCATCAATTTTGATTTAAAAAATTCAGCACTTTATTGAAACTACTGATTGTTTCACATACACAACTCATCATTGATGGGCATAAAAATACCCTATTGCCCTTGCAAGGAACAGTCCATATAAGTATAAACAAGGAGTGCAAGAAGCTTTTTAGGAATACCTACCTTATCTATAGCAGCAATTTTCTTATGTGTTACAACTGTTTAAAGTCACAAAGACAGAGAGAAGTATCCAACGTGATTCATGTATACATCATCACCTTGTTAAAGAATGTGCCATGCAATGAACCACTTAAAGCTTTTTATGTATGCCAAGAATTGATTTGTCACAGGAGGCTGGTTAGGCTGAAAAAAACACATCCACATCCATGTGTCTAATGTGTGAGTGCAAGAACATGCAGACGTGTGTGAGTGTGTGAAAGAGAGAGACACTTCTTTGTAAGAAAGACGCATAGTGATAAGAAAATGTGTCTATAATTTTTTCGACAAGAGAAACATATGTCTGTTCTAGTCACGGGGTAACACAAGAACATTCCTTTGACGTGGTTAACACAAGCAGTAGCTTTTACACAATAAGCAATGAAAGATCATCTCAAATCATATATCCAATAGCCAGAAACTTAATGTCATACCATCCAAGTCTCCCGTCGAGAAATATTAGCAGCTTCAAATGAGAAATCTGAACCAATGTGCAATTCCTTGGCAACTTCGGGTGCATACTTAAAAAGAAAGGGAAAAGAATTGGAATCCACTATAGAAAAATCATAACTGGATTCCACGACCTCATTTGCATCTGTCAATCCCATATAGACAATTTATTTTAATATAAAGGGCATAAATTTATATAAGAATGGTGCACTAACCACTTCATGTCCCAGAGACCCCACCATAGTTACATCATAACCATTATTAGTAACAAAATATTGCGCTTGTTTTAGTCCATCATTAACTTAAAACTTCCAATTTATCAGCACACCAAAAGGTTTTCTGAATTTTGGTTCTTTTTGCACTCAATACCTGCGGTAATGAATGTATGTTGAAAAACAACCCTCTTAGGTGCATCCTTGCTGTACGGAAAGAACTGGGATGACAGAGCCAAGGCAAGCACAGAGAGATGCAGCAAAAATTGCATGATGGATGACCTGGCTAGCCAGTGACCACAAATTGGTATTAAAGGGCCTACACACCAACCAATTACAACTCCAATTATTGCTGCCACTACAATATCTTGAATGTAATACCCTGCAAGCAAAGACCCAACAATTATAACATATCTATTAAATACCTAACTAGGGCAATCAAACTACTTCAGCAGCATGAAAGATAGAAGTCCAAAATACATTACCATAGGGTGGTGAAATAGCACCCATCATACCCATCTTCTCGATTAAAAATTGGACAAGAAACCCACCAAAATAAACTGAGTATGTAACACAGGGAATTAGAGGTACCACATAAAATATCGTTGACCTGGAAAAAAAAAAAAACAACTTCAATCAACACCATTTGATTCTATCTCCCTTGCAATACCCTTTTGGCATAGGAAAAATAACTTTCATAACAGAGAATAACTAGTACAATATATATATACTGAGAAATTTTAACCTCATGAAATGGAAAAAGAAAATTCCCAAGGGGTAAGAAACTTTAAGGTATGCTATAACCTAGATACATGACATAAATGTTTTTTTTTATTTATTTTTCTTCAGAAAAATGTCTTCTCTGTGGCCAATCAAACACAAAAGAAAATTTAATGGCAAGATCATTAATACCTCAATGATTGACGACCATAGAATTTGATTGATAGGCAAAAGAAGGTCCATGCAGGAACCATCTTTTGGCATAGGAAAAATAACTCTCATAACAAAGAATAACTAGTATAAAAAAATATACATATAATGAGAAATTTTAACTTCATGAAATGGAAAAAGAAAATTCCCAAGGGGCAAGAAACTTTAAGGTATGCTTCAACCTTGATACATGACATAAATGTTTTTTATTTATTTTTCTTCAGAAAAATGTCTTCTCTGTGGCCAATCAAACACAAAAGAAAATTTAATGGCAAGATCATTAATACCTCAATGATTGACGACCATGAAACTTGATTGATAGGCAAAAGAAGATCCATGCAGGCATCATCTTTTGGCATAGGAAAAATAACTTTCATAACAAAGAATAACTAGTGCAATATATATATATATATATATACTGAGAAATTTTAATTTCATGAAATGGTAAAAGAAAATTCCCAAGAGGCAAGATACTTTAAGGTATGCTATAACCTAGATACATGACATAAATGTTTTTTATTTATTTTTCTTTAGAAAAATGTCTTCTCTGTGGCCAATCAAACACAAAAGAAAATTTAATGGCAAGATCATTAATACCTCAATGATTGACGACCATAGCACTTGATTGATAGGCAAAAGAAGATCCATGCAGGAATCATAGAAGTGGACAGGAAAAAAGTCAAGAAACCTCCACTCAACCCAGCTACAAGATAAGCCTGATTTGATAAAAGTTGCTTTAGCAAATCAAATTAAAATACTTATTAAAAGTTGAAAAAAGAAGTTCTGTCAATGTTTATCCCACAAAATAATGAATTGAATAGTTCTGTGAACAATAACCTTATCTGAGAATTAACGATTACATTACATACCAGAGTAAGTATGGCATAGAATCCAAACGCTCCCCAAAACCTTGCTTCATCAGATAACGCCTGCAAGATTGAGTGCTAGCTTTCAGTGCTGAATGGTGCCACTAACATTACACTTAAAAATGTTTTGAGAAATAGGACTATAAACTTCAAGCCAGAGCATAGTGCCATCAAATAATTTTGAATACCAAAAGCCAACAGCCCCAACAAAAAGTTAAGCACATGGAGGACATGATGAAACAACTTTTGTGAAATCTGTTATTCTCTCTAAAACATGTCTCATTATTTACATCTAGAGCAATGGAAAATTGTCCACCACTAAAATCAAGTTCAATGAAATTCAGGTTTGGTTCCTATATAGGCATATAACTAGTTGAAAAAAATCTAAAAAAAATTGTTTGCCAGATTAACACACTAGTATTCTGACTTGAACCATATAATTTTTCAATGGAATTTGCATAGGAAGAAGTAATTGGCAGAAGAAGAATAACGCATTGAACGATATTTTGATATTTCTTGAAATAGGTGGATGTGAGGCAGTAAATTAACAAGCATCATGCATTTTGTGGTTTCTTGGATGGCATATAATGTGTCACTGACTGAACATATAAATCTAGATCAAACCCATGTAGCAATTATGCATGAAAAAATTTACAGATTCATAGATGATAATATTAATTATAGCTCTTATGTGTTGAAACTAAAATCAGAACTATAAACAGAGTGTGATAAACTTGGCCCTCGTCAAAACTTATGGAGAAGATTAACAAATTTTACCTCCTCTGTTGTCTTGAGAAGCATAGCACCTTGAGAGAGGGGAAAATGACTCCAGACAATTCTTGGAATCAACAGACCAAGAAGAGCATATGGGATGAACATCATGAAAGCCAAGAATGGATGAGCAAACCTGCAATCATGTAAACTTAGTTTTGTTTCTATTCCTAGAGCTGGAACTTGAGCAGTTAAAAAAAAAACCTCAGATATATCATTTTTGAGAAATCTAAGAACATGGTGCAGGAGGAAATGACATAGAATCGTCTACGATAGCATTTTGCTCCCACTACATGCTTTCATTATTATATGAAAAGAGTCATTAACTCACAATCGCACAAGCTACACCAATTACAGAAACATTATGGTGAGCACAAATGTCACATGATTCCAGTTATTACAACAAAGATTTATTGCAAAACACACACACACACACACACAAAATAGGTGACCAGAAAATAGATTAAAGAAATATGTCAGCCAAAGAGGCGAACCAGCTCATTGCATAACCAGCGAACAGCAATCGTAGAACTGAAAAGATAATTGGAAAAATAATTGCCAGTATAATCCCCGTAGCATGGAGCATCATCCCTGTAAAATAAACAAAGTAGACACTGTAAAGAAATTTTTCACAAAGGTTAAAGTACATTCGATATCCTCTCAAAGAGCAGAAAATAAGATGATACTATTAGCAGTCAGGAGAATGCCGTCAGATGAAATAAATTGACAGTTGCCAGTCTACCTTTCAAAAAATCACAGTATGTTGCAAACAAAGAATGGAGACTATTCAGCACACGCAGAAAGAATGGGACAGTGATGAAGATGATAATGGGAATCCTATGAAGGACCATAGATATGTTTCTTGAATAAAATACCTGAAAAATTCATAATCAAAGTGAAGGAATAATATTAACCATTCATTAATATCAATCTATTTGTTTATCATAATACTTAGCATGGGATAAGTAAACCATGAGCAGAGCATAGGTTATTGCTACAGCTTACAATGAACCATGTTAAGTAATCAAAGAAGATAGCACGCTCATCTTTGTCTCCATTGGCTGCAGATTTGAGTAACTCTCTCTCACTGGAATTTCGTAGCTTAGAAGAATTGCTAAAGGCCTTAAGTACACTGAACAAATTGTCTCCCCGTGCTTGCATGCTTCCAGGTCTGTTTTAAAAAATCTTGAATATATCAGAGAAAGTGCTTTGGCATGAAATGAAAGTAAAGTTCCACACAAATAAATATATACCAAAATAGCAGATGTAATGCATACAATAATCTGTCCACTGTGTCATAAGCAGTATGGTAATAATAACCACCAAGGAGAAAAATTATGTCCAGGCCAGGGATGTTTCCGTAATCTTGAGAAAATATTCTATAATCTGTATCTCCTGGAATAACAGGAAAAACATCCTGTACAAAGAAAGTAGATGGCTCAGGGTCAAAGTATAACTGTGGTCAAAATCCTGTTGATAGGAAATTGAACGTCCCGTATTGTTTCATAAAACAAGAAAGAAAGCCAAACATAATGTGATTCTTCATACGCCACAGATGAAATGCTCACCAGATTGGTAGGAATTTTAACCAGATTGGTAGGAATTTTAAAATTAAAGTACAGAAATAACAAATAAGAAAAACCTGTGCTGCACTATGTGCCATTGGGTATATTGCTGATTGAGCATAGACTTGAGAAGGCCAAGAACTGGGCCCAGATTGGCAAACTAAATCTGGAAATCCATCAATATACATATCAGAAAGAGTGTTACAGCTCCGTAAAAAGAACTTTAGCATCACATCAACTATTAAAAGCAGAAATCTATGTCCTCTATCAATCTAGGTTGCTTTCTAAGACCACATGGACAGAAAATTTTATGACATCTTGATACCGATTCTAATTTATGACACTGTCAAAGAATTTTGTATGTTTTGTATATCATCCATTACTCGCCAAGTGAAGGAACCTTCTCTCTATTCACAATATAGCATCATCAAAGAATACTGTCTAATAAACAAGAACGTAAATAATATAAGCATTGGATCATATCCTACCAAGACCAGCTGTTCCAGATGCTTCCACATTTATAAAAGCACCAATTGAATCACGCCATTTATGATTCTTCATGAAGCCATGTGCACCCTGAAACATCAAAGCAGAATACATTTTAAATGCTCTGTGTCTGGGAATCAATATAGAAAGGAATTTTAGATTTTCATAAAACAATTTAATATGGTTTTGGCTAGCTTAAGGTTTTCCTTCCTCTCTCTCTTTTCTTCTTTTTTATTTTTAAGGTTTCAATAACTTAATCATCTTCCCAGAAATTTGGTCACTGTTGCCCACTGATTACATCTTATCCATAAAATCACTGATCACTGCATCAATTTCAATATCGATAATATCATAACAAATACAGTTTTCAATATTGACAATAGAAAAAGCTAAATTCCAAGTGCCTAAGAAGACTTTTTTTTTTTTTTTTTTTATAGATTCTAGAAAACAAAAATAATTTAATTGAAAAAGAATGGGGGAGAAAATACAAGAGTGAGAAGCACAACAAAACTATTTCATTAAATGTTAACCACCAGCTATACAGTATAAAACCAGCCCTATATCAGTCTAAAAACATCACAAAAAAAAAAAAATGAAAACTACCCCTAATAAGTGGCGAAGAGTAGATAGCAACTTATAGAAGCCTCTTTCAAACTACATACAATGGAATACAAAACAAGCATTACTATGATTTTTACCAACATAAAAAGTTCTTCTCCGCCATTAAATAGAAATATAATAGGCCGAGGGGGAATCCAACCAGAATCTACAATAAGTCTTCCCAGTTCAAGCATTGATGCTGCATAAGAGAAAACAGAGAGATAATGAATTGATCAAGCAACAATTCCTACAAAGTATCTTCATTTCAATGACAACATTCTTAGTACACACCAACACATGAGCCGCAATCACCAGCCCCAGGAGAACCAAGTGGACCATCAAAATGGCCATTCATTAAAACTGACGGATCACTCTCTTGTGAATTTGTTGATGATATCCTGCTAATAAGTACAAGTTATTTCACAAAGACAATCACAAAACAAAGACTAATTCACCAATGCTTTGTTGTCTTACAATAAATACACATTGACCAAGTTCCTTTCACATTGCAGGAAACGCATGCAAGAAATCTCATGCATAATAAATGCTTATAATTTTTGTCGTGATGCGAATAAGATAATGCTCCAATTTCTTTTTTTTTTTCCCTGTAAAATGCCTTTAAATTAATTGCTTCTCAACAATTACTACTTCCTATAATCACCCATCGCTAACATTGTTACTGAAGTGCTTTCCCACTTCGCACAACCAGAGAAAATTTCAATTATTTCCTGAATGGTTGATTTGCTCCTTCAAATTAGTACAATAAATACAAAGTTCATGCCTCAGAGTAACAGGGTGTACCTCATGACAATATTTATATGGTTTCTGTATCCCAGTGATATGCTGTGGCCTAAAAACATCATATTGAAGGAGCCATTAACAACATTCTCCTCAATCTCAATCCTGCATTTAAATAACCAAGACATGTAAATGAATAAACAAGATTACAAAATGGCTCTCAACTCTCAAGTTTAGCACTAAACACAAATTGACCCATTACAAATTAAACAACTTAACCTAACATATCAAACGACGTACCAACCTTAACTTAGATCCAGCTCTCTCCTTTATCATCTCCAACTGTGTTTTGATATACACAGCAGCTTCTCTCAAGCCCGGACGACCTTCCTATTGACAATTACAACAACATAATTACTTCAACTTAATATATGAAGCGTTATATTACAAGTTTCCAAGTAAAACAAACTGTATCGAGTATCTTTTAATTTCATGTTCTCCAACGACGATATAAAATTTAAATATCTTTACCAAAACAAAAACTATTCAGTTGCAGAATCAAATTTAAAACGACAAATCATTGACTCACTTGACGACCATCGATTTCTTCGGCCAAAACGCGAACGTGTTGGATGGCTCTAGCTTCAGAGAACCGATCAAGAGGCGCGTCAAAATCAAGTGGCTTGATGAACTTCATTTTAACTACGGAGTAGACCAGAGCCGACATGAATCCGTACATGACAGCTAACAGAAGCAAGAATCTGAAAGCGGAGACGTCCCTGGAATCGAATCTAAACGCCATTTCAGTTTCTCCTCCGACTTTCGATAACCCGGAGGTGGCGTCCCTTATCCC
The DNA here is from genome assembly GCA_032401905.1 of Swietenia macrophylla. Lineage (NCBI taxonomy): Eukaryota > Viridiplantae > Streptophyta > Magnoliopsida > Sapindales > Meliaceae > Swietenia > Swietenia macrophylla. The sequence goes on along the minus strand of CP135585.1, from coordinate 5,909,082 downwards.
TCGGTTTTGAATGCAAAACGCCGCAGTATTAATAGTACAAGATAGGATCTGGTGCAGTGTGAAGTCTACTTACATGCCATATAAAAGTATAGAAGAGTTTAAAAAATGGAATATGTACGTGTCTTTCTTCGAAGGTGCTATTTTCTGACTTTCTTTCAACCAACAAAAACAAAAGCGTGAAGCAAAGAATATAACAAATGGAGCTCCCTCCAGTGGCGCCATGTAGCGTGATCCGCAAGGGCGGTTTACCGAGTAATTTTGCTAAAATTTTAAATAATCGCCGATCAATAAAAAAAAATTGGCGGCCCATTGGGTTCTTTTGTTATGGACCGGTGAATAATTGGGTTCAGCTGGCCGGGTTCAACAGTCGCCGCGATTCCCATTTTTTACTTAAAGTGACTTCCACGTATTTCTAATTATTATTAATTGTCTGCGTTAAAGATACTAATAATTATCTGCAAACCGTCTGGCTACAAAGGTTAAAACGATAATTAAATCTGTCGTTCTGTATTGATTGTACACTAAAATACAAAAAAATTTATTATACACTTAATTCAAAACGACAAATTTAATTGTAGTTTCGAGTGTCAAGAGTTGGAGGATTCTATCAGTGCATGATTATAAGACACCAGATAATGTATTTTGACAAATTCCCATTAAAAAATATTACAAGTGTCAACAATTAAATAAAATAAATATCAGCAATTAAAAAAAATGCTACAGCAGTTAAATAAATTTTAAAATATTTGTCATCGCTAAACCATAAATAACAATGGCACATACGCGTTATTAACACTGCGGACGTGATTGCTGCCGAGAACGTGCGCGCGCTAGATCTGATCTTGTAGTGTGGCCGCTGGCCGCTGCTATGTCAATGCAAACCTTCTACAGAAAACAATAAATAACCCGGGTTTATACAGCAGCTCGCGTACTCGTCATTCCGTTGTGTCTGACCGAAAACGATAGTTCGTTGGTTCATGCTTAACACAAATGCTAGCAACTAGCGAGAGAAACTCTTGATGTTAGGATTATTAAAGGCGAGGGATCTCCGAAATGTACGGAAAAGCGATACTATCTCTAATTTTCATTCTACTACTCATAATTACGTACTCAATCTTCATGGGAACCGTCGATCTTCGATCGTACTTCTTCCCGTTGCTGCAGTCACCCACGGCTGCACGGTCCTGCCAAGCTCCTCTTAAAGTCTACATGTACGACCTCCCTAGGAGGTTTAACGTCGGCATGTTGGATCACAATAGTCCCGACGAATTGCCGGTCACCAGTGAGAATATGCCACCTTGGTCGCTAAATTCGGATGTCGGAAGGCAGCATAGCGTAGAGTATTGGCTTATGGCTTCGCTTTTGTACGATGGTGCCGGTGACGGTGAAGAGAGAGAGGCGGTTAGGGTTTCTGATCCCGAAGCGGCGGAGGTGTTTTTCGTGCCATTTTTCTCTTCGTTGAGTTTTAATACCTACGGGCTTAACACGACGAATCCGAAAACCAAGATTGATCTTCAATTACAGGTAGTTATTCTATGTAATTAATTCCCTTGCTGCTGTGTGTACCCCCAGATTTGAAGGTAATATATTTGGTTTAGTTTTAGTTTACAGTTGTTCATAAGTGGGCAATACTAAATGCATTGTATTTTGCTGTTGAATTTGGATATCCAGTTTAGTTGGATTCTTAAAAATTGATAATGAATCTAACTAACTGGAAACTGGATTCATTTGAAAAATATTAGCAGCACTGAAAGTAAAAAATTGAAAAAACAGCAACAGATGGGAAAGTTGGAGTTGTTGGCGTTTTATTTAATGAATTAGTCCAATTTGCAGGGCATTGCTCTGAGTTATTGATTTCATTTTTTTTCAATAGCTGAAGAAGTGCAAATAGATTGAAGATGAATTTAGAAAGGCTCTATATTTTGACCAAAACTGTATGTAATTAAATTACAAATTATCCTACAAATAAAAGATATTGTGCATTTATGTAAGATTGTAGTACAGATGTTCCAAGTGGTATTATACGTACTTCTTGCCATTTGGTATCACCGTCTTCATGTTAGATTTGGTTATAATTTTAGAACTACTGAGATCTTGGAAGATGGATTTCAGCCCATTTCTCAGTCATTTTCGAAGTAATATCTCTTGCTTTTCTGTGGACATGGTTAAGCAAGCATATAAGAGTTTCTAGAAGTTAGATGGTGGCTCTTTGATTGCACAGCTGCTACTGCAAACTGCCTATTAACCAGGAAAAAGCAAAAAAAGATCTACCACAAAGCATTTCTATTGTTTCAGGAAATCTGAATATTTGCTCATTTTTCTTTATTTACCCTTTTCTTGTTCACCTCTGGTAATCCACTTTTTTATCTGTTCCACAATTTGTTATCTGGTTTTGGAGATTGCATCAAATATGGTTTTTCTGTGGACTTGTTTATATTAAAGTAGAACATTGGTTGCTTCTGATTTCAGATTGAGGTACTGGAATTATTGTGGAAGTCCAAATACTGGCAGAGGTCTGGAGGCAGAGACCATGTAATTCCTATGATACATCCAAATGCTTTCAGATTTCATCGACAACAGTTGAATGCATCAATTCTTATTGTTGCAGATTTTGGCCGCTACCCCAGGAGCATGTCAAATCTAACTAAAGATGTGGTGGCTCCATACGTACATGTTGTTGAATCCTTTACAGATGATGACTCTCTAGACCCATTCGAGTCTCGCAAGGCGCTTCTTTTCTTCCGAGGGAATACAGTTAGAAAAGATGTATTATAGCTTAACCAACAAATATCTCATTAAAAAACCTCTATTTGGAATTGAAATTGAATTTTCATGGTCCTGTTATGCTGCAGCAAGGCAAAGTTCGTGCTCAATTGGCAAAACTATTGGCTGGTTATGATGATGTTCGCTATGAGCGTGGTTTGGCAACAACAAAAAGCATTAAAGAGGTATGTAGTTATACTTTATAGATAGTATAAACTTAGCATTTTTATTTGGGTCCCTAAAATATGTATATAAAGCCAATTTACTACAGCCTTGTCAAAATATTTCTAACTGTTAAAAGATGTGATGTTGTTGTAATGCTAAGGTACCTGTTTTCCAGAAACCAGCTCTGCTACTTGAATCTCTCTGAATGTACTGTTTCATCCAACACTTGCAACATTTACTCTTTTTGTAACTTAGTGAAGAAAAACCTTGTTGGGGGAATGGAAATCATTGGAGACCGAGGAGCTAGATTTTTGTATGTTCTTGGTATTAATAATTTATATCCTAAAATGGTGGGAATATAATTTCATGTCAAGGGTAAATTATTAATTCCTTCCCTAAACATCTTTAGAACTAGAAACTGATTCTTTTCACCAAAAATGGGGTCCAATTTCATGAAATAGGGTTTATCCAGGCAAATTTGTTTTTCAAAATACTTTTAACCAGAAAATATTCCATTTTATCTAATTCCATTTCGTACTTCTATCATACCAGTCTACACAAGGGATGCGTTCATCGAAGTTTTGTCTGCATCCTGCAGGAGACACGCCATCATCATGCCGTCTCTTTGATGCTATTGTGAGCCACTGTGTGCCTGTTATTGTGAGTGATCAGATTGAGCTCCCCTTTGAGGATGAAATCGACTACAATGAGTTCTCAGTTTTCTTTTCCATAGAAGAGGCAGTGCAACCTGGTTACATGGTTGATCAGCTCAGGAAGTTTCCGAAAGAGAGATGGATTGAAATGTGGCTGCGGCTTAAAAGCATCTCTCATCACTACGAATTCCAGTACCCACCAAAGAAGGAAGATGCGGTCAATTTTCTCTGGAGACAGGTAAAGAACAAAATTCCTGGAGTCCAGCTTGATGTTCATAGACAGGGAAGGTTGAAAGTTCAGGACTGGTGGAGAAGGTGATATATCTTCCTTAGGTGACACTTTACATTCACAATCTTTACATCGTTCGTGGTGGCAACCCTTTAAGGGGAATAAGCAGAGGTAGTCACGATTTCTTAATTTCCATTGTTGGCCGGCATTACATTTCACATAACATATTGAGCTTTTTCTATTCTTTGATAATATAATTGATGATTAGGACTTGGTGCATGATTCGGTTCTTTATAAAATAATGGCATAGGGCTATATACATTCAAAATTCACTGTCCTTTCCAAACGGCTGTAGAACTAATAATTATTAGTGATGTTTTCATAATGTTCTGTAATGTAAGTGATCAAGCTCAATTCTTCAGGTGTTGTCCGTTTGTTTTCTTCATTCCTTTCCTTGGTACAAGATATTTAGGTGGTAATTAATAATTATTATCATATATGTTAGCAATTTGTTTTAGGGGATTGTCTAATAATATAAGACATAATGTTATATCTAAATTTTCAAGTTTTGTGATGACTATTTTAAGTTTTTCGTTTGTATTTTAAATATTTTTTATTATATATTTTTTGTTAAATGTTTTAAATTTTGTATTTCATATTTAAAGTTATTTTTGTAAATTGTTTCAAATTTTGTGCTAATAGTTTCAAATTTTGCATTGTTATTTTAAGTTTGATGTTGAGGGATGTATGATATATTATCTGTATATTATTTGTTACCTTGTTTTGGCTGTTGGGTTTATTTGTGATAAAATAAACAAGTGTCCATGAGTAAATTGTTGAATTAGAAATGCCATTGGCGGGCTCACTCTCTTTAGTCTGCAATAGAGGTGTAAAACGAGTCGAGCTAGGTTCGTTTCAACAAAATTGGGCTTGACACGACCCATAAGCTCAGGCTTTAATGGGTTGCACTGGGTCAACATGCGAGCTTTTACTTTTTAATATATATATATAAGATGGACTCCACAGGCACAAACTTAAGTCTGTAAATTTGGTCTAGCTCGTGTTCGTGACAATCCTTAATTTTTTAGTCCGACACAAGCCTATTATGAGCTCGTGTCAGGTCAGGCTTCTACTATTAAGAGGCTTAGACCGGTCCGATTCGTTTAACAACACTCGTATGCAGTTAGCCTGTGAAGTTCAGGGAATGAATCTCTAGCTCTGGTGCGATTGCGGCGGCCCTGTGCACGAGAATTGTACGAAATCCAGAGCAGTGGAGAAAGACGATATCGCTGATGGCAGCGGTGGTGAGCTCCTTTTTTACTGAAACAGACAACTGGGGGCAGCTTTTTGCGGCCTTCACATCAAATCACTGCTTTATACTCACTTTTCAAGGCAAGTGCCTTAAATAGAATTGCAGCATAACCAAACATCGCCCTAATCCCCCGGTTCAAGAAATCTCATCACGCTTGGATCGGGTTAACTTATAATAGTTTGAGCTTTTATTATCATTTAGGATTGATTAAGGATTCTTTTAATTTAATTATGATATATGATGTTTTACTCCAACTGTTGTAATAACCATGTGAGTAGAAAAATAAAAGGCACTTTGGAGGACAAGCGAAGGTTAAGGGGTGCGTGTGGCGCAGTGTGGCGTGGGTGGCATCCATAATTCTTGCTGGCTTGTTGCCGTGCTTTTAAGAATCAGAAAAGATGCCTTGAACCCCAATTGCATTTTCAATTTTTTGCAATCAAGTCCACGTGGCAGTGGACAAAGACATAACACTAAAGTTCGTAGCTAACTTCGAAGACATTTCACTTAACCTTAGCTTTTTGTCGCCAGTGCCTTTTTTATAGCAAAATTTCTTCGTCTGTCTCACCTGTCACGCGCTTTTTCAGCGGGTGAGATTTTAAGAGCTGCCCTTAATTGTATTTTCCCTATGGTTTTGTACAACTTATTACCAGATAAAATTTATTTTAAATTAGATATTTGTCTAGACCCATCAATCATAACGAAATGTGAACTTGCGGTGTCTTTCACACTCTGGAGGGAGAGTGGTCACAGATGTTTTACTTTATTCGCGAAAGAGGGGCGCCGACTCTGATTACTATCCGGTCGGGAGTTTTTGCGCGACCGCCAGTACAGTGCCATGTGGAATCTGAAGATAGCTTTGGACTTCTTGTCACACGAAACACACAACCGATAAAGAAACAGATATTTGTCTTCCCACTCAACACTTCACCTCTACCCACAAAACTACAAAATAGTCTCAAAAGTCTAAATTACCCTTTCCATCTAATTATGCAATTTTAGCAAATACATTAATCAATGCAAGGCCGGTTTATTTGCGTGTAAAAAGGAAATATTGTACCATCAAAAATGTTTTACAATTTGCCGTTAAAGTTGGATTGTCCGTAATAAGCAAAATGAGGGTAATGCTGTAATTTTGCTTCAACAATTCACCCGCACTAGCTCTAAAATCTCGGACCGCGTGGCGATCATTTTCTTCACTTCAACCCCTCTGTTCTTATCTCTCTCGCTTCCTTCAGTTTGGTTTCTCCTTACTTACAGTGTATGTTATTGAAGATCAGAAGTGTACGGAGATGAGCGTAGTTAGAACTCAGGGAAGCTTCGTGGCGATCCGTACTCTCTCTCCGTCCACTTCCATCAACCGCTGCTCTCACGGCTCTGCTCCTACTTCTGAAGGTACACGCACTCTCTGCACTCTGTCTATCTTCTCTTTGTGGAATATCCTGCAACGAGATGCTCATTCGATGTTTCCAAAACCACCACGATCTATTAGATTAACGCGGCTTGTTTGTCCATGCGCTTTACGTACTTGTTTTCATTACTAATATGGATCCGTTGCTATACGATCGATGTTTCGTATTAATTTCTTTCTTTCTCTGTCGTCCCTATTGGTTTGTTGTCTTGTAATTTCGAGTTCTTCGTTTAGCCTCTGCAATATTTTCGACGGTAGCTTCATTGCAAAAGGAAGCAAACAAAACTTAGTCAGTAACGGATTCGCTGATAATCAAAATAATATATTTCTGCCCGTTTGCTTTTCTCGGAGAGACAGTGCATGGTAGACAAACTGGGGAAATTTTGGAAATTTTCTCTGATTTCCTTTTACAGATTATCGGCAATATCCCGTCAAATCTGGTGCATTTGGTCAATTACAGAGTTTCTTTCTGCAATCGGCAGCTGAGAGTGTGAGTGCAGTTAAACTTTGCAGCAATGAATTAATTGATATGGGTTCGGATATTAATCAACCATGGCACAATATCTCGTTTTTCTGATCGTGCCGGTTTTGTCGCAATAGGCGGTTTCTGTAAGTTCCGGTCAATCACTGTCTGTCCGTCCAAAATTACGTGGACCCACTTCATGATTAACGGTCCACGTTTGGACTGGCTGTCCACCCCGTGCATGGAATATTTGGCATAAATGCACAATGAAACATCACTGTTCACTAGCGTTAGTGCACGCAGTGTCCGAACAAAGGCCTACGGCTACTAGCCACGTCAACCCCCTCAAAAGGTCCCCTCTTCTCTTTTCTCCTTATATTAAATGAATGGTCAACTTACTTCCAAAAACAACAGCTCTGCATATTTTTGTATGAAGATTGCAGCTCTTTCTTTAGCTTTGACTCCTATCTCATAGACTAATTGATGCCTTAGGCATTCACTGACATCGTCCCTCGTTATTTTTGGTACTTACACTCGATGTTGGCAACAGCATCTCACTAGTTTTAAGCAGCGAATTTGGCAACTAATGAGGTACGCGATTAGTTTACTTATTAAAATTTTATCTAAAATTAGATATTTTAAAATTAAATAAATTGTGTATTATAACTTATTTTTTTGTAAGGATTAAATGATAAGAATTTGTTTAAAATTTTAAATTATTTGTACCTTTTATATATATATATATATATATATAGTTTTGTTAATATGCTATTCATTATCTTAAATTTTGTTAAGAGAAATTTGATAAGGCAGTGATTTTACTTATACTTCGAGAGATTAATTTTTTTTTAATTTTTTATATTTTTAATTAATTTTTATTTATTAAAAAAATTTAATAATAAAAATTTTAATTAAAATAAAAATTTACTTGTTAAAAATAGAGGAAATAAGGAAAGAATTTTTTTAATCTTTTTGACAATAGATAGATAAATTTACAGACATAAAAGTGCGGGATGGGATTGGAGACTTTGATTCATAGTAATTTTTAATTCAGTGATTTAAGATTAAGACTACGATGTTCTTGAAGTTCAATGGACGCACGATCCCCGCCACCTCCGCCCACCCCCCACCTTTTTTTTTTTGGCTGTTTTGTTTCGTACAAGACTGCATGATTTTCTTTTGAAGAGAGTGAAAGATAGCTAACTTAGCTGAATGTTATGTCTGCTTTCGGTTCGCGATGGACCCATCAATCAATCTCACTCGTCATCAGAGTGCTCACATGGATCCCATGGGGACGGAATGTGGTCCCCGTTCTACGAGCTAAGCGCGTGTTCCAGAACTCAAAACCAGTGAACGCAAAACCCCAGTTGACCAGACCCTGTCTCCTGATCTTCTCCGAGTCTGATCATTAATGTATAATTATGTTTATGCGTAGGTGATCGTATGGACCAGAACCTGTCTCGTAGTGGCTTTGATTTTAATATTGTAAAGGGTCCCCGTTACTTTGTAATTCATTGGTCCGGTGGGTACATCATTACATCTGGTAGAGGGAATTTTTAAGTGGTTTTAGCCAAACCAGAGGCGGGAAGGTCTGAGTGAGGAGCACCTGAACATGTCCTGAGGAAGCTTAACCGATACCAATGCTCTTGCTCATTGTGGCAGTGTCATGAAATGCTTTGGTGTAGTTCTTTGTACAGGTTGCTGGTAGATTAGTGTCTTCTTCATCTGCTTGTTTGCAGCTGCGTTTCAGTCTTTTTCCGAGTCTTTATTATTATATATGACTAATGTATACAGATGATGCAACTTGTGGGACGCCTACTTGGATTGGAAAGGGCCTGACCTGTGTTTGCTTCAAGCGAAAGGGAACTTATGAGCGAATTTGCATTAACTTGACTCCCCGACAGGCAATTCTCTCGTCTCATTCATTCTCAATAACTGTATAAAATAAAAGCATGCATTGCTATTGCAATTACTATAGTTGCTGTTCTGGTACTTGCCCACTTGTTTGAGTTTTGCAATGACAAACCACTACCATTCTCATTTCAGTTTTAGTTGCTCAAATCATTTGATATCATTGTATTAACTTCTTGCCAAAGGTTGCTGCTGTGTGTATGATTTTTGGCGTTAAATAACCTTCTAATATGAATAGATATGTCTGAAAATGTCCAGGAAGAGAGGCTGAGAAGATTAAAGCACCGAATGAAGGTTTACTTTGATGCTTCCAGGCCAGATCACCAGGTTTGTTTTAATGTCAAAGCTATATTAACAATTGCTATGGGGCCATCTAACGGGAAAATTCCCTTCGTATGTCCCAATTCTAAACATGCTCTGGGAAATTCTAGTTCAAAGCAACTTAATACATTTTAAGCAATTTACCAATAAATTTTTATGACAACAGGAAGCTTTGAGGGCACTGTGGTCTGCTACGTACCCTGATCAGGAGCTACATTGCTTAATATCTGATCAGTGGAAAGAAATGGGATGGCAGGGAAAAGATCCATCAACTGATTTCAGGTTCTTTTACCTGGTCATGCTACTCAATAATTTTTTTTTTTCTCTATGGTTTCCTGGCATCCTTTTTCTTTTATTCACCCGCTCTAGACAATCTGCTGATGAACAGAGGAGCTGGATTCATTTCTTTGGAGAACCTGTTGTTCTTTGCCAAGACATTTTCGGTAAGAGCCGAGTATTCAATTTAGAACATTAACTTCAGAAGTTTATTCCCCCTCAATCTTGTTTGAGTCTGCCAAGGTCACTATTTTGCAACAGATGAGTTTGGGTTCTTAAATCAGTACTAGCAGGAAGGACTAAACCTTGACTGAGTTTGAATGTTATCCTGCAAGCACAGAACCAATTATTTGATTTATACCTTAAGAGGTCATTGTTGCAGATATCATTTCAGCATTTACTGAAAAAGCAAGGAGGAAAGCGAGCTGCCTGGGAGTATCCATTTGCGGTTGCAGGTGTAAATATAACGTTCATGATCATGCAAATGCTCGACCTTGATGCTTGTAAGTGGAACCTGCAGAATTTAAATACCACACCAATTACATCTTGACAGACTCGAGCTATCTCAAGTATTTCTTTGGGCCAAAAGCTTGTTAAATGGAGAGCATTACTAATGCAGACCAGCTTTTCTTTTGCAGCAAAACCCAGGACATTTGTTAGATCAGTTTTCTTGCAGATGTTGTCAGGTAAGAGCCTTCAACCATCTTCCAGTAATTCTTTCCCTCTTTTGTTCTAGACCGTTGCTTGTGTAATGGTAGCTTTAAAATGAACAGTTGACATGTTTATGCATTGATTACTTTCAACTGTGTTCATTCATTCAGATAATGAGTGGGCGTTTGACTTACTTTATTGCGTGGCTTTCGTGGTCATGGACAAGCAATGGCTAGAGAGAAATGCCACTTACATGGAGTTCAATGTGAGAAATCTTCTCTTCTCTTCTCCTTATTTCTTCTTTACAGATCACACGCTTCAAGTTAATTGTAGAGCTTATGCTTCCTCCACCTTGTTAGCCTCCTAACTCAAGGTTGAAACTTATCTGCCAAGCGCTGGTTCTAGCAGCACTGATGAAATTCTGTATTTCCCGAACAGGATGTTCTGAAATCGACTCGAGCTCAGTTGGAGAGAGAACTTCTAATGGATGATGTTCTACGGATCGAAGACATGCCTTCGTACAGTCTTCTTAGTTAGCAATAACCAACTAAAATTTCTGAATATAATTTTTTCTTTTAACTTCAAACTTGTGAAATCCAGTATCTGTCTCTCACTCTCGTAAATGAATCCATAACCTCATTGTTCTGTATACGTGGTGATGGTTCCTGCTTGGTGAATTGAGTCACTACAGTTCCCCCTTCCCTTTTAGCGAAGATGAAGACTACTAGCTTACACCTTTCTTTACCCTCTGCGCTTTGTTTTTAGCCATCTCAGTTATTGTGTTGAAGAATCTGGATCAAAAGAAGAAAACCAAGTCCCTGCAAGAGTTGAATGTCAGCTTTGACTATGGAATTCTGAAGTCAGACTCTTTCAGAATGTAAATTGCCTGGCAAATCATCCAACTGTATTTGCAATTTACAGCAATCGTCTTCTTCTTTCCCGATACTGTTATGGGTTGTTACTCAAATTGGCATTTATTAATATAATATGCATTATTCTAAAAGGTTTATATATATTTGAGATTTGGTTCAATTTAAATAAAAATTAGTCTTAATAACTTATCTTATGATTTAAATTTTACAAAAATCAAGTTTAGACCTGCATCAAAATCAAACTAAACCAAATGATTAACACCCAAATTTAAAAAATTTTACCATCTGAATTGACTAGCACTTGTATTTGTAAATTTAATTTACATATTATAATTTAATTATATCATAATAATTTCTATGCAATTCATGGAAGAATTTGGTAAATTTTAGCTATCACGATGCATTGAAATTGGTATGATCACAAACTGTTTGTTAGATGAAAGAGTACAAATAACACGTCGTTTAGTTACCCAACCCAAATAGGTTATCGTAAGTTTGAAGGCTCCTTGCTTACTACATGAACTCTAGATCCCACGTTCCTTTCTGCCTTCATTTTCTAGGCAAAGTACAAGCAAGTATAAAAGTAATATTACTTAATTCTACTTCCCCTTTATGGTTTTTGTTATGATTGGCTTATTGACACTCTTGGTACCTGATTCTTTCTATTTTAACCCAAATTCAGTCCTAATTTTATGATGAAGAAAGAGGCTACTTTTAATTCTTATCCCATTGTGAACAAAAAAAGGTGAATCAGGTAGATTGTATTGTTGAAAATGATTCATTAGCTTTGCCAGAATCAATAATTATTATCACCAATGAAATTGGATCTCAACCCTAACAAACTCTAGTTAGGGTGGAGTTATGCAAAAGGGGATAAGATATAATCATGAAAACAAATTCTGAAGAACAGCTGGCAAAAGGATAGAATGGTCAATGGCAACCACTGCACATCAAAAAAGAGTGATGATATCAGATGGCCCAGATTTGTGTGTATTGGGTCCTATCACCAAAGTCCTATTGATATTATTTTGCAGCAGGATCAATCATGGAAAGCCAGACTTGTTAAGATTCTCAAGCTTTACCAAAGGGATGAGGAATTATTTCCATTGGTCATGTTACAGGTTGCTTGGGAATCAAGTCCTAGTTGAAGACTTATGTAAGAGATTATCTGTTAAATACTCATCTAAGGCACAAGTTTTGTGAAAAATAAGTTGTACTTCCCTGAAAAAGAAACTCTAACTTAACATGTGAAAAGAAAAAGGAAGAATGTACATATTCCACTTTTAAAAATCTATGAGCATAGGAAAGGGAAAGATGGAACCTGGATGAACTTGAACCCAAAGCTTCAGCATTACCAACCTCTGCCAGCCTTGTCTTTTAAGCAAAACTCACACCCAAAGCACTCACAGCCAGACCCAGAGCTCATACCGCTTCGCTTTCTCTTTTACTTTCCCCCTCTCAAAATAATTGGTTTGCGTAACAATGCAATCAAACACAAAGCTTCCAACTTCTAGTTGTCCAAGCATCCCAGAAAAAGCTCCAACCTTCTAGTAGTCATATCTCAGAGTTCTACTCAATACTGAAGGAGCCACCAGATGGCTTCCTTCCAGTCACCAATCACAATGCGAAGCTCTGCGGTACTGGAAACTTCATGTGGATATTTACTGCAAGAACTGCAGGCAATAGTTCTCTTTTCATTTTTCTGTTCTTCCTTTAAATGTACACAAGGTTTTTAATTTTTCAGTCTGTTTACTTATTCTTATATTGTAACAGATGATTTGGAATGAAGTTGGAGAGGATCAGTTTGAAAGAGAAAAGGTTCTACTAGATTTAGAAAAAGAGTGTTTAGAGGTTTACAGGAGAAAAGTTGACCGTGCAAACATATCGAGAGCTCGCTTGCATCAGGAGTTGGCAGAATCTGAAGCTGAATTCACCCATCTTCTTTTGTCACTTGGTGAACGATCTCTCCCTGGACGGGTACCTCATCCATCAATCTCTGTTCAATAGGAAAGCTGGTATTAGAAAAAATTACATTAAATTCTGCATATAAATAGAATAATAGTACAATGTGAAGCAGTCAAGATAAAGATTCAGAACAAAAGAATCAATTACTAATATGTCTACATGTAAAGTTGGCATATTAATTTTAAGTAGAATTAAAAACCTTTACGGGCTCGGAAGAAATTAACATTTCCATTTAATTTAGTCACAATGGTCAAATGACCAGAAATTTTCCATACCAGTCTCAAGATTGGACCTATTGTGTGGCTCTCAAGACAGCCAGGATCCTGTTCTAGGTAAGTCTATTAGCCTGTGACCAGAATAATGGAGGTATAGTCCTACACTCAGAATCTGCTCACCTTGAACAATAAATTCCTTGTGAGCGTTGACTCATAATTGTCTGCAGCCAGAGAAAATGACGGGAACACTAAAGGAGCAGCTAGATTCAATCACTCCAGCTCTAAGGGAGATGCAACTGAGGAAAGAAGAAAGAGTGAACCAGTTTCGGGCCGTGCAGGCACAAATTCAGAAAATTTCTGCAGAAATAGCAGGTATATCAGAATATGATGACTCTTCAACAAACGTCATAGTGAACGAGAATGATCTTTCACTGAAGAAACTTGAGGAATATCAGATTGAGCTACAAAGACTCCATATTGAGAAGGTACTATAACAAGTCTTTATGATCTGCTTTGAGGATATTTTATAGAATATCCAGTTTATACATTAGTTTCATAATTTTCTTCCTCTCTTGTTGGCTTCAAAGAATGACAGACTCCAAAGGGTAGAAAAATATATAGATACAGTGGGCAATTTGTCTGCAACACTAGGAATGGAGTCTTCCATGATCATAACAAAGGTCCACCCCAGCTTGAATGAATTGTATGGAATATCCAAAAACATAAGCGACAACATTTTGGCAAAACTCAACAGCACTGTGGAATCTCTCGAGGAAGAAAAGCAGAAGCGACTTGAGAAGGTGAAAATTATTACAATGCCATCCTTCTTTCAATCAAATCTTACTTGATGGAGCTTGTTTGGGGATCTGTGGGAAACACACATGATTGCTATTCTGTCTTGGCAATATCTAGTTCTAGAAGTACAAAATGACAAGTACCTGAAACAAGAAAGATGAGATAAACTTAGGTCGTGGCAAAAATTACACATAAGTTAAATGGTTCTGATGATTAACCTCTTTTTCTGCTTCATTCTTTTGCTTTCATTTTTTTTTTAGAAATACAGTGCACTAGTCAGATAAATTACCAGAATAAAAATTTCCTTCATTTTTATTGTGCCAACTTTGCAGCTTCACCATCTTGGCAAAGTGCTGACAAACTTGTGGAATCTTATGGATACTCCCTATAATGAATGCAGAAAGTTTTCCCATGTCACCAGTTTGTTATCAGTGTCGTCAACAGAAGTGTCAGAGCCTGGAAGTCTAACCCAGAATATAATCGAGCAGGTAAGTATATATGTACAGTATTCAAACTATCAGAAAAAACTTGACAACAGTTAATTTGTTTTCAAGTTCCAGCAACTACACATAATAATTATTCAAATTGTCTCAAGGCTGAAGCTGAAGTCAAGAGACTGGATCAGTTAAAAGCAAGCAAGATGAAAGAGCTCTTCCTGAAAAAACAGAATGAGCTAGAGCAGATATGCAATAATTCACACATGGAGATTCCTTCGCAATCAGAGATGGAAAAAATAATAAACCTTATAAACTCAGGTGGGAAAGAAATTTTTCCCCTTCTCTTTAGTGTTTCTCTTGTTGAAAAATTAAGTAGCATGCAAACTGACTTTAAAATACAAAAGGGGAGATTGATCATGCTGATCTCCTCATGAGCATGGATGAACAGATATCAAGAGCTAAAGAAGAAGCCTCTAGCAGGAAGGCAATAATGCAGAAGGTGGAAAGGTGGATGCTGGCACGTGATGAGGAACGCTGGTTGGAAGAATATAATAGGGTACACGATCCCATAACCATTCATCAACGTGATTATTTGCTTCCAACTTTAATCCATCTATTCATGTTTCATACTTTACGCATATCCACAGGATGAGAATAGATATTCAGTCACTAGAGGTTCTCACAGAAACCTGAGACGAGCTGAAAGGGCCCGAATAACAGTCAAGAAAATTCAAGGTAACGGGTGAAAGTCTCTCACTATTAGAAATATCTCCCATTGGAAGGAGGAACTTCTCAAGGGCCTACTTGCATTAACTAGTCATAAAAAAATTTAAAACAAAAACAAGAGAATATTAAAAGGAACAGGATTTAAGATACGTAGAATTACTCAGAATAACCAAATGATATGTATGTATAGGTACATATTCATATTTCCACTCACTGTTTCAATGCAGCTTTGGTGGATTCACTTATAGCAATGACCAAGAGTTGGGAAGAAGAAAGAAAGAAAATTTTCTTGTATGATGAGGTAAGTTAGCATATTACCCCTGCAAGTAGATATTGATATGACACTGATCTGTTTGAATGGTGAAGTATCCACTGAAACTGAAAAAGGAAACATATAATTATAGTTTTGATAAGCCACAAAAACTGTTGCTCAGAAGAGTAGAAGGATATAAATTCAGGATCATTACATATTAATGACAATTAACTGCTTTATCTAAGCTGCAGATCCCTTTTACTGAATGATAGTCCATTTTAAACTTCCAAAATTCTCTGAAATTATTCTCTGTTTTGGTGGAGTTGTTGTAAATGGAACCTCAGACCCAGCCTCCATCTCTATAATGCCCATAAAATCATGCAAAAACACAATCATCTTATATGCTCCATAAAACATTAAACAAATTCTTGACCCAATAATTTCTGCAAAGTATCCTTAATTGTTAAAAGTTGTCCACATCTTGAGCCATGCCTCCACGTATAAGGCAATGGTACAGGCAACAACAAGGGTACTTTTTTGTTACTTCATCATTAAAATCATTAGCAAATTTAACAGTGAAGTGCATTTATTTAAAACCAAGTTTTCTCTAACTGCAGAATTATGTTTTGTGGTCAAGAAAGCTGCTATTTTGATGCATCAAAAACTATTACAAATTACAAATGCCATTGTTGCACAACAATACAGAGCTGCAAACTCTTTTTGCACGAATGGAATTAGTCGTACTCATCAAACAAACTTCTGAAATTTAAATTATGGGAGACTAATACTTCTCATGGAGAACTTATCAAGTTGTCAGAATCTAAACTTAAGTTTATATCAACGTCTGACAGTTTGAATTCCTTACAATATTAAATTTCTACCATATAATGATCTTGTGTGTTTTCCCTGTATTATGTCAAGCATTCCTAAGCTAAATAATTCATACATGGCAATCAACATCTATGATCATCTAGGTACCCCTGCTGGCAATGTTGGAAGAGTATAATATGGTAAGGCAAGAAAAGGAGGAAGACAAGCAAAGACAAAGGGTTAGTTTTGTTTGACATAAAATGGCAAATGATTTCATATATTCTCTCGTCATGTTTTCTCAAATTATTATTATTATTATTATTATTATTATTATTATTTTTGTCAATATCTTCTCATTCAACAATGACCATTATATTCATACCTTCTCTCTGATGAGATGGCCTTTTCCCACAGGAAATGAAGAAGGTGCAAATCCAAGTAGCAGTTGAGCAAGAAAATGTCTTTGGGTCCAGACCAAGCACCAGCAATCGGCGTATTTCAAACAAGAGCTTGAATGGAGGCTTTAGCAATGCAACCCCTTTAAATAGAAGGTTTTCTCTGAGTATCCAACAATTGGGATCACACAGCATCAATTCAGCAGATCAGGGAATCTCCTCTGTTAAGGAAGGAAGGAAAGTGCAGGGACAAAAGATATTTGCTCGACCTGGCCTTGCTTCTCATTTTAGAGATGAAACTGCTTCAGTAGTGTCAACATTTTCTGGCCCCTTATCTCCTTGAATTTTGGGTCAGATTTGGGGGTCTTCACATGTGATGAAATTATAAAGCATAAGTAATTAGGAAAATCTTGTTGTCTGTGGAAATTTAACACATCAAACAGGAGAATAAGCTCAATTTGTTGTGTCAGTCAAGGAAATAATTGTGTATTTATGTTTTGAATTTGTGTATCCAAGACTATCAGTTGCTGGTCTAGAACCTTAAGACAATCATGATTACTAACAAAATAAAAGGTTCTTAAATCCTTGATTTCTTGTTTTATTCTATAGATGTGCACGGTGCAGTCAGTTGTACTGCATGGGCAGGCGCTTGAAGGTAATATAAATCATGCTTGTTATCTACAAGCGTCAATTTCAATATCTGATGGATTGAATTAATGACCAAATAATTAAATAGATATTTGTGTCCGACTTCATAACAGTGACAGGTTGTGAAGTTAGTTGAACTATATCAGTTCTTTAATTATTGGATGTCAAAGAATGAGCACATGCCATCTGGACAGATTACAAGAATTATTCATAGAAAAGAAACCTATAATATCTCTGAATCAAGAGGGCCCTCATTATGTGAGGACAACAAGATGAGGAAAATAACCTGTAATTTAAACTACTGCACAGATCGGATTCCAATCCACCAGAGCAGCATAGTTACTTCCTTCTTCATATCCGATCTTCAACTTACACGTCTACCTATTATGCAATGTCCCAATCTCAAAATTCAGTGTTATTATCAAGCATATCTTAAGGGTTCTATGCTTTTTCAAAAAGAAATTCTAACATCAATAATTTTGTAATTAATAGAGCCAAACCCGAAATCCACCAAACAGTGATTGTAATGAACAAACCCTAAAATCCATGACACAGTTATTGTAATAATATTCATATCATAACTATTTACCATCTCATTAAGAATATTATCACCACTTACAAAATGACAAGGTTGTTCTTAAAGCCTTTGCAATACTTTCCTTGACTTATGCCTCCTACAATATGAGATAGAAATCAACAAATGCAATATAGAAAACTATCAGGCAAAAAAAAAAATAAAATTGGTAAATTAATACAGAAGAGAACTAAATCATGAAGCAGGAAGATTCAACTATTCAACTTATATTTAAATGCATGTCACTTTTCCATGGATAATTCATATGAATTAGATTCAGCATCGATCGTATGGGGTAACAAAAACTACAGGTTCATCTTCCATAATTGATTGCGTGAAAGAAATAAAATGAAGAACAAATTTCGAATTCTAGTACTATTAATCAAACAAAACCGAATCATCGTTTATCTGAACCGGAGCTTCATTTGCCGGTTTATGGAAGAAATCGTCGATGCGACGAGTGCCGACCGGCAATGGTTTTTCAACCACGGGACGAGAACGCGTTTTCTCAGTTGCGGGGTGATCAAGTGACTCAGTTGGCACCGGGAGAGAGTCGAGAAGGAAATCGCTTGTTGACCGGTGCCTTTTGACAGCGACTCGCAGGTAATCGAGTTTTACAGTTTTTTTCTTCTTCTCGATTGTGACTTCAGCAGATCTTTCGGCTAGAAATCGGAGGAACAGCCCGGTTGAGTGCGAGACGACGAACAGAGCCTCTGAAGTTACCTTGTTGATGTCTTTGTCGAGTTTCATAATTTTCTTGACCCGGCCTATGGGGAATTCCGGCATGGTGGCCTCCGTGTTTTGTTCTTCTGCTTCTGCCATGGATGGATGGTAAGATTCGTCTCGTAAATGTGAGAAGAACCACGGACAGAGGAAACGAAGTTAAGGGTTTTTATTTTGGCGGGAAAATTGGGGGATTTTGCACTTTTTCAAGTCTCTCGATGGTCAAATCACGTCATGCATACGAAGACAATTCGGGCCGGCACTTTGTCGGGCCTCGTTTACATGTATGGCCCTAAATGCCAGAAGAATAATAAAATGGTAAATACCCGCAGGCAAATAACAGTCGCACATCAAACCGCTGCGGTCACCGGCCACTTCACCGAGTTCAGCATCGAGTGAAATAAGAAGCATTGCTGGAGAATCTGGAGGCGAAACCCGTCTTCTAACCCGAGCTTAAACGCCCAGCATTAGCTCCAATTCTCGATTATCAAACAATTAACCAGTGCCTAGCTCCATTTGTCTGAACGGAACAGAATGTCTTACAAGTAAATTTGATGCTGTCAATGATTTGTTTACTTATGCCCTTAATTGTGATTGACAGTGTTAATCTAACATTAATTTATTTTATTATTATTTCTGTTGCCGAGCAGGAGGTCTTCGATTAACCGTCCTCCAACTCCAGATGTAGACAAGGATCGTGAAAATCAAGAGCCCACTCTTCAAGAAATTATCAACATCAAGGTTGTTTAATGAATTTCATTGCTTTTGCAGAAATAATTTCCGTTTTTTTTTGTATTTGAATTAATTTATTATTTTGTAACAAGCATAGATGATAGAGACTGGAGAAAAAGAACGATTGAAGGAGCTTCTGAGAGAAAGACTTATAGAATGCGGTTGGCGGGATGAGATGAAAGCTCTCTGCAGGTGTTTTTTTTTTTAATTTGCCGAGTTTCTTGTTATCATAATGCAAGTTGTTTAATATGATAATACACCTTTCGATTTATTCAGTAGAATATTTACATTAACAGACACTAAATTGTGTATGATAAGTGATACAAGGAATGTTTCTATTAATGTTTCTAAGATGATGAAAAAAAATTCAACTGTTATCAGATAAACCCAGAAATTTTTTCCGGGTATGTTGTAATTTGTGTTGTACATCTAAAAGAACTCAATATTTTAGTAGAAGAATGCAGATCTGTAATTTGTTCTGACTAAATGATATAAAGTGGTGGTAAGAAGACTGTTAATTATGCCGTGTTTGAGCCATATCGATTGTTTGCTGATTGATTGTGTCGGAGAAGTCTAATATTTTTACTTGTAAACTACATCTTTCTTCGGTAATTATCTCATAGCATACTCAATGCCATTTCAACAGATGTATGGGGCATCTCTTGCTGATTGCTAAATCATTTTATCTTGCTTTGTTGTTGTAAATTTCGTGTTAGCATACAAAGATATATTCTATGAGCTGTGCTTATATAATATATAGGAATTGGGACTGTTATAGTTGTGTTTTATAAGTTCTTGATATCGTCTAGTAATATCACTAGGATTTGTTGTTTAGGATGCTATCATGTGCAAGAACTATCACACGCTGATCTTGAACACTTGCTTTCTGTTTTTGGGATTCCGCTGTTATAGACTCTTAACCCCTCTTGGATCTGGATTTGCAAGCTTTCTTTATATGTATAACATAGATGGTTGGGTTAATTGGCTTTGGCGTTTTATTTGTCTATTAAAGTCATTCTGTGAATCCTACTTTACAATTTGCTCATATGGTGACTTGACTTCTTGCATCTTAAAATTTTGCCATGATTTATCAAGGGCATATACAAGCAAGAAAGGAAGGAATAATGTTACGGTGGATGACTTAGTACATGTCATTACCCCAAAGGGCAGAGGTGGGTACCAAAACTATTTGCAGATTTTTCTTTTTATATTTTCTCATAAAGGATCTCTTTTGTATTCCCTTTTGATTACACAATAATTATATACCTCACAAAGCTTCTTTTGTCACAGTTATTGTTATAATTTTAGATCCTCAAGTCTGATACTTGTAATTAGGGCAATCTCATATAACTTGTGAGGTTTGAGAGATGAGATATTGCTTTGGAATCTGAGTTAAATTTATGTTTAATTTAAAACAACAGAAGGCTCAGTGGACAATGTGGAAAGCGGGGTGGGAGGGAGGGATGGGGGGAGAGAGAGAGAGAGGGAAGAAATAAGAATTTCAAAATATTCTCAATGTACTGGTGAAATGATAGTAGCCTATTATTTTGTGAATTTGTGGTGTATTACCCTTGGTCCCATAGGTCCTACTCTCCTGAAGAGAGCGGTCTTGGTAGGATGGTGTTTTCCATTTTGCTCATGCAAGCAGGAGGAGAAACGGGCAAGAGTAACTTGTGAATTATTGTGCATCTGAAAACGTTGTTACCTTAACGTTTCAAATTTACAATAATCTATTGTTCTATTTCAGTTTTTCAAAACTTCATACTGCATTAATTGATTGAGGTTTGTTTGTGTTTGGTATATCTATCGTGTGCATCATTCTCAAGATAAAAATGAAGCTTGCAGACCAATTTTATTCACCAGTCAGTGTTTATTGTTGTTGTTCATCTATGCAAATCTAAATTTCATGTCCAATATTTGGATAGCTCAGTTGCATGATATTTTGAAACCTAAATTATCCTGGCATAGTTGCTTTCTTCAGAGATCTGACACAATTTGAATGTATAGATCCAAAACGAGACCCTCCTCTTTGATTACATGTGGCAGATTGATGTCATCACATGTTACATATATATCTGCTGTATAAATTTCCATTTTGTGCTGCCGAATCTTTCATGCCATAGCATTAAGTACCTTGGCTCTGATGACTTCTGCAAATTTACCGTGTATGTTGCTTGTATTATGCAGCATCTGTTCCTGATTCTGTGAAGGCCGAGCTTTTGCAGCGAATCAGATCATTTCTAGCATCAACTGCCACTTGATATTGTTAGCAATACAAGTCGGCAAACTTCCCACTTTCCTTCTGAAGATGCATTGGTTCTGTGGAAGTTTGTTGGAAGTCTATTTCCGGTAAATGCTTAGCAATGACTGGCCATATCTTGGAAATGCAAACACATTTTCAGGATTGGAGTCACAACTTATGTAATCGAAGATTGCTGGAAATTAGATGTTTCAGGTGCTTCTAGAGCCTTTACGATGCACATGTATACCATATCATATCATGTTTATGAGTTTGGAAGTTATGTTGATCCAATCAAATATCAATCATTCAAAGACATTACAGTTTCCTTCTTTCTTTCTTACTTCTTGCCATACGGGTGGTACATTAAAATTTTGTTATGCTGTTCATTTATACACAACCAAAGAAGAAACGACAATAGCCGAAACCCCCCAAAAAAAAAAGGATACTAACATTTGGGTTTATGAAATTTCATAATTTTACAAACAATAGTGAATTTTTACGCTTGATGTTTGCCTTTGAATGAGTAGTTTTAATTTTATTACTTTGATAATTTATTTCAAGGTAATAATGTTAGGCCTCTTGAACACCTGATAGTAATATAAATTATGCTAACGATTGAAATGTATAATAATATTTTTAAAAATTACATAATTTATTATTTGTCGTTTAAAATATTTAATAATATTCGTTTAAAAATAAAGACATTCAAAAATACCAAACTTAAAAGGTAATTAATTTTATAAAATAAATTAATTATTTTAAGTAATTCATCAAATATTTTTTTTATTTGACGAATTAGATATTATACCAGTAAAAAATTATTTCAAAGCTTAAAATTTTTACGGGATTAATATTTATAAACTATTTATAATATTACTAAAAAGAAAATAAATTAATTAAGTAAATAAACTGCGTAGGAAATTTGAACAAACAAGAGAGCCCTTGCATGGATTCTGCTGATTTAAAAGAGTGAGTTCGACTTAAACTGGCATTCAATTTCTTTCTTAAAAAGATGGTATTGCACGTGAGACTGGGTATCACGTGTGACCTCAGCCTCGATTAAGTGTTTGTAGTATGACCTCGAGGTCGTATTGCATCACTTCGTACGAGGTTTTATTGACAAGGAGCACCAGTGAGGCTACTATAATCACTTGCTGTTTTCAGCAAAACCCGCCGTCTTTGTTCGAAAACTCAGATGTGGACTTCTCCCATAGTGATTTCGATCGGCTCTTGTTGTTTGAACACAATTGGAAAACAGCCGAAACCCGTTAAGCCGAAGACGCTCTTGATGACGAGGTTAGTATTTTCACCTTCGTAGCTTCTTAACTCTTTGTATAACATTAATCATTTGTTTATACGGTTCTTTTCTCGTCTGTTCTTCGTGTTTTTACTTCCTTTTGTACTGTTTAAAATTGCTTCATCAGATCCGCTAGACGATTACTTAGTGTTCCTTCGAAACAGTTGTGTAATCACAGCTGATAAATGTTGGACTTAGCGCCTATGATGGGCTGTCCTAATTCAATCCAAACTAAGAGAAGCAACTGTTGAGAATAGTTGTCTTTGTTCACTTAATATAGAAATGGTGCTTGTTTTTCATTCTTTTAACGAGGAAAAAAATAAAAGAAACATTAGAGAGAAAAACAGAGAGGTCATTTACATTGTGAATCAGAATTCTTTTCAAGTACCTAATTGAATTCAAGGCTGTGAATCTATTCAATGTAAATATTTTATCTTTATTTAAGTTCCGTCTCAATGTGACAGAATCCGACGTTGAATAGGAAAGGAATATTTTTAAACTTTATAAGGGTGAGTTTTTTATACCCTAATGGACATGTGTTTTGAGGAGAAAGTAATGATTTAATCCGTGACAAGTAGTATCAGAGCTAAACTTATTCGAATTTCAATATTTTAACTAAGTATTCACGTGTAATGAACGTGTCCATAAAGGGTTCATAAATCTTGAGGTAGAGTAGAACGGGCATATAGGGAGCCTCACTGTGACGAAGGCGTCACAAAATTAGGTAAGAGAGAACGTGACAGAATCTCATATTGGATAGGAAAGGAATATTCTTGGGTTTTATAAGAGTAGGTTCTACACATCGCAATGGATATGTTTTTTGGGAAGAAGGTAATGACCTAACCTGTGACAAGTAGACACTAAATCTTATTAGAGTTCACTCACTCTTCCACTAATTTTTTTATTAATGCATTGTTATTTTTATGCATTATTTACATGCAGAATCTTCTCTTTAAGTGTTATTATACTATCATTTCTCTGTATTTTTTTTCCTTGTTATGCAGAATTTGACGAGTGGGGAGAAGCATTGCTTGAATTGTCTCAATTTGAAAGTGTTTCAGATTCAAAGAAGATGATAAATGGTTTTTTTTCCCTTTTTAGTAATTCAAATTATCTGGCTGGTAATGTGATGTTCATTCCATTTTTGTTAATGGAATGAATTATATTTGTTTATAGATGCCATTTTGAAATTGGTAGAGGCTTTGATTATAAATCCTGCTAAGCATTACATTTTATGGTGCCTGGGAAATGCTCATACCTCCTGTGGGTTTTTGACTCCCGATTTTTCTGAGGCAAAAGATAATTTTTATAAGGTGCCGGGATTTTTCCAAAGAGCAGCAAATGAGGTATTCTCTTAAGTTCTCAAGCTATGAAGATTTATGCTTATGCTTTTTGAATGTATAGAATCTGTTATAAGTTTAATAGCAGCGGAATTGATTGCTGTAGGACCAACTAATGAGATATATCAGAAGTCTTTAGAAATCAGTACTAAGGTATGGTTTTCCCACTCATTCTTTTTTTTTTGGTTCTGTCTGAATATATATAGGTCTTGGTTTTGAGATCAATATATGTCAATGGTTAATCTAGTTGAATTTACCTAGTAATTGATTGACAAGTTAAATTATAAGCTTGAAGGAATTATTTATTTATTTTTTTTGGTGACATTCTCTTATTCTAAATCTCTTCGCATGATGTGTTAATTTCTTAACATTATTATTGCTGCTGCTGCTGCTGCTGTTGTTGTTGTTGTTCTTTTGGTTGGAGAAGTGGTTATGTTTAGCATGTTATGAACTTTGTAGGATGATCAATGTTTTGTTAGGAATTGGGGTCAAATATCAACATCTAAATTGAATAGGTTGGGTTTTTATGAAAATTTTGAAATTCATGGCAGCTTATAGCATAAAATTTTGAAGGTTTTCTTACTAGTTTCCACCTTAACATTCATCTTGTATAATATGAGTTGACTGGACATGGCTAAAAGGAGGAGGGTTGGCAATTGCCACAACCTCATAAGCTACAGACTTCAATCTAAGTGTTGAATAAGAAGGATGAGTGCTAGAATTGCATATAAGTTCTTCATGAATTAGTGATTAAATAAACAGTCTTTAATGCCTCTTCACAAACTGAATTCATCAATTATTATGTCTTCTTGGGCACCAGAATTGCACATGGAGATTCATAAACGAACTAGCCAACAAGCCCAGAGTGGGGGATCTTCTGCTTCTTCTCCTGGACAGGTATGCTTTCTAGAATGTTGTGGTTTTCCTAGTGGAACCAAAACTAATTACTTGCATCTTCACAGGCAAATTTTGCATATATGGTAGCAAAAGTGAAACATGTCTTTGTGGTCACCTTAATTAGGAGTAATCTCATGCTGATTAGGCAGCAATTTCTCATCTTTGTGATGTTCTCGTTGTTGTTTTCCCTCTTTAATCTGTATATTTTTCTTAAATTGTTTATTTATTTTGTTGTGTCCATCATTTCTTTCTCCAAGAAAGCATGTAGGATCTTTCCTCGTTGGATGGAATTACTTCACATAAATAAATGCATATATCGGTTTGAGCATTGGTTGACTGCCACAGACACTTTATTTGAAGGCATTGGAGGTTCTGTTCATCAGTGGGTATTATGTTGATAACACTTGTATATGAAATTGTTTTTGAACCATCATTTTCTTCTATCAAGTCAAAAGGAGGGAAACAGGAAAATCTCGGGGTGGAAAGCATTCTCTACATTTTCTCTAAAATTCAAACTTATAGCTGATGGAACTCAAATAGATTTTTTTTTTTTTTGGTTCCCAATTCACATGACTCTCATACCCGTGTTCTCCCATCAGTCTTTGTTTATAATCTCTGAAGTGATAAAAGAAAGTAAAATTATTTGAACTGTATACTGGAGACGTCAGATGCTATTATCAGGCAAAGGGCATATTGCTGTAGATTTATACATCATTGTCATATCCTAGAAATGTCAAAAATGAGAGGATATATCGGAGAGCTTATGCGCATATTCTTGTTACCTTTGAATGACTTAATTTTGAAATAATCCGTCTTTTGTTTCTCTTGCAGGTTTTCTCTAAATTGGTTTGTTTTATTTCAGAGTTCCAAGAAGAAGAGTGGTGATTTAAAGTATGACATATTTGGATGGATAAGCCTTGCAGTCAGAATTGTTGCATGGGTGGGAACGGCAGAGTCCCACATTCCTCCACGTCCTGCAAGATAAGCTTTTACATACAACAACTTTGAGATAATTATAGGTGCCCTTTTAGGAAAGGATTTGCCAAGACATGAAGATATTGACTAGTGCCTATGGAATGTTACTGTGTGTTGATTTTAATTCCCTTATTCATTTGGTTAGGATGATTACTTTTGACACACCTTGTTGCAATCTTCATCTTATTTAATTCAAAATAGCTGCCAATGGCAAATATTTGCCTTGTAGGCTTTGTTAGTGATTTGTATGCGTAGTCAGTCTGTTTGGCTTATCTTTGATCATTTATGGCTTGTTCTTTTAAGGTCACACTATTTTTGCTGGCTTTTAGAGGATGAAATGTCTTTGGTTTCATTTAAACTACTCTACCTTTTCAATTATATCCAATAATTTATGGGATTTCCCAAGAAAGACGTAGATCACTTGGCAAAATTTGAGTTAGTAAAATTCATTATATTCTCCTTAATTTTGAATATCAGGATAATTCTATTTTCATGCAATTGTCAGTCCTCTTAGTTAATATAGGTCAAAAACCTTCACTGAGTCAAGTCTACTCTGAAGATATGCACTTTCTGCCACTTTGTAATCTGCGACTCCTAGAAGACAAAGAAAACAGGAACTTTTGTATCCATGCTGATGATTGGCATCCCTTCTAATTCCCCTACTCATGTTAAGCTTAAAAATAAGTAAAACCCTTCAGTTGAGATGGGAAGTTTGGAACCATTTCTGATTTTCTGATGGAGTAATAATTTTGTTTAATATATTTGAACCTGGGATTAAAAAAAAATGGAAAAGAAAGTTATGTATGATATTGTTTTTCCTTTAGGCCAGGAGAATGTTGAATCACAAATTTCTGTATGAATTTGTTTTCCAGCATTTTAGAAACTCAATGAACATTTGAATGGTAAATCCTTTTAAAGTTGTCTGCAGTTTAGGAAGTCCCATACAATGAGATCTGGACTTAGGCTTCCTCAAGCAGATCTCTCACTTTTGGTCCATTTGTGGTTATTTTTTTGCCTTTAATGAACAACTGGCAATTTTTTTAGATTTTCAGAAATAAGTTACTTCTGAATGATCATGAATGGGAGCTTCGGTCTATGATTTATGTTACTATTATGCTGCTTATAGGGTTGCTGTGGTTTCTTTATAGATGCATTTTAGATTTTCTTTTAAGAGTTTTTTAGGGAAGAAGGTGAGTATTAGTGCATAAATGTTGATTTGGAGTGTTTCAGTTGGAGGGTAATGGCCCATCGTGAGTGACTATAATGTGTGAGGAGCTCTGGGAACAACTTGCATTTCCTTCCTAGATGTTACATTCTTGCTCTAATCCACTTTATTGCCTGTAGTTCCATTGCCAAATGGACTTTACCTTGTTATAATAACGTGTCCATGTTACTTGCCCTGTTATAGTCATCTAACTCATATTACCTGGGCCATTCTTCCCAATCTTTCAATTGGTTGTTTCCCAATGCTTGAGCAATGTGGTGGATTTATTAAATAATGATGGATATCAAACTAATTCTCTAGTGTTAAGAAATTATATTGGCTGTGTTTTTTATGCATCATATTATCCACATTATGGATATATGACCAATAAACCACCCCCGACCAGAGAAAGGAAAAAAAAAGTCTTAATTCTTGCTGGAAAGAGTTTTTATAAATTCATTGCAAACAGAAAAGAGCTGTTCCTAGGCATTCTGAAAATTCGTAGGCCAGAGGTCTGCCTGTGATCTGAAAGCTTCTCATCTCATTTGTACCCTGTATGCAAATCGTCATACATGTTATGAAACAAATAACACATATTTACACAATTACATGGTTTGGGTGTGGGCATATTGGGTCCCTGCTGTTTAATTTGCATGTGCTATGTTTCTGTGTTGTTATATTGTTTCCTTTGGTATTCCTGAATGATGACTGTTATATAGTACGTAAGGCTGGTGCACTGTTACATACCGGTGCAAGATGCACTTTATGATCTATCTAAAAGTGCAATGGCAGGCCATGTTGATCTAAAAGTGGACTGTGCTAGATTTCTTACATTCATCATTATATTATATACTTAAAATTGTTTATGTTATCTGTCTCTTGCGCAAATTTCATTATGTTCTGTAACTTGAGCATCCCAATGTAGGGGAATCTTGTTGGGAAAGTTTTACCTAGTATTCTGCTGCAGCATTGTTTTTGATGGATTTTTCTTGCATATGCCTTCAATATGCCCTTGATTAAATTATTCCGGTCATAGGTAAGACAGATAGACCATGTTTGGTGACAGCCTGTGAACATTGGGTGTAAGATAATTCAAGTTTGGAGTTAAGTATCTGGTGATGACATTGTATGCTGTCGAGCCCGATGATGCTTAATTCTCTTAGTGTTTGACCTTGTCCCCTCTTGTTTTTAAGAAATCTTGTTGACACCTCTGGGGAGACTTTTCTAGCTACCATGGTAATTATTCAACCTAGTTGTCCTAGGATTCATTAGAGCATATCTACTGATTTCCTACAAAAGTGCAAAACTCTTTTAGAATGACACGTATTGCTGCCATGTGTATAATATTTTGATTACACCCATTGATAACCAAAGATATAATTTTCTTGTTTAATTATCTATTGGATTCTTTTGAGGGTCCATTTATGCAGCTGGTTTGGTACTCGTGTCCTTATGCTTCTGCATTTTTCCTCAATTATTTTATTTTCTTGTGATCCAGAAACTGTCTAGGTTCTACTTGATTTTAACATTTCAGACCATTGCCACTTAAAAGATTCTAACATTATCAACTTACATACTGTAATACAGTGATTAATCTCATGGATTTAGTTTAGTTCTGTTATTTCAGCTCTGCTGTTTGGTAATTGCTCTTTCATTGAAAGTTGATTTAGAATCTTTTTTACATTGCTTTGGCTGGCAGCCAGAGCATGTTTCAAAAACTTGGAGATTTGATTGGCTTGACTGGTTAGAGCATACAGAGAAGCGTGGAACATTTAAGGCTGTATATTATTGAGATTATACATCTATGTAAAATCAAAGATGTTGCATCTAATATTTTATGTAACACCTCAGTCAGAATCAGGATAATTTTGCTGCAGGAGGCCCACCACTTTCTTCTCTTGGCATGAAGTGGTGGGTAAGCTGGCAGATTCCTACTGGACACCTTTTTTTAGTGGGAAGAAATCTTACCAGGCAAAAGAATTGTGGGAATTGAGTGTTTTTTTTTTTTTTTGGCAATATGTACAGGTTTTGATGTGTGGATGTTGGGAAGTAGTATGATAATGTTAAGGTTAAAAAAGGCTAACAAAGCACTCCACTTTGTATAGCCTTTGTGGTTTTCTTCCAGGGGATGCGCCCAGAAGGTTGTAACAGGGTAATATTTTATGCTGCAAAGACCCCCAGCTTTTGCATCTTTTAAATTCCCGCTCTTCAATTGGCTCCTTTTGGGTGAGTCTCTTTGTTATTTATTTTTATGTTTATTTTCCTAAAGTTTCTTTTAATTTAAATATTTAACTCTACAGGGCCTTTGATTTTGTGGTATCTTCCTCAATTAGTTGTTAGACTTCAGTTATATAGGACTAATTGCTGTGTTAATATTTTCCTCCAGAAGCATAATGGCAGGTCATGTGGATCTGAACAGTGGACTGTGCTAGATTTCTTACATTTGTCATGATTTTATGTACTTAAAATTGTTTATGTTATCTGTCCCGTGCATAAATTTTATAATGTTCCGTGACTTGAGCATCCCAAATGTAATGTAATCTTTTTGGGAAAGTTTAACCTAATATTCTGCTGCAGCATTGTTTTTTGATGGATTTTTCTCACATATGCCTTCAATATGCCCTTGATTATATGGCAGTCACAGGTAAGACATATACCACATGTTTGGTGACAGGCTGTGAACTTTGGGTGTAAGATAATTCAAGTTTGGAGTTAAAATATCTGGTGATAACATTATATGCAGTTGAGCGCGATAATGCTTAATTCTCTTAGTTTTTGACCTTGTCCCCTCTTGTTGTTGAGAAATCTTGTTGACCATCTGGAGAGACTTTTCTAGCTACCATGGTAATTATTTCAACCTAGTTGTCCTAGGATTCATTAGGGCATATCTACTGATTTCCTACATAAGTGTAAAATGCTTTTGGTAATAAAGCAATGACATTTCTTAAAGTAAATATTTTATGCCATCCTTGCCTTCTTTCTGGCTTCTGCTCTGGTGGTATCCAGTCGTTTCGGCAATGTTGATATTTCCTCTTTTAGAATGACACGTATTGCTGCCATGTATATAACATTTTGATTACACCCATTGATAACCAATGATATAATTTTCTTGTTTAATTACCTATTGGATTCTTTTGAGGGTCCATTTACGCAGCTGCTTTGGTACTCTTGTCCTTATGCTTCTACATTTTTCCTCAATTATTTTTATTTGCTTGTGATCCAGAAACTATCTAGGTTTTACTTGATTTTAACATTTCAGACTATTGCCACTTAAAAGCTTCTAACATTATTTCAGCTCTGCTGTTGGGTAATTGCTCTTTCATTGAAAGTTGATTTAGAATCTTTTTTACATTGCTTTGGCTGGCAGCAGGAGCATGTTTCAAAAACTTGGAGGTTTGATCTTGACCGGTTAAAGAATACAGAGCAGCGTGGAACATTTAAGGCTGCATATTATTGAGATTATACATCTATGTAAAATCAAAGATGTTGCATCTAATATTTAATTTAACGTCTCTGTCAGAATCAGGATAATTTGGCTGCCGTAGGTCCACCGCTTTCTCGTCTTGGTATGAAGTGGTGGTAAGCTGGCAAATCGTGTTGGATGCCTTTCTACTAGTGGAAAGAAATCTGACTGGGCCAAAGCATTGTGGGAATTGAGTGTTTTTTTTTTTAATAATATGTACGGTTTTTGATGTGTGGATGTTGGGAAGTAGTATGATAATGTAAAAGTAATAAAAGCTAACAAAGCATTCCACTTTGTATGGCTTCTGTGGTTTTCTTCCAGGGGATGCACCCAGAAGAATCTAAGAGGGTAATATTTTATGCTGTGAAGATAACCCAGCTTTTGCATCTCTCAAATTCGTGCTCTTCAATTGGCTCCTGTTGGGTGAGTCTTTTTTTTTTCTTTTTTTATGTTTTATTTTCCTTAAGTTTCTTTTAATTTATCTCTGCAGGACCTTTGATTTTGTGGTCCTTTCCTCCAATTGTTGTTAGTCTCCAGTTATATAGGACTTAGTGCTGCGTTAAATATATTCCTATAGCCATGCTTTATGCAAAGTAGTCTCTGTAATCCAGCCGTAAGAGAAAGTAAGAATTTGCGGGAGAATAGGTGTCCACGCATTCCTGATTATATTAAATATTTCATAACTCATGGTTATCCACCATGATAAGCCGATTAAGTTGTTCAATGTATCTTATTGTAGTGGCCCGCCCGATTGAAAATTTCTTTGTTAATTGAAGATACGCTGTGAATAAGGATGGGAATGTTGGTTGTGGGCAGATTTGAGATTGTTCAGTCGTAGTTGGTGGAGTTTCAAATAATTGGAGGGGTCCTACAAGGGATGAACCCCTCCTTGTCAATTGTCACCATTAATCCGTAGGCTTTCTTTCCGCTTACTTTAAGGATACGTATCAAAGAAACGCAGGAAGAGTCTTGAGACACAAATTTGAGCAAATCTTATTGTCTTTTTCCGTCTTGTAAGAGTTGAAGATACGAATTTCTTTACATGTGGGATGAATTCTGCTTAATTTGAATGTCTTCCTTTTGGTGTCATAATGACATCCTCGCATCCTTCAATGCTAATATAGTAGATTAAAGAATTTCAATCGTTCTTTAAAATATATATATATATATATTCAAATAAAAATTTTATTGTATGTTAAATTTTTTTATGATACACTTGTTGGAACAGTGACCATCTCAAATAAAAAGTATTTTACTAGGGTTTGCGATTATCATTGGAGAAATAAACACATTATAGACCCACCCACTTCCTCTTATGATTAATTTGAGGATTGGTCGAGGATTTTACAGGATCATTGTGATCGAGATAAGATAAGTTAAGACCCACTTTCCTCGTGATAAAATAACAATGCCGTCATGGCATTGGGAGTTGGCAGGATTTTAATATCCTATTTTTCAAGTAATAATCCAGGGGAGGGAAAACAAGAAACTAAAATTACTACATTGGGTTTTGAGTCTGGTGAGAAAGTTTCATAGGTTTGAATGTCTTTTTTCCTGTTAGCGTCAAGCATAGACCTCAGGCTACTGCCTTTTGGGGCACGTAATCAAACGTGTCTTGTGCACATCAAATTCTAACCAGTTCATCGTGCGGACATGTTGACAACCAATATTCTTGAGAAGTACTGTTGATGGTTACTGTTCATCTCTCCTTTGCGTTTGCCGCATGCAAATTTGACGCGTCTTCGAAGAATCTCGTCCCAAAACTAAAAAGGGAAATTAAGAGAAATTTTTTTTTATTAATTTCTTTTAAAACATGTTTTGATTCCATTGGCTTGGTTTCTTTTTGTGGGTTGTCTTCCTCTAATTTCGTGGGCGCTTCCAAATTTATGCCCCAACAAGATTATGGCTATGCCGCACATTGCTTGGTTCAGATTTAGGCAAAAAAAAAAAAAGATATTCCACCACACCCAACTAGCAGCACATCAGCCTGTTACCTCTCAACACGACTATAGCAGCCCGTGCTTCTTTTCATTACTCCAGCCTTTTTGTCATTTCTCGTCCCACTAATATTATCTACAATGGCCAATTGCATGCTTATTTTTTGCAGAGAGGTCTGGCCCAGAAAGATGGAGACACAAACAGAAAGTATGTATAATTTTGAAAAAACTTTATCTCTTGTTTTGTACATTATTACTCTTTATAGTTTAATAATGCCAGCCATGTTGTATAGGCTGCAACGTTCTGCTTGATTCTCCAGTCAAACAATGTTTATTGAACCCCACACACCCAACTTATTAAATAAAATTAACATTAAAATATGAAAAAATATGTTTCACAAGACTGAATTCGGATATAATTAATATTGAATCGTTATAACTTTAAAATTGTAATGACCGTGAGATAAAATAATAGACTATCAATATTATTAAATATTTTTTAATTTTGTTTTTAAAATTAAATAGAAATAAATTGTAGTTTTTCAGTTATGTTATGCACTGTCTGAAAAATATATTTTCCTAAGATTCATGGACAATTGTGAAGATTTTTCATTAGTTAATAAATTCATTAAGAAAGAAAATATTGAAGAGGAGATAATTGATTCTCAGAAATAAATGGACCAAGATAGTTAGCTTTTGTTTAGAGGGTTGATGTGTAGAGTGACTCTTAGGTAGAACAATTCTACTATGTCTGTAATTATAGTAAGTTAATTTAATTAATAGAATAATATATATATATATATATATTTACTATTGGTAGGTAAAAAAAATTAATAAAAAATTTCATAAATTTCTCTTATCGTATTAATTAAATAGTGAGATATCTTATTGACTTTTTTTCATTTCACCACTAATGAATATACTTCTTTTATTTTATTAATTGAATGGTCTTATCACGTCAGTAATACTGACGTAATAGGATTGTACTACCTAAAAATTTTTATTATCTGTTTTGGACAATCAAAGTACTACTTGCTTTTTAATTCTTAATGATTTGTTATTGAAGCCAACCTTCATGGATTTTTTTTTACAAAAATAACTTAATTTTTGTGTCATTTTATATTTATAACTTAAATAAATAGTTATTTATATTTGATACCAAATAGTGGTGGTGATGGCTATTTCGTTTCTATATATATTTTTTATATTTTTGTCGAAAAATTTTTTTCTCAATAATTTTTGTTGAGCAAAATATAATCTCAATAAAATTTATTGAGATTTTAATAAATATTTAAAATTTTGATGAAAAAATATGAGACAAAATAGTTATTAAGTGAATATTTAACCTTAAATATAAGACATTAGTTATTCAAACTATAAATATAAAATAACTTAAAAATTGAATCATTTTTCTGGTACAATTTTCACGCACAGTACTAACCAGCCCAAAATTTTCCGCGGGACGAGGAACACCCAAATTCCAGTGTGCAAATATAATCTCAATTTCCAGCTTACCATGTTAGCTAGCAGCTATCATTGATGGTAGCATTAGCTTGAAAAGTTTCATTGTCAATCACTTTAAAGTACAATTTACATTGTAATTAAGCTTTGCTTTGAGTGTAAACCTCAATAATTAATCAGGGTTAGCAAAGTAACCACATATGTTTAACTAGGGATTACTTTTCCACGTCCTATATAAACAAACCATCCCACATGCGATCTTCTCACGAGAGACGTCCATCTCTAGACAATTCTATTAGCTTTCGATAAGCTTAATTTCTCCGTTTGATCATCAATCTCTTCCGGTTTCAATTTTCATAATGAAATTTTATTACATGCTGTTCTTCACCCTGTGTTTCATAGTCCTTTGTTTCTCAAACACAAACACGACTCCGTGGCCTTTCACTCTCTTTTTAATTTCATCTTTCTCCCTTTTCCCTCTCTTTCTAAGCTTTTGCCTGATCCCCGGAGGCTTTGCATGGAGAAACCATCGTCAAAACTCTGCACAACTTCGTGGCCCAGTTGGCTGGCCTGTACTTGGCTCGTTGCCGCAAATGGGTTCTCTAGCTCATCGTAAATTAGCCACAATGGCAGCTTCATTGGGTGCAAACAGGCTCATGGCATTCAGTCTTGGTCCCACGCGTGTGATAATCAGTAGCCACCCAGAAACAGCGAAAGAAATCCTTTCAGGTTCTTCATTTGCAGACCGTCCTGTCAAAGAGTCAGCTCGTTCGCTGATGTTCGAACGCGCCATTGGCTTTGCTCCTTCGGGGAAATACTGGCGCCACCTGCGCAGAATTGCCGCCAACCACATGTTCTCCCCTAGGAGAATCTCCGGTCTGGAGGAGCTAAGACAACGTTTAGCTGATGAAATGTTGGTGAAGGTGGACATACAGATGGTGGAGAAAGGAGTTGTGACACTTAGAGCGATATTGCAAAAGGGATCTCTGAGTAACATACTAGAGAGTGTGTTGGGAAGTTCAGTATGCTTACATAAGCAAGAGCTAGATGTTATGGTGAAAGAGGGATATGAACTAATCGCACAATTTAACTGGGAGGATTATTTTCCTGTAAGGCTGCTAGATTTGCATGGAGTAAAAAGAAGGTGCCATAAATTGACGGGTAAGGTTAAAACAGTTGTAGGGAAAATTGTTGAAGAAAGGAAAAGAGATTGTGGAGAATTTAATGGAGGAAATGATTTTCTTAGTGCTTTGCTATCCTTGCCCGAAGAGGATCAGTTGAGTGATACAGACATGGTGGCTATATTGTGGGTAAGGACTCTCTCTCTCATATCTAGCCTGCCAAATATCTGAAATCTACAGTTGAAAAGATCATTTCAAAATCTCTGACTTTGTTCATGTGTTTTTTGTTTTTAATAATGATTATTAAAAGACGACGGGTCTCTCATTTTCTTTTCTTTTCTTTTCTTTTCTTTTCCCCGTGTGCCTAACATGTCTTTTCTTGTCGGTTCGCCTGCTTCCCTTTCGAATTTTTAATACTAATATTGAGTGGCTATCCTTGGGTAATAATAAACGTAGGCTTAGATACAGATATTCCAGACATATTCTCTAGTTTTCATCTCACGGAGACCTCTCACCAAACCCCTATTCGTTGACTAGTTAGTCAATCTTTTTTTGACTTGTTCAATGAACCAATAATGTTCTATACTTCTAAGGTTGACCAAAATAGATTCCACCTCATATGACCACGTCAACAAGTTATCTCATCCCGTCCACTCTAATAACTTCGATAAGATGTTTGTTTTTATAATAAAATTAATAAATATGAATTAAATTTAAATATTTATTTATTTATTTATTTTTGTCCAAATTACAGGAGATGATATTTCGAGGAACAGACACGGTGGCCATACTGCTTGAATGGATCATGGCCAGGATAGTACTGCACCAGGACATTCAAACAAAAGTTCAACAAGAAATAGACACGTGCGTTGGCCCTGACAGGCACGTGCAGGATTCTGATATCCCCAATCTTCCTTACCTCCAGGCCATAGTGAAAGAAGTTCTCCGAATGCACCCTCCGGGCCCATTACTCTCGTGGGCCCGCCTGGCCATTCACGATGTCCACGTAGACAAGGTCTTTGTGCCAGCTGGCACGACTGCAATGGTCAACATGTGGGCCATCACACATGACCCAACCATCTGGAAGGACTCCTGGGCCTTCAAGCCCGAAAGGTTCATTGAAGAGGATGTGCCAATCATGGGCACGGATTTAAGGCTAGCGCCATTTGGGTCGGGCCGCAGGGTTTGCCCCGGCAAGGCACTTGGCTTAGCCACCGTGAACCTGTGGCTCGCCCGACTTCTCCACCAATTCAGGTGGCTTCCGGCACAGCCCGTCGATCTTTCTGAGACACTGAGGCTTTCTCTTGAGATGAAGAAACCACTGGCATGCTGCGTGGTTCCCCGTTTGACAAGAGTATAAAAAAGTATGCAT
The DNA here is from genome assembly GCA_032401905.1 of Swietenia macrophylla. NCBI lineage: Eukaryota > Viridiplantae > Streptophyta > Magnoliopsida > Sapindales > Meliaceae > Swietenia > Swietenia macrophylla. Next base: position 5,872,476 of record CP135585.1, on the reverse strand, counting down.
ACAGATCACGTGTTATTTAATAAAATATCGCAACAACGAATGTGATTAGGAATGGACTAAACCTTGAACTCTCGATCCGAAAACGAGTACACGAGGATCCTAAACACTCTGAAATGTTGTTTCTAGTTTATGGTTTGAGTTTTTGGGACGATTGTTGTACTTACAATAATTTATGCAATAAAGTTGGGTATCTTTACAGCTAAAATATATGATGCGCCGCCATTAGTCAATGGTTAATTTTGTTTAGCGATTGAATGCTTGACATTTGCACGAAGAAGAGGATATTCCAAATAAAAATGCTGGCAATGTCCCACCATTTATCAACAAACACAACCTTAATTGCATACGACTAAGCACCCTATTTTGATTTTTGACCTATTATTACGAGTGTTTGATTCTGTATGCATTACACTTTAAAAAGATGAAGTTGTCATCTTGTCATAATTGTTTTGTTTCAAGTAAAGGGTAGTGATAAATTAAGGTGGGGGGAAATGTTCCTTAAATAGAAGGGAAATGGGTGAGATATAATCATATACTTACATGATATGATATGAAACTAAAGCCATGGCCCTAAAGTTTCGGCTTTATAAAGATCCAAATCTCATTGATATTTGCTTTGCTTTTTGTTCTCTCCTTACAGCTTGAAAGGCAAACTCCTTTCCACGCAAACACAGGCACAGCCGAACTTACTTTAAATTAACAAGTAAATGCATTGCAAATGCACCACATATCTGGCATCTGATTGATCTGGGACCCCCAACGTAGCATCTTAAAACTCACCCACTGTCTTCTTTTAAGACATGCTCCTGCTCCTGCTCCTGCTGTGCCATTTATCTACCCCTCATGAGTTTAACGTCATTGGAATCCACTCCACATCCTTTGCCATTAAGACATCCATTCTATCCAATGTCTTTATGTCCGTGTGTCTATATTTTTTGTTTTTCAATTATATAAATATTTATATTCGATCATGAGGATGAGCAATCCAATTGGAAAATTCAACCAACTTACCAAAATCAATGGATTTTGACACTTCGTGCGGTTTAGACTAATTCCTATTCCTTGGATTTAACTTTAATTTTTTTTTAAAAAAATACTGATATTACATCAAAAATAATTATTAAGGGTTAAACTCATTTCTCCTATTTAATTTTAAAGTAGAAAATTCAATTAAATTATTTTAAATTTGGATATATAGGATATATATGTATATATATATATATATTATATTTTATAAAATTTAAAATAATTAATATAAAATTTAAAAATTATAATAAATAAATTAAAATAAAATAATTAATACAAAAATTAAAAAAATTTGACTATCAATAGACAATACACACTTTATGCCATTAAAAATATTTATAAAAAAACAAAAAAACAAAACTTGTGTTTGGTGATAATGCTAATGCAGATATTATGAAGCGTACAATGACTAGTCGAAACATGACTCGTTTCATTGTCACTCTCATTGGTGTCAGTGTCATATTCATTATTAATGATTTAACACAACTAATGATAAGGACAATGCATTTTTTTTATTAAACAGTGGTTTGTGAGTAAAAGAATAATCAAGAAACAAATCATTATTTTAAATTGATCGATCCGCATGTCGTTTTTGTAAGTGCATTTCACAAGTGTCCTCCATGGCGGCGAGATTAAAAGAATAAAAAGCAACTGATTTGATAGATTAGACGACACAAAAATGCTGGTTCTTTAATGGATTGTTGTTAATGTTCATTTAATGTCAATCAACTGGTACTGACATAGACTCCCACTTCAAGAACCGGTCGGGATTGAATTCCTATGTGACAACTGGTTGGGCCGATGGAACTTTAAACCGGCCCAGTGTCTAGCGGATCACAAATCAAAACCATTAGTCCGTTGTTAGTTCAAATCGTTTTGAGGACAGAGCGGGACACAGGAGCTTCTGTGCGATTCTTCGCAAGGCCAAGTTGAATTTCCCCACGAGGCTATTGAGAGATTGACAAGGTTAGAGAGAACTTTACGACAACCCCTTACACCTTTTGTAATTTATCTAAAAGGTCCTCATGGGATTTATAAACGTACACCATGAGGTGTTGTAAGTTAAGAGTGTCCTACCTATTTTTCTTAAAATTTGAAAAAAAAATTATATATAAATATAATATTTTTAAAAATAACAAAAAAAATACTTTTTAATAGTAAATTTGTTATTTTTAATTACTATTTATTAATCAAAATAATAAAATAATTAAAATAATTTAATCTTTTATTTATTTATTAGTTTTTATATTATTTATGACTATTTTTACATGCTTTTGAGATATAAAAAAATTATACTAAAATATATATTTTGTGAACACTAAAAGGGAGTGTTCTTTAAATACAAAATGTATTGAGATTTGAAAACAAAACGTGTCAAATAAAAAAATAAATAAATAAAAAAATTATTAAAAAAATAATTAGATTCGAGATAAAATATATCATTATAAAATACATAAAACAAAACAATATAAATATAACTTACTAAATTTTTTGTTATAAATTATACTAAAATTTTAATTATTTTTATTCACTTTCGTCTCGAAGAAACCCAATTACTATCATAATCTTTTTGATGAAACAATACTATACAGTGCATGATTGATTAAAATATTAATAAAATTTATTCTTAATAAATAAATAAATAAATACGGATTAGAAATATCACAAAATATAAATATATTTTTTAAATACTTATTTTTGAATTTAAAACTAAATTTTAAAATTTTGTAATGTATTATATTACTTTTGACGAAACAAATTCTAATGCTCAATTCTAGGTAGACATAAAAAATAACATATTTTTTTGTTACATAAAAAAAATTATATTAACCACAAATGTGAAAGTATTTTTAGTTAATTTTAGAAGAAATATTAATTTATACTAATTTTTATAAATAAAAGTACGTGAAAAAAGTTTTATTTGTTAAATATAGATAAATAAAATTATTTTATTAGTATTTTCTTATTTTGGTTAGTTGGTGATTGGAAGTTGGGACATTCTCCATCTGGAGATGGAAACCAAGAAAGAGGCTAATGGAAGAAATGCTTCTAGGGAGCATGCCATCCTATGTTTTCAAGAGCTGCAAAGAAGGCATCTGAAAAGTTGCAGAAAAGAAAGCTACAGAGCTAATTTCTTCTTTCTCCGGTACGCTTTCTTCTTCCTTCTGCTTATTGTTCTATGTTTCGATTCTGGGTTATGCACGCTTAGGTATCTTGCCAATTCTAACGTTTATTGTAGTTTACTTAGATGTGCATAATTATATCAATGCCTGTCTCGGCCTCTTGTTTAATTGTGCTTAGCTTTGTTCATAATGAGACGGAAACAAGCTAGCTTCGTTCTCTCATGTACTATGTTCTATAATAAGCCATCGAAAGAGATTTCACCAAAACGATCAGCAGTAGTACACTTTAACGAATTATTGTGTGAATCAATGCGTTTTAAATTTGTAGAGAAAGAGAAATAATAGTTGTTTAGGGTGGGCCCCCGAATAATAACGGAATTGAACAAATTCGTGTACTTTCACTTGTCCTCGTCCTCCCGGTGGAGCACTCAGCGCTCCCCATTTTCAGGCCACGTCAACCTTCGATAATGTAAACACGCCTGTCGTTTGGATGAAACGACAGCGTCCGCCTTCGACCTATTTCATCACGCACAACGCATTTCTTCGTTAACCATGGTAGACTCCCCTTCTAACCATGGTTAGATTACGTAACGGTCTATAAATAAACCCAAAAGCGCGCCACTCTAATTCTTTTTTCATTCCAATTCGAATTTTCAAATCAAGCGTTCCTTGGTTTCTCTCCGATTTCTATTTCTCTTTCTCAGTAATTTTCCAATTCTCTCAAAAATCTCCAGCCATGGTGAGCCTAAAACTGTTTAACTTTATCATTTCTCGTTCATTTCACATATTCTTCGGTTCTCTGTACTTCAGCTGTTTATCAAACAATAACTTCTTAATCTCATTTTCCGTTAATTGTTTTTGTTTTCAGGTTGTTGCACAGAAAATGAAGGAAGCTGAGATCACCGAACAGGACTCGCTTCTTCTGGTAATCAACGATTCAGCATCCGATTGTTACTTTCAGAATTTCTAGTACCGATTAGCTCTATGAGAGAATAGAACTTGTTTGTTGCTTTTCATGCCAAAATTTTTTGATGATTGTATATTGTTTTACAGAAACATATATGTTTGACTATTTGGTGCTTTCTTGCACTTAATTTTCTATTTCCTCCGATTTTACATCACATGCTTAACGTCAAAATATCTCTTAATTGGTGTTTAATAAGTGATACGAGAATCAGAAGAAACATGTCGTGGATTGAAAATATAGATAAGATTTAGAAATTTTAAGCTGGCTTATATTAATTAGTAGAGTTCTGTTTTGCTATTTATCTATGAGAACATTCTCATTAGCTGATTGTGCATATACTAGATGATTGTGGACTGAAGATGAAGCTTGCAGTTTCTGTTCTTTGGTTTTTGTTCATTAATGTTTTTTTTTATGTTTATTTCCTAAGAAAAACTTGCCCCGCTTTTTGTGCTTGATTCAAATTCTGGTGAACAAAGAAATGGAATTTCTTAAATTTACCACCAGCTTACTAAACGTTGTTTGTGAAATCATTAACAAGTATGTGAAGCGCGCCGAATGATCTCATGAGATAAAATTCATGTCGTTTCTGGTAAATTTAATTTGAATTGAGCAGACAAGGAACTTGCTTCGTATTGCCATATTCAATATTAGTTACATAAGAGGCCTTTTTCCAGAGAAGTACTTCAACGATAAGTCAGTTCCTGCTTTAGGTAAGCTTGTTTTCTATTCTTATATCAGATTTTCTTTTAAATTTTGCTTGATAGTTTGAACATCGGATGCTAAAGTTTCCTTGAAATTACCTATAGAGATGAAGATCAAGAAGCTGATGCCAATGGATGCTGAGTCACGAAGACTGATTGATTGGATGGAGAAAGGTATGCAAATTAATTTCATCACTATATCAGATTATTTATTTTTCATCCAATTCTTTACTGAATTCAATTCGATTTGTTGTTTATAATTTTTTTGTCAGGTGTTTATGATGCACTGCAGAAAAAGTATCTGAAAACACTTCTGTTCTGTGTATGTGAAGCAACAGAAGGGCCAATGATTGAGGAATATGCTTGTAAAGCTTTTGGAACGCTTTGTATATCCTGCAGTGTGTTTTTGTTGTCTGATTGGTTACAGTAAAGTTGTGAAAATTTAACAGCTGATGACTGGCTAATGCCAGTTATTCGCCATGCAATATTTTTTCTGCTTGTTGAATTTAATTGTTATTTGCTCTCTCTATTTGTTTGTGGAACATTTTGCGAAGATTGATTAACTTAAACACGTCTCCCTTTGCAGTTTCTTTTAGTTACTCAGGTTCTGATAGCCAAGAGGTTTCAATGAATATCAATCAGACGGGAAACAAGAAAAATGGAGGAACATTCAAGTGTAATGCTACTGCAGAAATTACCCCCAATCAGATGAGGTAGTTAACCAAAATCCTATGTCAGATATGATTTTTACTTTCATTCCTGTATGTTTCAAAAATTTTTAGGAGTGTATTTTTTTTAATTCGTGATACTTTTCAGGAGCTCTGCATGTAAAATGGTCCGTACACTCGTTCAGTTGATGAGAACTCTGGATACAATGCCGGAAGAGGTACTTACTTGGAGGCTTGTTACGTCATATATTGCAAGTGTTTTAAACATCAATTTTGCTGGTCTTCTAACATGATCGAATTACGTTGGTGCTTTAACTGATGAATAATCTATTCCTTTGTTTCAGCGTACCATATTGATGAAGCTCCTCTATTATGATGATGTAACGGTATGCCCATTTATTTGATCCCTTCTTACCTCTTGGTTTTCTGCACTTATACTTGGGATTACTATTCTGATAATAACTGTTATAAAATTCGTTAGTTCGCTAGATATGAAGCATAAGAGATCCAATATAAACTTCTGTGCTGGCTGTTCTGTATTGTGTTGAGTTCGTATGTGTAGTTATGACAAGAGTGTTTCTGAGGAGTTGTATGCTTGGTAATGCATTTAAGGTAACGTGAAAATTTGTTGCATACAGATTCAATGCTTGGTGATGTATAAGAGGTGCATATTTGTATGCTTGTTTAACAAGTAATTTTGAATCTTTTGCATTTATAGTTCAAGAAAACATGTTAGGCTTTTCCTCTCTTTCCCTTTAAGTAATACATTTAAACAAGAAAAGTTTTGTAATATGAATATCCGACCTTACAGCCAGTTGACTATGAGCCACCATTCTTCAGAAGCTGCTCAGAGGAAGAAGCTCACAATCTGTGGACCAAATGTCCTCTGACAATGGAGGTTGGGAATGTCAACAGCAAGCATTTTGTGTTAGCTCTCAAGGCAAGGAATGAAAGTTTTGGGAAGGGCATGATTTAGTTTTTGTTGTTTCAAAATTTTAGGTGATGTTTTTTATGTTGATTTCTACAGGTAAAGAGCGTGCTTGATCCTTGTGAGGATGAAAATGATGACATGCAAGATGATGAAGTGAGCTTAGATGAGTCTTCTGGATCTGACTGTGAGGTGAAGTGTCAAAGCTAATTTTATGTTTACAATTTGATCATAAAGTACAGAACAGCCATTGAGTCATATGGGAAACATTTTATTTATTTCAGGATGACCAATCACAGGAAGATCGGTACATGGTAGCACCAATTGGTAATCACATCAATTACTTCAACTTCTATTTTGTTTTTTGTGTTCCAACAAATATTTTATCCAGGGACTCACCATTGTAAGTAAGAATACTGGTTATCTTGGCAGATAAGGCAGATAAGCAACAGCAAGAAGAAAATAATGGAATGGTTGATGAAGGTACATTATACCGTTAAATAGAACAACCTTCCTGTGATAATGAGAGTCAGACATAATAAATGACTTCTTTAAAATGACAAAACTGACGAAATTTTTTATTCCAAATTTCATAGTAGTTTTAGATTAATTTAAGGGCCTGTCTAATTTAAATTGTCATCTTTTGTATGCTGTGCAGATAATACTCAGGATCCAGAGGAAGACGAACAACAATTGGCGAGGGTAAAGGACTGGATCAACTGCCATCACGTTGATACTGTTGAACTTACTGATGTTCTATCAAATTTCCCCGACATCTCAGTGGTAAGAAATTCTGTTCTGCCTATTCCAGGTTTAGTTTTGACATACTTTGACAAAAGCAATTATCAGTTAACCTTTGTTTGTAAATTCAATATATTCTTCAGTTGATAACTATTTTCATTGTTCTTACTCTAATGATATGAGTTTTAATGGTTTAATGCAGGCTTTGACTGAAGGTAAATGGAGTGTCTCAATTATGTTGAAGCTTGAACAGGAAGAGTTACTCTGACTTCTTGATTGCATTTCAGAAATAATGGACAAGCTTGTGACTGAAGGTCTCTTGTCAAAAGCTGGAAAGGACACATACAATATAAACAAGCGAGAGGTTTTTTTTTTTCCGCTTGTGTTTCTAATTCTCTTTTCCATTACTTGTTGTTAATCAACCAATTTCTCTCCTTAACAATCTGTTTGGTTCACTCCTTTGCTTTGTGATAAACACAATATTAGAAATTTGATTATGCATTCACCGTGGTGAAAGAGGAAATGGATGGTGTCTCACTTTGTGATAATACTCCCCAGGTAGAAGATCTCACATATACGAAGGTGAGTGTGGTTTGTTCTTTAATATATGCCGTGTCGTGAGTTGTGTTTAATTCATTGAAGTAGTTCCTGTATTAATAAATAAATACTTTGCGTTAAACTACCATTCCTTCCGTTTTCTAGTGTTTGTTATACTCTAAAAAGTATTGTAATTAAAATCTGCAGTTCAACAAACCCATTTAATTTGTATTGCATTTCAAAGTCCGTTTATCATCAAATAAAAGTTCAGCAATTTTAATCTAATTAGAGCTACAATATCCTAGAAGTTGTTAAATGATATTGATTGTCATGGCACATATTTTGCTCCCGAAATTGTTGAAATTTCAGGCTCTGTATCATGTACTTCCAATGAACTATGTAACCATTCCAAAGCTTCAGAACAAGCTATATGGAGAAGCCGATCAATCAACTGTCCGCAAATTAATAGAAAAAATGATCCAAGATGGTTATCTTGAGGCCAAAGGAAGCCGTAGACTAGGTCTGTGCAGTCTAATTAAGAACCTTTTTGCTTGGCATAATCGAATTATCTCAATTTTCTTGTAATCTGTCTTAATTTGGACACAGGAAAACGTGTGATTCACTCCAGTCTGACTGAGAAAAAGCTGATGGAAGTCAAGAAAGCATTGGAAATTGATACTATGGTGATAATACAATCTTCGTTCCCTGTGCATAAGTAATTACAACTTCTTAATGTATTTGTGCACTTCTTCTCTAATTTTGCTAATTCTTACAGGACATGGAAGCTAATGAAACACAAAACCGGTCCAGCCGTCAGGAATTTCAGAAAATGGGTAACCGATTGATTCCTTCAAGAATTAGAATTTAGCGTATGGTTCTTTTTCTATTGCAGATGGTTGAAAACTGATAGATGACAATTAAAAAATGTTTCTTCTGTTGCCAGGAGGCAGCCACATGGACATGTCCACATGTGGTGTTCTACAATCTATTGGATCTGATCTCACACGCACAAGGGGCAGATCTGACATTCATGAAAACGGTTCTATCAGGAGTGAGCAGACTATCTCTAAGGCAAGAGGACTTGGCAACACTCCCACAAGCCGGGCTGAGGTTCGCGTGGTGTCGAAGTTTTCGACTTCGGATGATAATTTCCTCTGATTTTCATTGCTTGACAGACAATTAATAGATTGCTTTGCAATTGGAATTTTGCAGCCAATTGCTTCAAGAGAGAGTTTTGTACCAGGAAATGAGAACGTCAGAGCAAACGGAAACACAAATTACTGTGATGAGGCGGATAATGTTATCTGTAGTAGATCAACCCAAGAGAAAAGGTGCAGGAAAACAAGCACGGTATGCTTCATTTTCTTACCGTGGAAAATGTCAAGGGGTGTAACAGAAAACTAGTTAGCCAGCTGGATGAAATGTGTGGGAACAATGAAAATTCCATGTTTCTAATAGCTTTGGGGATTTTATTTTATTATCTTTACAGGTTAAGGAGCCAATTCTTCAGTATTTGAAGCGTCAGAAATCTCAAGCATGTGTTTGAAGGCTTGGAGTTTATGAAGAAATTGGGTTAGCTTTCTTCGGTTATGTAAACTTCCTTTCCCTCGTAGATTTGCATTTCACACGTTGAATTTGTGCACGAGAAAGAGGAAACCAAAAGAAGAAAAAAGAAAAGTGCCGTAGGTTGATGGATTTTTAAATGGAAATTGATCTGTGCATGCCTTCTTCATTGATCCGACCAAAGTTTTTTATTCTTTATACTGCAAATTTCACGTACCACTAGTGCTATTCAACAAATCGGAACCATGACTTCTAATTTTTACGGGCTTTCGCGCATCACAACTAATGGTAAACTATCAGCTTTGTTATTCTGCCTAACTCGATTCTTCCAATTACTTGATTTATCCACCGTACCACAGACAAATAAATAAATATGTGCACATGTATGTAAATAATTAGTGAGTCGATGCTTTCTTACTTACATTGGCTTTGGATTTGACCTAAAATACATACTTTTAGGATGGGCATAATCCAACCAAACCAAATGGATCTAAATTGATAGTTTGTATTAATTTAAATTAGTTTAAAATTTTATTAAATAAAAAATTACATTTAAATTAATTATAATTGAATTTGTGCACTCTTACTATGCATAAAATGCTTGTAACATGAATATTGGGTGTCAAATTTAAAACATTTATATTTATTTTTTACTTAATTTAAAATTTTTGTAATAAAAAAATATTCCGATGAGTGGACGTCTAAATTTAATTAAAAATATTTATTTTTATTTATAA